>JAJAGP010000260.1:0-533215 GCA_025084515.1 Ancistrus triradiatus | reverse complement strand
TGGGGTTGAGGTCTGGAGACTGGCTAGGCCACTCCAGGACCTTGAAATGCTTTTTACGGAGCCACGCCTTTGTTGCCCGAGCGGTGTGTTTGGGATCATTGTCATGCTGGAAGACCCAGTCACGTTCCATCTTCAATGCTCTCACTGATGGAAGGAGGTTTTGGCTTAAAATTAGTCACCCTGTCCCCAGTAGTCCTGTCTCCTTTGCAGAAAAACAGCCCCAAAGCATGATGTTTCCACCCCCATGCTTCACAGTAGGTATGGTGTTCTTGGGATGCAACTCAGCATTCTTTTTCCTCCAGTTGAGTTTTTATCAAAAAGTTCTATTTTGGTTTTATCTGACCACATGATATTCTCCCAATCTTCTTCTGGATCCCCCATATGCTCTCTGCCTGGACATGTACTGGCTTAAGCAGGGGGACACACCTGGCACTGCCGGATCTGAGTCCCTCTCGGCGTAGCATTACTGATGGTAGCCTTTGTTACTTTGGTCCCAGCTCTCTGCAGGTCATTCATCAGTCCCTCCGTGTAGTTCTGGGATTTTTGCTCACCGTTCTCATGATCATTTTGACCCCACAGGATGAGATCTTGCGTGGGGCCCCAGATCGAGGAAGATAAACAATGGTCTTGTATGTCTTCTTTTTTCTTACAATTGCTCCCACATTTGATTTATTCACACCAGCCTGCTTGTCTATTGTAGATTCACTCTTCCCAGCCTGGTGCAGGTCTACAATTTTCTTCCTGGTGTCCTTCGACAGCTATTTGGTCTTGGCCATGGTTGAGTTTGGAGTCTGACTGTTTGAGGCTGTGGACAGGTGTCTTTCATACAGCGAACGAGGTCAAACAGGTGTCATTAATACAGGTAACGAGTGGAGGACAGAAGGACTTCTTAAAGAATTTGTTACATGTCTGTAGGAGCCAGAAATCTTGCTTGTTTGTGGGTGACCAAATACTTATTTTCCAGCATGATTTACAATTAAATTCTTTAAAAATAAAAAAATATATATATATACACACTTACGTCATGTTTTTCTTCACGTTTTATCCTCACTTAACCTAGAAATTCACCAGGTGCAGACGTGTGTACCCTGAATGGGATGCCAGTCAGTCCATTGCAAGGCTGGGTAGGGGTCACTGTTTGAGCACCGGAGGATGATCCTCCCGTCTATGCTTCCCTCCCTCAGACACTCAGGGGATAGTATTAATAGGTATTAAATGGATAGAGCTGTTACACTACTTGGTGTGCAGAGATATTGGCCTGCATGGCTGCTGCTTCATCAGTGTTAAAAATGTTCCTGTCCGTCCAGCACCTGCAGGTAGCTAGTATTTAAGTCATTAGTTATGGTCATTATTGATCGCGTACCTGAAGGCTGCAGGAGATGAAAAGTCTTTTCTCCTGAAGGTGAACTTGTTGGGAGTAAAAAATGGTCTGTGAGATGAGAATGGTAATAAATCACAACATGGTACATGCAGACTTGTTTATCACGGAGCCCGAAGTGGTCGGTCGGTGGGTGGGTGGGGGTGGGGTGGGGGGGTTCTATCAGCTATCACTCATCGTACTGCTTCATTTATCTGCTAACAGCGATGAAAATGAAAACTCAAGCTGCGTGTGTGTGCGTAACACTTACAGAACGTCAGCTGGAGTTTGTGTGAGTGTTTACCTGGAAAGGTTTAATCTAAATGAACATTTTAAGCAGGTTTATTACGGGGCAGAGACGCTGCTGATGATGATGATGCTGATGAAAGTGACTGAATTCACACTGCGTGCCTGTAACGGGATAACAATCAGTGTGTGGATGTGAAATTGTAGAAGTGAAAAGTCTCATTATAGCTGCCGTCTGGCAGACTTTCCTGCAGAGCTGTGATTTATTGTTGACAGTGGGTTTCCTCTATACTGTGCTTTATATACAGTACTGTACAAATGTCTTAGGCCACCTTTAGATTTGTTGTTTTAGCAGTGGTATAGTGACCATGTATAACATTGTCGACGATTGGACAAGCATTTCAAACTTCGATTTGTCACTCCAATATACTCTTTTCCACTGATCTTCCAGTCTAAATTACCCTTTCACCCTCTTCTCCTTAAAAAAAAGTGGTTTCTTGACTACTACCCTACCTTCTTTGGACTATAGGAGGATCAACTTGCCGTCCCGATGAAGCTGTCAGATGCTGCTAATGCTCAAGTGTTGGAGGAGGTCACACTAAATACAGTGGTACCTCGGCACTCCACCACCTCAGAACTCGTTGAATTCAGTTCTTGGCGGATTTTCGGCACACTTGCTTAAGCTTGTGTGAGTCGAGTCACGTGACTCGTTCTAGCCAAAACAGGATCACGATCCAGTTTCTCAATGGCTCTCACTCAGTGCGGATCTTGTGTTTTTCTTTTATTTTTACATCTACAGTACTGTATACTTAGTTCAAATAAGTCACAATGTTTCCGAATAAGGTTAGTGATACCAGCCAACCAAAAGGAAAACAGTGAGAATCGCTGCCCAGCGCGATACTGTCTCGCATACTTGGCACTGTAGCCTATAGAAACTGTTTGTTTCTTTGGTTTTTAATACTTAAGACACATTTCCTGTATTTTCAGGCTGTATTTGAATGAATTGACTGAGAAATAATGATATATGGTCATTATACCATTGCTAAACCAATGGTAGATCTAATCTAATGGTGGCCTAAGACTTTTGCACAGTACTGCGTGTAAGTGAAAGGATCGGAAACCTATCATGGAATGAATTGGGCGTAGGCGAAAGTGCTCCCTGGATGGTACGTCAGTCCATCGCAGCATTCCATAATCACTTGACAGGTTCTAATAAAGTGTGTTGTGGACTGAGTGTATTTTTGTTGTGTTAACGGCTGAACCTTTCCGACTCTCTGCAGGATCATGCACTGGGCTCGGCGTATAGAGCAAGAGATTGACAGAGTCCTGCAGCACATCAGTGGAGCACAGCAGCTTAAAGGGGTGAGTGTGTGTGTATGTGTGTGTGTGCGCGAGTGCGTGTTCTCTAACTCGTTCTCTGGAAGCAGCTCAGTAAAAGTAACCATGGCCTTTCCCGACATTTCTGCCAAATATTTTGGTATTATTGGGTGTACAGTGGGCTGAAATGTCAGCAGCGGCTGAGTCATCCTCAGCACTGAGACCTGAACCCGGCAGCCTCATTAAATCAAGTCCATAAACTCGAAGAAATATTCCATTCAACACGGAGATGAAGTGGGAGCGCGTTGAAGCGATTTGCCAACCGCTTCCATTCAGCAGCCTCACAGTGAGGCATTTTGGGATCGGTGACCTTCAGCGGGTGGTTGGATACTTTAAGATGCTCTCTAACTATGCTTTCCATTCTAGAGAGGCGTCGTTTGGGCTTCATAGCTAACGTTGGAAACCAAGGTCTCTCTTTTGTTCGGAACTTTCACTGGTTTGTCAGCTTGTATCACACTATCATACAAGTACCACTTTATTAGGTCCACCTGTTCAACTGCTCGTTAACGCAAATATCTAATCAGCCAATGCCGTGGGAACAGCTCAGTGCATTTAGGCATGTAGATAGGGTCAAGGCGACCTGCTGAAGTTCAAACTGAGTACCAGAATGGAAAGGTGACTTAAGTGACTTTGAACACGGTGTGAATGTTGGAGCTAGATGGGCTGGACTGAGTATTTCAGAAGCTGCTGGTCTACTGGGATTTTCACATACAACCATCTCTAGGGTTTAAAATATGGGCACATGCCTTGTTGATGCCAGAGGTCAGAGGAGAATGTCTGGACTGGTTTAAGCTAATGCAAGGCAGCAGTAACTCAAATATCCACTTGTTACAACCAAGGTAGGCAGATGGGCTACAGCAGTGCCACTCTTGTCAGCTGAGAGTGAGTCTGCAATTCACACTTGCTCACCAAAATTGGACAATAGCAGATTGGAAAAACGTTGATTGGTCTCATGGGTCTCGATTTCTGCTGTGATATGTGGGTGGTAGGGTCAGAATTTGACTTGGTCAACAAGCATGGATCCATTCTGCATTGTATCAGTGGTTAATAATACCAACTGAGCATCGTTTAAACCCCACAGCCTGCCTGAGTGTTGTTTCTCAGCTTGTACATCCCTTTATGAGCACAGTGTACCATCTTCTGATATCAACTTCCAGCAGGATAACGCACCATGTCACAAAGCTCAAATCATCTCAAACTGGTTTCTCGAGTTCACTACTCAAATGGCCTCCACAGTCACCAGATCTCAATCCAAGAGCACCTTTGGGATGTGGCGGAACGGGAGATTGACATCACGGATTTGACAAATCTGCAACAACTGCTCAATGCTGTCATGTCAATATGGACAAAATCTCTGTGGGATGTTTCCGGTACCTTGTTGACTCTAATCCATGAAGAATTAAGGCAGTCTTCAAGGCAAAAAGGGGGTCCTAAAGGGGACCCTGCTCCTGCTCATTCTTAGGTGTTCGCCTTCGGTATCATACAGCATGCTTCCATTTGCACATGACACGGTCTGTACCTGTAAGATCCGTGACTTGTGTGTGATTTGGCTCTCAGTCGAGCTTGATGACAGCTGGTTCTTGTGAGATTGAATGGAGCATTCAATTTATTTCTGTAATAGAAAACGTCCAGTGTGGCACAAAACATCTTCACCCCTAATTGCCAATCAGACTGCCAGAGCAAATGGATTTCATTCGATTTATCAGCCCTTTTGACTATTCCGTGCAACCCCCCCCCCATGGGAAAGTGCTAGCCTGTTGTGAACAGGTGTGAAATTGGCTCTGCCAGTTCCTGCTCTTATTACACTCTGATTCCCCGACCAGATTCAATCGGACACACGACCCTCTTGTAAGATGAATTGAAAAGCATTATTAGTGTTAATTAGTTACTTACCCCACTTCTTGTACCTCTCCACCTTCTCTACCTTACATTTTCATGGACTGTGGTAGCCTAGCGGTTAAGGTACTGGACAATGGACCAGAAGGTCCAGGGTTCAAATCCCCCCTCTGCCAAGCTGCCACTGTTGGGTCCTTGAGCAAGACCCTTAACCCACAATTGCTTGGATTGTAAGACTTGTAAGCCGCTCTGGGGAAAAGCGTCTGCTAAATGCTGTAAATATCAATTTTCGATAGTTCTCCATCCTACTGCCACCATTTTGTCTAGATCTACTCCCAAGTTTTCGTACCTTCTCCATTACCCCTAGTTCTAATACTTACCCTAGCCTGTCTTAATCCTGCTTTTACCGCTAGCTCTCTTACTTATTCTAGCACCTCTCCTTTCTATTGTCTTTACTTCTCTTAAATACCCTACCTGTAATACCCTTGATTTTTCTACTTACCCCAGCTCTTGTTCTTCCCCAGTTATGTCTAGATCTACTACCTACCCTTGGTTGTCCTACCCCCTTAATCACTATATCTGTTCAAGCTCTCAGGGTTCTTGCCTGCTTGCACAAGCCTCTGCAGCTGTACTCCAACTGGCACTGGTCTGTAGTTTAGGCTGTAGTGTGACCCCTTCACCTTATTTTTAAGCCTGGGAGGATGCGGCAGATGGCACAGTGGGCTTGTGCCAGCTGGAGGATCAGAGCTGGTGCTCTCAGTGTTCCTCGCTCTTTTCCTCTCTTTCTTTCGTGTACATGTTCACATGTATATCATAGCCATTGTGTTCTTCACCGGTTTGATTTGGTAGTAGTTTCTGATGTGACGTCCCATAACTGAGTTGCATCCAAAGACTAAATCGCTTTATTAAGAGATACTTGTGTGCTACAAGCTTCCATGCCCACATTGTGCTTGTTCAATCCTGAATGTGACTCCGGCACTGTTTATACTCTGCCCGATGTTCTTCTCGATCAGATTAGATGATCAATAAGCTAAGTCAGTGTGTATTGTGAGGGAAATGGGGCCTCCTGTGCCTGTGGAAGATATGGAGCTGTGATTTGCATTAGTGGATGCTTTGAAAGAACGGCATGCTTTCATTTTTCTCCTTCCTTTCTTGAAGCAATGATATAAATAAACTGGTTATGAAAGATGGACGTGTGTGTGTGTGTGTGTGTGTGTGTGTGTGTGTGTGTGTGTATCTCTCAGACCCAGTTTGATGTGTTTCTTGGCTCATAGTGCTCCAACTGAGAATGAAATATCATTCTCTGATAAACAATTCAGTACATCATTAAACCTTGAACTTCATCAGGATTGATTGATTGTGGAGCAGTTTGAACTGGAGGATCGCACAAAGGATTTTGTTTTAATTAGTGAATTGATTCGTACTGTGGCTTGTGTTAGCGAACAGAAAACAGACCTTCAACAAATGACACACCTCTGTTGCACCTGAGATTCCATCTTGGTGTGTGAAGGTTGAATTTGTTCAAGGACAGAGCCATGTTCACAATGTGATGTAATTATACAAGAGCTGTATCCCAGCAGTAGAGGAGAGTGGTGACTATATTCTAATGTATCTGCTCAAAGTGATTTTTTTTCCCTTTACCTCTCCTATCTCGGCTGTGCCCTAGTTCTCCTACCTACTGCAATGTCTCCTCTATTTCCCCTCTTTCTCTTACCTGTTGTGGCTTCCCTACCCCATCAATATGCCCTAGCTCTTGTAGGGGGTTGGCTTGTACCATTTCCCTACCAACCCTGTTCACCTAGCTCTCACAGTTGCCATACCTACCCTAGCTCTGTTATTCCATCTGTTCCTCCTGTACCGCCTCATTACTTGTACATCTTCTGTAGGCCCTGTTGCACCAATCAGTTCTAGAGACTCATTTGGGAGGAACTACCACCTGAGAACTACAGTGGTGTGAAAAAGTGGTTGCCCCCTTCCTGATTTCCTATTTTTTGCATGTTTGTCACACTTGTTTCAGAACATCAAACTCATTTAAATATTAGTCAAATATAACAAAAGTGAACACACAATGCAGTTTTTAAATTCTAATTTAAAATTTATTATTAAGGGAGAGAAAAATCCAAACCTACATAGCCCTGTGTGAAAAAGTGATTGCCCCCCCTTGTTAAAACATAACTTAACTATGGTTTATCACACCTGAGTTCACTGTCTCTAGCCACACCCAGACCTGATTATTGCCACACCTGTTCTCAATCAGGACATCACTTAAATAGGACCTGCATGACAAAGTGAAGTACACCAAAAGATCCTTAAATGATACATATCATGCCAAGATCTAAAGAAATTGAGGAACAATGGAGAAAGAAAGTAATTGAGATCTATCATTCTGGAAAGGATTATAAAGCCATTTCTAAAGCATTGGGGCTCCAGCAAACCACAGTGAGAGCCATTATCCACAAATGGCGAAGACATGATGAACCTTCCCAGGAGACCCCACAACAACATCCAAAGAACTGCAGGCCTCACTTGGCTCAGTTAAGGTCAGTGTTCATGCCTTCACCATGAGAAAGAGACTGGGCAAAAATGGCCTGCATGGCAGAGTTCCAAGACATAAGCCACTGCTGAGCAAAAAGAACATTAAAGCGCGTCTCAATTTTTCCAGAACACATCTTGATGATCCCCAAGACTTTTGGGAAAACATTCTGTGGACTGACGAGACAAAAGTTGAACTCTTTGGAAGGTGTGTGTCCCATTACATCTGGTGTAAAAGTAACACAGCATTTCAGAAAAAGAACATTATAGCAGCAGTGAAATATGGTGGTGGTAGTCTGATGGTCTGGGGCTGTTTTGCTGCTTCAGGACTTGGAAGACTTGCTGTGATAAATGGAACTATGAATTCTGCTGTCTACTTAATCCTGAAGGAGAATGTCCGGCCATGTGTTGGTGACCTCAATCTGAAACGAACTTGGGTTCTGCAGCAGGGCAATGATACAAAACACACCAGCAAGTCCAGCTGTGAATGGCTGAAGAAAAACAAAATAAAGACTTTGGAGTGGCCTAGTCAAAGTCCTGACCTGAATCCTATTGAGATGCTGTAGACCTTAAAAAGGCCGTTCATGCTGGAAAACCCTCCAATGTGGCTGAATTACAACAATTCTGCAAAGATGAGTGGCCAAAATTCCTCCACAACCCTGTAAAAGACTCATTGGAAATTATTGCAAAAGCTTGGTTGCAGTTTGCTGCTAAGGGTTTGCCAACCATTATTTAGGTTTAGAGAGCAATCACTTTTTCACACAGGGCCTTAAGGTTGTAGGTTTGGATTTTTTTCTCCCTTAATAATAAACACCTTCATTTAAAAACTGCATTTTGTGTTTATTTGTGTTGTCTTTGACTAATATTTAAATTGGTTTGATGTTCCGAAACACTTAAGTGTGACAAACCTGCAAAAAAACAAAAAGGAAATCGGGAAGGGGGCAAACACTTTTTCACACCACTGTACATTCGTTCCAGGGCTTTGGTTTGCATTCACACTGCTAGAAGGAACGTTGAAGGGATGCTGAACTGAAGCAAGCTGATTGGTGAAACGCTGTCTAGGGTTGTATTGATGGTTTTCAAACTGTATATCGTCTTCAGATAATAATTCCTTTTAATTCTTTCTAGTTCCCCTTTTTATTTTACATTACTTCACTCTTGTATATTCCCTAATTCACATAAATCCCTTAGTATTCCTAGCACTACGGTTGTAGTATAGTCTAGTTCTCCTTCTGTCAATCCTCTATGGTGTTTCATACAAGCTACAAATGCTTCATAAATTAAGCTTGCATGTATCAGTAAGCATCCGGTCATGGTGTTAAATCTATAGAGAGCCGGAGGGCGCAGCAGGTGTAGGATCTGGAGGAGGAATTTATTTGGAAATTGAATCACTCTAAAATGAATGACCTCTGTTTTGGCTCTGTTTCAGATCTACAATGAGAAGAGGAGACAGTACACTCTCGTCAGGAACAATCCCAGAGAGATAGTGGAGAAAGTGGCTTCAGACATCGAGAAGCTGCTTTCGAAGAAGAAGAAAGCTCTGGAAGTGAGTGAGGGAGCCGTACTGGGTCCGATTCTATGCGTGATGATAATGATAACATTTACTGGAGTGAACAACGAAGTTAGATGTGAAAAAGATTACATGACATCAGATTATGTATCTAACGTCTATTCCCATTTGTAATTGGTCTCTCTCTCTCACTATCTCTCAGAGGCTGGCCAGTGAAGCAGAGAGGGTGCAGACAGCACATCGATGGCAGGATGGCATCAGGGTCAGAAAGTTCACTCAGACTCTTATTCGTGGTTTCTTTTTGGTACTTTGGATTAGCTCCCCTGCTTTCACTTTCAGCTTGTTCCTTAGGTTCTGGGACGGCACTGTAGTTAAAGTGCTAGGTTTTGACAATTGGTTTCAGATTTATTTAACTCTCTTGACTTTCCTTCTTAATTTCAAGTCTTCTGGATTCCATCCCAGACATTCTCACACACCTCCCTTATACATCTCACCCTAATTTCCTAATTCCTTATCACGTCCTCGGCTACTTAAAACGCCTGCCGTCGTCACACTCTGTAAAGGCTAATTTTATAGTGTGGACAAATGCAGATTTCATAGTTTGCTTCAAGCCAATGTTCTCTGAGCTCCGTTGGCTCAAAACTTTGCGTATCGGTATGATTATTATGCCTTGCATGGCTTCCACATGATTGGCTGATTTCATAAATGTGTAGGTGTACAGGTTTTCTTAGTAAAGTACTCAGTAAGTGTATGATGTGTTTAAGTTCATCGGTCTCTCTTGCTTTCCTTAATTTCCCTTCTCTTAATGTGTGACAGAAATTTTGCTGTCTTTTTCACATCGTCAACTCACATCGACACGAACGAAGATTAGTGAGGAAGCTATAGTTTTAGTTTTTTGTGGGTAAGGCCAGAATAGAATACACTTAGATTAAGTTCCATGCAGTCACTGTGAGGTTCATCACCATCATTCTCCAGCCTTTCAGCTATATTCAGCCAGATATTTTCTTTTATATCCATGTTTATATAGTCAGCATGTAAGCTCTTGTGCTCTGTCACTAGCAGGATGGGCAGTTCTGCCTGACAACCGAGCTCTGATTGGTCAGCCTGAATAAGAACAGGCTCCGATAGAAAAAAAGTTTACGCAGGTCATCCGTTTGCAGTCAATCAGTTTCACTCTGTGTGTTCTTTTTCAAACTTGACATGTGTTTTTTTTTCCAGCCATCAAAATCGGACTCGGTGTGAAAATTCCTTAAGGCTAATGGCTGATGCAGTTACGACATCCTGATCTAAGGCTGCTCTTGTCAGAGTTCGAGCTTTGAAAATTTTCACCTGTCTTTTTTTGAACTTCATTACAATTACTCAGTTTTCAATACCTGCATTCTAATTCTGGGGCTGCATCCTTTGAAGGATGCAGTCTACATGGTCCACCCACCAAGCTGCGTAGATCGTGGCAAAGGGCGAACCGAAATGAGATGGTTGAATTCCTCTTTGCATCACAGCACACATTGAACCTCGGGATATGTTGGCTGGCGAAGGATCCACCAGTTGGATCTTTCGTTACCATGGGAAATAAGGATGTTCTTCTTGGGTGCCTATGAAGGCGCCTTCAAAATGAGACATCCTAGTCGCGCAGCTATGATGTAATCGGTCTTAAAATGCAGCCTCCGAAGGATGCAGCCCCTGAAATGGGACGCAGCTAAATATTTTTAGAACCATGTTTTGCTGTGGGCTGTTAAGCTTTTAGGATATTAATAGGCCTTGAGGTGAAAAAGGCTGAGAACCCTTGCTCTACTGCCCTAGTCTCTAGCTCAATTAGGGTACATTTGCTTATTTCCCATACATCCTGTGGTTCCCTTATTTTCTTTACTCCCACTAATTCATATTCCCCTCCTCTAGCCTTGTTCCAAATACCTCCTCTACTTCCAGTAATTACACCATTTGATCTAGTTCTGGGTTCCCCTAGTTTGAATACTGGCCTTTTTCATGTATATCTATCTCCTGTAGTTCCCTATATTTCCCTTCATTCTTTAGTTGTCATGTTACCTGTGCAATTTACTCCAAATATTTCTTCTACCTCTCTTTGCCCTGCATTATCAAGTTCCTTCTAGTTTTCCAACCTACCATATAGGGCTTCCCACATTTCTTCTACCTCCCCAAGCTCCCATAGCTTCCCTCATTTCTCCTACCTTCTGCATTCAGTTTTTTTTTTGTGAGAAGAGAACTTGTGAACGATTGACTTTACAGTGTTAACATGCACTAAAACAGAAGTTCTCCATTCAGTGAACCAGAGCATGGTGTGGCATCCGAGAACACACGCACGCATACACTGTGAGTCATGGTGTTGGTGGGAGCGGCGTCCCTTTGTCATGGTTGCTGAGCTAACGTGTCGCCGTAGGTGACTGAGCTCAGCAGATCAGTGGCAGCTTGTTATTCCGGCTGACTTAGTCGGTTAGTGCTGCGAATCAGGACAAACCCTGCATGGACTCCACACACTGATATGTAAAGCGTTCGCATTCAGTTTGGTCAAGCCGAACTTTTCAGTTTTTGCACATTGATCTTTGTCTGTTTTTATAGAAATCAGTGCCTTACAGTAAAAAGTCCTACAGCTCCTTGGTAAAGATGGGAAAACAGGATGTGGACAAATTGCTTGGCAACACCGGTACCATGGCCGAAATCTAACCTTTAATTAATGTTAGTTATTCTGAATGTGATTGTTTTTTGATCACTCTGACCCCTTGAAATATATACAGTACTGTGCAAATGTATTAGGCCACCATTCTATTTGTGGTTTTAGCAACGGTATAATGACCATATATAACATATTGTCGAAAATTGAAATGAAGAATTTCAAACTTGGATTCGTCACTCCATAATACTTTCTTCCACCGATCTTCATTCCAGTCTTTGTGAGCTTTGTGAGGCCTCTTCCCTTTCTGAAAAAGTGGTTTCTTGGCTACTGCACTTCCAAGAAGACCATTACTGATCAAGCTTCTTTGTAAGTAGAAGGGTCAGCTTGACATCTCGATGATGCTGCTATTGTTCAAGTGTAAGTAGAGGTCACACTAAATACCCTACTTGCCACTGTAGCCCATAGAAGCTGCATTTTCTGTTTTTCCTTCTTCAGTTTTTCAATACTGCATACAAATTCCCTATATTTTCCAGTGGTCATTATACCATTGCTAAAACAATGCTAGATATAATTTAATGGTGACCTAAGACTTTTGCACAGTACCGTATACCGTATGGCACCGGCTCTCCTGCAACCCTGTCCAGGATCAAGCAGTTAAAAAAAGTGAATGAACGAATGAATGTTCATAGGTTAATTTTAAGGTAACTATATTGGGCATTTTGCAGGAATGGGACATTGAGTACTACGACTCGAAAGCTGAGATGGATTACGTGAGTGCATCATACTTCCTTGGAACTAGGTGACATAAATCAATATGGAGGGTGAGTGATAGAACTCTTGTGCTCTCAGCAGGACGGGGATGAGATGGAGGCTCAGATGTCTCTAAAGCTGGAGTTCGTGTACGACCCGAACTTCAAGAACAACGTCAACTACTCCTACACTGCAGTACAGATCCCCACTGACATCTACAAAGGAGGTACAAACAAAACAAAGCTATGGTTTAATCTGCCGAGATATTATAGTGGAATTCCCAGATTCAAAGTCGTTGAAAAGTAATTTGATCTGTTTATAGAAAAACAATGATTCTTTGAGATGGTGCTCCAAATTGCTGCATTACTGGGAGTGTAAATGAGCCCCTTGTGGTTATTCTACCATTTGTCGAAGTCTCTCTTACTTGCTCGCTCACTTTTCTCTTTCTCCGTAGCTCCGGTGATTCTGAATGAGCTGAATTGGACTCAGGCTCTGGAGCGAGTCTTCATGGAAAACAGTAGAGATGATCCCTCACTGCTCTGGCAGGCATTTGGCAGCGCTACTGGCGTCACCAGGTATTACCCAGGTATGACCTTCCTCCTTCAGTGACATATCCTGGCTATCAGTCCCAAACTGTGGGAGTGCACTTCAGCCCTTTTAGAAGTCTTCCCAAATACAGGTATGCATTGTTTAATGGCTGAATTATGTTCTCTGGAACAGGTAGTTGACCGAAATGGTTGTTGATCAGACATTACCATAGTCACCATAATTCTGCTACTGTAATGTAAATATAAAGGGATTTTCACAAGAAAACGATCCATTTGCTTTAGTGGCTGAAGTCTTAACAATTATAATAGCTTGTAATAGAAAATAAAATAGCTGGTCACCGCAACAGCCAATCAAGGCAGCAGATCCATGAGCAGAGGCGAGAGTTTAAGAGCAGAAGTCCATCATTTGCGTGTGGGTAACGTCCTTAGTGGTTGTGTGCTTGCTTGTTCGTTAGCACACGTTTCTACTAGAGACCGTTCGAACCAGTTCGAACCGTTAGTCATGTGTTCATGGCTTTCCGCTGCCTATATGAGACAAGCTACAATGGCGTTCGTTAATGTATGTCCTATTGTAAGAATACTGCTTTGTTTGGATATTCTGTATGTCATCTCTAACCGATAACTCTGTAATCGGGTTCACATTCACTCGTCGAGTCTCTGCTTCGTCTGGCTGATCTTCCGTGTTGTTCGAAATATTGTCTGTCGATGCATTTTTGGATTCTGTCAAACTAAAGGATCAGTCATTCAACCTCTCATCAATCAGTTGTGGTTTCAGCGGCATATCTGACGCATTTACGCCTCGCTTGCACACAGTTTGGCTGTGAAAATTTTATTATAATAGTTAAAATAAAAAACAGAAGTTAAATTATAGTAATGCTATAGTTACACTAAACTGTAGTTATATTATAGTTACATTACAGTAGCATTAAAATAAAATAAAATGTCTGGTCAATGAACCTTTCAGTCAACAACATGAGTCGGTAAATTAGGGACTCATTAGGGTTCTCATCTGTGGTAAATGGGATAAGTCAAGTCAGATTTATTTCTATAGTGCTTTTTACAATGGAACATTGTCTCAAAGCAACATTCCAATTTTAGGTTATCTTCTCATATCTATGGCCAATCCCAAATTCAGCAAGCCTAGGGCGACAGTGGCAAGGAAAACTCCCTAAGAGTTATGAGAAAGAAACCTCAGGACCGAACCTCCTTGGGTGGCGTAGTTGATAAATGTAAGAATGAAGCTAATTTATCTAAACAAATAAGTCTTATAGTGATAGTTCAAATAAAATAATGTAAAATAAGCATATTAGCATTATGTAGTCCCATACACAGAGTCACTCTAGGATCTTGAGTCTGAGCAGTAAAGTCCTTGGTGGCAGCCAACCGGAAGAGGGAGAGAGTTATTGCCCCCTGGTGTGGCCTGGGTATGATGGGGCTGGAGCTGATGATGGAAACATCTTGAGTGGAGCTGAAGCGGATGGACATCATGAACATCATGTGTCGGGGCTGGAATTGGTACCGGAAAAAAGCTTGGAGAGAAAACAGAAAATGTAGTTAGCTGCTGATTAAGAGCACAGAGTCTATTAACAGTCACTGATGCCACGTGTAGCATGAGATTCCGGCTGCATGGTGTCGCTTGTTGTAGATTAAAAGACTTGATAGAACGAAGCAGGTTTGGTTCGACTGTAACATTTTGTCGTAACATATCCGGTTGTGCAGGGAAGATGATTTGATGAGGAGGTGATTGATGGTCATGTAGGTTTTCTCTTTCTTACTCTTAGCCACGCCATGGAGAGCACCGGATAAGATCGATCTCTACGACGTTCGACGGAGACCCTGGTGAGTATGAGCGGCTTCTTCTATTAACTGTTAAATGTACCGCGCCTCAGAAGCGACGCTGAATTGGCTGCTAATGAGTCAGCCGGGAACGGGTGGAATTAATTGTTAACCTTGTTAGCGTTTTGGACTAGTATAGGTCTTTAAATAACATTTTCTGCTGCTGCTGCTGAATTTAAGGGCTGCGATGGGGTTTGCATCGACCTGTTTTCACTTACGTTTGGGAATTTGGCAAGTGCATATGAGCAGAGAGGCATGCTCTGTGTAAGAGCTGTGCTGTGGATGCAGGGGAGATGGAGAAGCAGGATGGAAATGTTTCAGGCAGCCACTGATTGTGCAAGTACTTAGAAAAATGAGAGAGGTCTATAATTTTCTTCATACTTCAAGTATAAGAGACAAAATGAGGAAAAAAATCCAGGAAATCACATTGTAGGATTTTTAAAGAATTCATTTGTGAATCATGGTGGAAAATAAGTATTTGGTCACCCACAAAGAAGCAAGATTTCTGGCTCTCACAGCCCTGTAACTTCTTCTTTAAGAAGCTCTTCTGTCCTCCACTCGTTACCTGTATCAATGGCACCTGTTTGACCTCGTTATCTGTATATTCTGGTTCTGGTTCTGATTTAGGTACATCCAAGGAGCTTCCTCTCCTAAAGACATGGTCATCCTGGTGGACGTGTGAGTGTTTGTGCACTAACTATTTCCCTAGTTGTCCTAAGCATGATCAAAACAGTGTGTCCTGTGATGATGTAATGCTCACATCTTGCTCAGGAGTGGCAGCGTGAGTGGACTGACTCTGAAGCTCATTAAGGCATCAGTAACGGAGATGTTGGACACACTGTCTGATGACGACTACGTCAACGTGGCCCGGGTGAGTGGAACAACACGTGCACGGCTGCCTCTGTATGTCGGACCGTTCCTTAGTTTTTCTCTTCCCACGCTTTGCCTTTTTCTTCTCTGTTCATCTTATTTTGCTTTGTGCTCTGTCTCTCTAGTTCAATGAGAAGGCAGAGGCAGTGGTCCCGTGTTTTAAACACCTGGTCCAGGCCAACGTGAGGAACAAGAAGATCTTCAAAGAGCATGTGGCTCAGATGCAGGCCAAAGGCACGACTGATTACAAATCAGGATTCCACTTTGCTTTCAACCAGCTGCTCAATGTAAGATACCACCTGCACAGCCCCCTGTAACCTGTACACCTGTTAGACAGAGCTCTGGTCTGTCTGTGAATACACTCAGCACTCTAAGTCAGGGTCCAGCCTGTCAGAGAAACGTCCTACGTCTGCCAACGTTGGTATCAGTCAGCCTGTATTCCTTCCTGTTAGTCAGCCTGTCTGAGTCGTTTTACACATAGCAGTTGTTCATAGAATATAATACATGTGTTATACACTGCCTGGCCAAAAAAAGGTCACCACCTGGATTAAACTAAGCGAATAGATAAATAGTTAAAAAAAGAGCCTCCCATTGGATAATGACAGCATCGGTGATTATGTTTCAGCTGGAAACAGGTTCTTTAACCCAAACTGATGCAGTGAGGAGCTTCTCATTTGTTAAACAACCATGTGGAAAGACGCATCCTGTGGTCGTTTAAAATATGTTCATCTGTTTCAGAAGAATTGTGAAAGAGTGGTTCAGGGAGCATGAGCCATCATTTTCATACATGGATTGGCCGCCACAGAGTCCAGACCTGAACCTCATTGAGAGTCTTTGGGATGTGCTGGAGAAGACTCTGTGCAGTGGAATAAATCTCCCATCATCAATACAAGATCTTGGGGAAAAATGAATGCATCTATGGACAGAAATAAATGTTGTGACATCATTGCAGAAGCTAGTGATCAAAGCTAAAGGCAGCCCAACCAAATATTAGTGTGTGACCTTTTTTTGGCCAGGCAGCATATAATACCTCGGTTCTTGACCACCTCGGAGCTCGTCGAATTCTGTTTTCTACGCAGTATGACTAGAAGATTTGTCTTGGTTCTTCGGTACTCAGTGCACTTGCTGAAACTTGTACGGGTCGAACCGTGTGACTCATTCCAGCCAAAACTCATGGATTCATGATTTACTTGCTCAGCGAATGTGTCCGCTGTGTTTATTGTGTTTTTCTTTATTTCTACATCTACAGTACTGTATTCTTAGCGCAAATAAGTCTCCATGAGTCCTAAAAAGGTTAGCAATGACACCCAACTGAAAGCAAAACTGGAATCCTCCAGAACACAGGCTCCAGTTATGGTAATGTAAGTGTGTAAACAATAACTTGCTTATTATTACTTATCATAGGCTCCGTTATGATACAGTACAGACCGCTCTAACAAACACACATTAAATTCCCCAGGTCATGACACATTTAACTTATGATGATTTTGTCGGAACGTATCCCCATCATAATTCAGGGAGCACCTGTACAGTACAACTCTGTTAATGCATGTAATGCCTTATACAGTCTGGATTATACGGTCTAGAATGGATTCATTCAATTTGCATTATTCCTTATGGGAAAAATTTGATCGGTTGCTCAGAACCGAGGTATCACTGTATGTACATAGTACTGTATACTGTTCAGTTTTAAATTAAGCTCTTGATGTTATTATTACATTGGTTAGCAGGTTAAAATTACAGTTGGGTGTCACTAACGTCCGCCATACGTTCTGTGAAACTGTGTGTTATGCGAGCTGTACGTTACGAACACCATATTGTATATTGTAGAAAGCAGCTTTGTATGAGATACTGTAGTGTACCAATAGTCATAACGGTAATTCACCTAAGTGGTGACACCTGCAGACCAAACACTGCCCAGCATTCAGTCTGCTTATGCTGATGCCGCATGTATTTAATAAAACTTTGTGTTTAATAAAACTTTCTGCACCAGGGGTGGAGCTGTTATGTGTATCACTACAACAGCTAATGTAATCTGGCAATACACTGATTAAGTAGCTTAATAACCTTAATAATATGCGGCGTCTATACGAACAGACGGTATGCGTCGCAGACCTGTAATGCTACTGAAGAGTATTAGTGAAAATAAGGTGTTTATGACCTTCGCCTGAGAGATGTAGTATTTATTTCTCTCTCTCTGCAGAAGACAAACGTACCCAGGGCCAACTGTAATAAAATAATCATGCTGTTTACGGACGGAGGCGAGGACCGTGCTCAAGACATCTTTGAGCAGTATAACTGGCCCAACAAGACGGTGAGGAACATCTGCTCTGCTTTCTATAAATCATTAGCACTGAGTCAGGTATACTAAAGCTTAGGAAGCAGAGCAGTCTGGAGCAGGTGGACCAAGCACATGTAACTGTTTCATGGTTCCATAGAAAGCCGTTCCATAGAAATACAGTACTGTGCAAAAGTCTTAGGCCACCATTAGATTAGTTGTTTTAGCAATAGTTATAATGACCATATATAACATATTGTTAGATTAGACCCAACATTTCAAATTTGGCCTAGCCTTTTCACCCTGTTTGGTACCCTTCCAAAAAGACCATTCCTGATCAAACTTCTTTAGACTGTAGAAGGCTAAATGCTGTAGCCTATAGAAGTTGTTTTTCTGATTTTTAAAACGTTTCTTAATACTGCATACACAAATTTCCTGTGTTTTCTGGTTGTGTTCTAATAAAGAGACTGGATAATAATTATATATGGTCATTGCTAAAACGACAAATCTAATGATGGCCTAAGACTTTTGCACAGTACTGTAAGTCAAATGCGAACTTTAGCCTCATGAATTTGCCAACCCTAGAATTCTGAACTAATACGAGAGTGTGTTTAGTAATGTGATCATGACGTCTACATTTGTCAGACAGTAATGGAATCTCAAATGGCAGTTCCATAGCTTGTAAAGAGTCCGGCCTTAACTTGTGTTACTGTTTCCTTTGTTTAGTCATTGTTTTGTAGTGACGAATCACACAGAACTTTGTGCTTTCTGCTGCTCTGCTCAGCTTTTGCTCCTGTAATTCTTTACTCTGATTAGGATAAAATGCCCTGAGTCTGCATCTTTTTCTTGGCTCTTGCACGCCTCGTGGGATCTTCCAGTCTATGTGACTGCGTTTTTAGTTTTATTAATGAAGTTTCTTAAAGAAACTTCACCAGTTCTTAAAGAAAGGTATTTGTCCTATAGTCTGTTTACACCTAGGCCTACATTGCCCCGTCCCAACTTTTTTTGGCATGTTTTGCAGGTCTAAAATGCAGGAATGGATGTTCATTAATAAAATAAATGCAGTTGACTAGAACAAAAATGAAATATCTTGGGTTCATACTGTCTGCAATGAAATAGAAATCAAAGTAAATATAATAAACACTGTACAATCTGAGGAACTGTGGGTTAAGGGCACTATTGCTGTACCAGCTGAGCCACTGGGTTCATATCCCACCTCTGGCAAGGTGATGACTCTCAGTCTCTGTCTGTCTGAGATCCCACTTGCCGTTGGTTGATGCTGGTCTCAGGTTGTTTCCAGCTCTGGCAGCGTTTCTGATCGTTTGAATCCTTCTCGTTGGTGTTTTGGTACCTTCTGTTAATGTATGCCTGTGCTCCGCCCCACTAGAGGCTTCCATCTGTCTAAATTTCATCCAGATCAAGGAGACTGAGTCTGTTCCTCTATATTCAGCGTTTTGCAGTTCTGAGTCCTGAACGTTCTGTTTTGTTTCATGCCTTTGACAGTAACAGTGGCTGATTCCATTTCCAGCATGATAAACGCCCTCTGCTCCATCAGTGCTTGCTCAGTGGGGTTTGCCTTTTTTCGGGAGGAAGCATGCTCAGTAATTAGCTCTGTGTGTCGAGCTGACAAGTGTGCGCTGTGTAATTTAGTCTTAGATGTTTGATGTGAATTTTCCTCTGAAGGTTCGAGTGTTTACGTTCTCAGTGGGGCAGCACAACTATGACGTCACGCCACTGCAGTGGATCGCCTGCGCTAACAAAGGTGAGCGTTCTACCGCTGATCAGGGTGTCATATATCAGCTGAGAGACAGATGGTCCTGCAGAGAGATAAGTTACGTGGATACCCGTATGTGGACAGCCCTTCTTATTAGTCAGTTTACTCTTTCAGCCAAACCTGTTGCTAAAACCAGTGTACAATCACAGCGTACACAAATCACACAAACAGTGTACAAGTGTGAGACTCGACTCAGACTCACATGATAGAGACTCAAGATTTGACTCGGATTGGCATGTTAGAGACTCTAGACTCGACCTGGACTCGCATGTTAGAGACTTGAAATTTGACTCAGACTCATGATATAGACTCGAGATTTGACTTGGACTCTCATGATAGATTCAAGATTTGACTTGGACTGGCATGATAGAGACTTGAGATTTGACTCAGACTCTTGTTAGAGACTCAAGATTTGACTTGGACTGGAATGATAGAGACTCGAGATTTGATTCACTCACATGATAGAGACTCAATATTTGACTCGGACTCGCATGATGGAGACTCGAGATTTGACTCTGACTCGCATGTTAGAGACTCGATATTTGACTCTGACTCGCATGTTAGAGACTCGAGATTTGATTCAGACTCACGTGACAGACTCGAGTTTCGACTCGGACTTGCATGATGGAGACTTGAGATTTGACTCGGACTCGCATGATGGAGACTCGAGATTTGACTCGGACTCGCATGATGGAGACTCGAGATTTGACTCGGACTCACATGATGGAGACTCGAGATTTGACTCGGACTCGCATGTTGGAGACTCGAGATTTGACTCGGACTCGCATGATGGAGACTCAAGATTTGACTCGGACTCGCATGTTAGAGACTCGAGATTTGACTCGGACTCGCATGATGGAGACTCAATATTTGACTTGGACTGGCATGATAGAGACTCGAGATTTGACTCGGACTCGCATGATAGAGTCTCGAGATTTGACTCAGACTCACATGATAGAGACTCAATATTTGACTCGAACTCGCATGATGGAGACTCGAGATTTGACTCGGACTCGCATGGTGGAGACTCGTGATTTGACTCGGACTCGCTTGATGGAGACTCGAGATTCGACTCGGACTCGCATGTTAGAGACTCGAGATTTGATTCAGACTCACGTGACAGAGACTCGAGTTTCGACTCGGACTTGCATGTTAGACACTCGCATGCTAGATATTTGAGACTTGACTCAGATACACGTTACAGACTCGAGATTTGACTCTGACTTGCATGTTAGAGACTCTGAATTTGACCCAGACTCACACACTGGAGACTCGAGAGTCAGACTTGCATATTATATACTCGAAACTTAGAGAACTGAGATTTGACTCAGGGTCACATGTTAAAGACTATGATGGAGGCTATGATGGAGTGAGATGTTGAGCAAGCATGTGGATTTGTTCTTGTTGGCTACCTAGCTGAAAAGGCAGAGGTGTCTGAAGTTAATGAGGCAGCTGGAGTTCATTAATATTAATTACACTATTACATTAGTAGAGTCTGCCCATGTTGTGGCTTGCTAGTGAAGTAGATTGTGTGTTTTTTTTTTCTGGTGTAGCTCGAGGGTAAGACTGGTTGCCATGGTTTCCACATCCCCCTAAAATATATTTATACACTTGATATCTTTGCGGATCTTCTATTGGTGTTAACATTATTAGTATCGAAGGAATCTCTTCTCTCCCACACTCCTTCCTTTCCTCCTCCTACAGGTTACTATTTTGAGATCCGCTCCATCTGCGCCATCAGGATTAACACCCAGGTGAGAATCTATCTCACACACACACACACACACACACACACACACACACACACCTGACTGCACTGAACCCAGGTTACTCATGCGGTGAGAAGCTGTGGTCATTAACTGTAAAAGAATCGAGCTGTCCAAGTTGCCTGTGTGCGTCTGACGTGTGTGTGCATGTGCTATGTGTTACAGGAGTATTTGGACGTACTAGGCCGCCCCATGGTCTTGGCTGGGCGCAGCGCCAAGCAGGTTCAGTGGACCAACGTTTATCAGGACGCCCTGGTGAGAGAGTCTCTCTGATTCATTAGTGTGTGCTTGCTCGGCCCAGAGCTGCGTCCTGCTCTCTTGCTGCCATATGGACACTGCTAGAGAGTGACTCGAATGCCAGAGAGTGATGAATGTACAAGAAGTGTTGTGTGGACAAATACAGACTGTTTTTACTATTTAAAGTATACAGACAAATAAAGTAAAGTAGGAGTGGTTGATGCTGAATCCCTTTCTCTCACTGCTGATATCATTTTCTATTGCAGTTACGCTAGGGTGGGGCTTGCTATAAATCCAGCATCATAGAAATGAAAAAAGCTTTTATTTAGCAAACATATAGTTGGAAAATAAAGATGGCTGGCCTTTGGCAGTTAAGGACTGCTGATCTGGAAGCGTGAATCTGTGACATCCAGGAACACCCAAGTCAAGACAATTCAAAATAATTTTATATAGTGCTTTTTACAATGGAGCATCATCTCAGAGCTGCTACTCAGAAATCTAGGTCCCTAACTCAGCAAGCCCAGGGTTACAGTGGCAAGGGAAAACTCCCTAAATGTTATAAGGAAGTCACATTAAGAGGACAAAGACTTAAAAAGGGACCCAACCCATTTGGGCAGCCTAGATCCATGGTTCCTCACCTGGGGTCCAAACAGCACGGGGGGTGCGTGAAGCTTTGTCTGCTCTGACGTGCACTGAGTTCAGTCAGTCAAGTCAGGTTTATTTCTATAGCGCTTTTTACAATGGAGCATTGTCTCCAAGCAACTTTACAATTTTAGGTAATCTTCTAATATCTACAGCCAATCCCAAATTGAGCAAGCCTAGAGCGACAGTGGAAAGGAAAAACTCCCTAAGAGTTATGAGGAAGAAACCTTGGGAGGACCAAGACTCATTGGGTGGTGTAGATGATAAATGTAAGAATAAAGCTAATTTATCTAAACAAGTAAGTCTTCTAGTGATAGTTCAAATAAAATAATGTAAAAATGTACATATCGGCATTATGTAGAGTCACAGAGTCACTCTAGGATCTTGAGTCCTCGGCAGGAAAGTCCTTCCTGTTAAATAGAATTAAAGTAACACATTCACTGTGTATAATCTGTATATGTCTGTGTAAATCTGTATATAAAATTACTTTTAAGATACTTTCACTCAAAACGAATAGGCACTTATTACACTTAATGAATCATTATTACTCTTTTGTAAGTACAGGTCTACTCTGTTGCATGACCCTCTGAGTTTGATCCCACTTATTCTGCATCGTGTCTATGTAATACACGACTTTGCCAGAAGACACAAACGGCACTTGAATCCAGGTCTCTGCGCTGGTGGACTAGATAATTACCTCTGCAACGCCTCCTGATTGGATCGTAAAGCAGATGAGGGGTGTCTGTTGAACATAATAGATAAATAGATATAAGTGGTTCTCGTGTCCTTCCCCTTTAATCCTGACAAATGCCCTTTTATCTGCATTAAGAAGTCCAGGGAGATTGTTCTATTGAAAGAGCAGCAGGAGATGATGAATGTAAATCAATCATCAGCTAATGACTCTCCCTCACCAACCAGAACTGTGCTCTGTTTCTAAAGCAGTTTTGGAAAGCAGACTGTTCTATCATTCCGGTCTCTCTCTGTCTATTAAAGAAGAATTAACTGGACATATTGTGATAATGGATGTTATTTCTGTGTGTTTGATAACATTGTAATGTGACAGGGTTTGGGGTTGGTGGTGACTGGGACGATGCCTGTCTTTAATCTTACCATGGATGGAGACTCACAGGTATTATATAATTGTTTCGAATGAATGGCTAACAATTTGGCTCTATGACGATACATAGACCCTCTAATTCACTCTTATTCTGTTTGAGTAGAACCAGCTGATCCTGGGAGTGATGGGTGTGGATGTTCACCTGGATGAACTGAAGAGGCTCGCACCACGCTACAACGTGAGCTTTCATCCCACAGAATGTAACACCATTTGTTTAGCAACTTACTCAAGACGTGTTTCCATCAGCCTGCTTTTATACAGCTCTAGAAATCTCAATGCACATGCTCTTGATGTTGAGTCCGGGTCATACCACAGTTATGTCCAGGAGCACAACTGAACCCGAATTCCGATTGGGAAGAGTGTAATATTTCTCTCCACTATTATAGAGCCACAGTATCTCATTGTGGCCATCCAAACATGTTCAGCTACATGAGCTGTAGTCTTTTTTTCATGGGGTACATGTTAGCCCTCAGTTAGAAGATGTTGTGTTGCAAGTATTTTAGAATGGGCAAGACTACATTGTGAGAATTTATTGATATTATTTATTATTTTATTTTAGCAGCTGGTCAGGATTTAGTGGTTTCAGGTGCCTAGCTTGGAAAATGCAGAGATGCAAGCTTAAACGTTCCCTGGAGTTTATAAATAATGCTGCTGCAACAAAATGTGCTAGTTACAGCTTCACCAAATTGAGATAACTAAATGCTATCCTAAATTGAAAATCAAAGTAACAAACAAGCCAGCCTCCATTGCAGAATGGAAGATATTAAAAACAGTAAAGGTATTTGGGACCTTGGTGGCCTGGCGATTAAGGTAAAGGACTGTGGATTAGAAGGTTCAGGGTTCAAATCCCACCTCAGCCAAGCTGCCACTGTTAGACCCTTGAGCAAGGTCTTTTACCCACATTTGCTTGGACTATAAGATTGTGTGAATTGTAAGTCGCTCTGGATAAGGGTGTCTGCTAAATGAAATAAATGTAAATGCATTCATTCGTTCAAGATGTGCGTATGGGAATATAGTGTGTGATTGTACCCAGCCAAGCTGGAGGCAATGTTTAGACCAGAACATGGATTCCCATGCTGATGGGCTGGGCTGCTGTATCACCTCTGCGAGTGATAAAGATGTATTAAAAAAAGAACTTTGCTCATCTTGCTGAGTAAAATGAAAGAACCACAAAGATATCACAGAAAGTGCTGAGCTTGTGTAAGCTGTTGAAGTTTATATTAAACTGAAGTGCAGGAGCTGATGCAAACACAGCCATTCATATTAAGCACGTTATGCTTAAAAGCTTAATGCATTGCATTTGTGAGTCATTTGGATGGAAGCACAATGTTTTTTGTTGTGTTTTCATTGTAGCTGGGAGCTAATGGATACATCTTTGCCATCGATCCCAATGGATATCTGCTGCTGCACCCGAACCTTCAGACCAAGGTGTGATCACTGACCTTTGTTTCTCAGGAGCAGCACTATATTCTGTGCATTAACCCCTGATTGCTGTATATGACAATTTTGTTGAAATCTTTCACTAACAGCTTGCTGTTTGTTTTTCGTGCTGTTGTTCTGGTAAATTTGGGTTTGACTGAAGTGAGGGGATTGAGATTAGTGATCAGACCAGAGACTTGGATGATGAATCATTTCACGTTCATGACTAACACTCTGCATCTCGTCTCGTGATGCCTCTCTGGCTTGTTTCCCAAAATGACTCAAGCCAACACATTTTGTTTGTTCTAATTTGTGATAAAAGTCACACTGAATCTAAATCTGTGATGCCCACTGATGAGGTTACTTCACTTTACGGCCCAAGCTCAGGAATGTTGTTTACCTGAAACTGGGTTAGGAGTTGGTGTAGGGAAGAACAATATGCAACTAGCTAATTAGTTCCAATACCTAAAGGAACAAGTTGATTTTTAAAAAGTGTCTATCATCCTACTCCGTGTTAGTTGAGTGGAATAAAGCAGCTTAAAAGCTCTGCTATGCAAATGAGAGTGAGCCAGTTATTGGGAACTGGCATTGGTTCAAATCTTGGAGTGGGGCTTACAACACGAGGGTAGGGTACTGCGTTTAAGAAACTTTGAGAGGGACAGACGCTCCAGCCAGGGTGTATCTCTGTCTGCACCCATTGAATTGTGATGCAGACTCTAAAGCTTAAATTGTTTGGTGTAACATGAGGTAGGGACTGTAGGATATTCACAGCCAGAAACCATAATCTAGATCAGAGAACAGTTCTGTAGAACTAAGCCCAGCTATGCAGCTCTGAAGTAGTAATTAGGACAAACACCAAATTAGGATACCCGAACACAGACTGGAATGCAAAACTGTAAAAACAAGGGGTAAACAACAAACCTCTGTGTACTCTTCTCTCTAGGTGGTGGATCTGCCTGAACCTGTGACTCTGGACTTCTTAGATGCTGAGGTGGAAGACGGCAATAAACAAGAGGTACAACTGAAAAATGTCTCCAGAATAATGTCAGTAAAACATTGAGTCAGGTTTCATTGTGAAAAGTGTTTATAATGAACTTGCTTTTAAGATTCGACGGCAGATGATAGATGGCAGAGCCGGTGACATGACCTTCAAGACTCTGGTCAAGTCGATGGACGAGGTACATTACTGTCATTGTATCTGTTGGTGTCGGTGAGTCGTGGAGCTGTGATGGCCAATAAGTAACTCTACAGCCATTACAAATGCTACATTTATTGTTCTCTAAATTAGACCTGCATTCAAAAGATTGCTTCTCCTACTCATATTCATAAAAATGTTGTGTGTGACAGGAGCACTTCCTGCTACAGACCCAGCCCTCATACCCTAGTTTGCTCTGTAACTCATGCATATTATTACCCCTGGTCTTTCAGACACCAGACCCACGGTCTCTCCTATGCTGGACCCCTCACTCTGTTTTCTTTTCAGTCCTTCCTAGGAGTTGTCCTGTGCCAGACCCTTCTTTGTAAAAACCTTGCCTCACAAGAGGCGGGAAACTAGCCAGAGTGACTCAGTGGCAGAGCGTTTGTTGACGAGTTGCGGTTTGCGTTGTCAGTTTCCGAGTCTCGTGCGGGGATAGACCAAGAGAGTCTACCACCTGAAAGATCAGCAGCAGTTGTGCTTTCTTGAGCTCTGCCTTATCGGAGGGTCTTGGTCTGTGCCCCTGTCCCCTGACTGTGGTAGCCTATCGGTACTGAACTCTGAACCAGAAGGCCCTGGGTTCAAATCTCTGCCAAGCTGCCACTGTTGGGTCCTTGAGCAAGACCCTTAACCCACATTTGCTTGGATTGTAAGACTGTATCAGTTGTAAGTCGCTCTGGATAAGGGCGTCTGCTAAATGCTGTAAATGTAGTCGAGAATAGTCCTTATACAGAGTGACTTACAACGGATACAGTCTTACAGTCTACAGTTCAAGTAATTGTGGGTTATTGGCCACGTTCATGAGCCTAAAAGTGGCAGCTTTGGGCTTGAAACAAGGACCATTTTCGTTTAGTACTAGAGCGACTTCCAGTCTATACAGCCTTAAAAGGTACAATCCAGGCAGTTGTGGGTTTTTTGGAAGTGGCGGCTTGAAAGTTCTGGGACTTGAATGTTTGGGTTGAAAGTGAAATACGCAAACCACTGCGCCACCACTGTCCGTTTGATGTTAAAATAGAACCTGACTACACTACTGATTAATCAAACTTGTATTATACCCTAAATAATGTAGATACATAGAGTCTGTCTCAAAGCCTAGTGAGCTGGCTATGTAGGCACTGACCTGAGGCATTGTAACGGATATCCATCCTCATAAGCCAGATTATTGAAACACTCTAGAGAGCGATTCCGTCACGGCTTGTTCCCGCCAACCAGCGTTTACAGCCGCTAGCATCGCCTCAGCCTGACGTGCAAATAAACTGCTATTTTGTGTGGTTTGATGACAAGAAACCATTTAAAATACCAGAGAAAATTAGAACAACTTTCATTTGAAAATGACTTTGATGCTTGTTTTGCGTACGTTGCATCGTGGGCTTGCCTTAGAGGCCCAGGAAGCGTTCGATGCTCCCTTAAAATGTGGCCAAAGTAAGGTATCACAGTAGGCAGCATTTTTAAATGTTTGTATACATATTGTAATGTTATTGTTCTCCTCTTTGTCTTCAGCGCTATGTGGACGAGGTGGTGCGTACGTACACCTGGACCCCCATCAACGACACTGACTACAGGTGAGGCATGCTCGCCCTACCCAACATAAAATCTCCAACATAAGTTTCTATAGTGCTTTTTACAACGGGGCATTGTCTCAAAGCAGCTTTACAATTATCTAGGCCCAAAACCCTAACTGAGCAAGCCTAGGGCGACAGTGGCAAGGAAAAACTCTAAACGTTATAAGGAAAGAACCTTCGACCAAGGCTCAAAAAGAGACCCAGCTTCCTACCTGCGTAGGTTAATTTGTTGCTCTAAATTGGCCCAGTGTGAATGTGCTTGACTGGTATCGATATAACCTTGCTCCTGTCGTGAATAGTTGTTGATGCGATGTTAAAGGAACAAATGTAGCTATAGAGTTATAAAGCTGGTTCCATAAATGCTCGATTGGTGATATATCTGGCAACCGGGCAATCCAAGGAAGTGTTGCAATGTGGTGGAGACATTCCTGGGAAATCCTTGCTGTGTGTGGGCGAGCGTTATCCTGCTGAAAAATGGCGTTTGGAACGTGATGATGATCTTGGTGTAACTCCATGCTGGTCACACCACTTCTTGATGTATTAATGTGTTTAAACCTGTTTTCCTCTGTATTATAACTCGATACCATTTTGGTTGGGCATTCAGAATCTTGTCCTGTCTAATGTTTCTTTTTTCGTCTGTCCTATGATTCTGTGATTTTCTCTATAGTCTAGGTCTGGTACTGCCTACATACAGCGAGTACTACATCCAGGCCGACCTCAGTGATGTCATGCTCCAGCTGCAGTGTGAGTAGTTATGTTAAAGCATTATGGGTGCATGGCATGTAATTGATGCCACATGGCATCAATTAGTTGGCATACAAGAGCTTCAGTATTTGTCGTGCTGAGTGTTTACACAGTAAACTATATAAAATTAAAGTTTTTTCTTATTAGAAAAAACATCCTTTACGCAACCTGACCTCAGTCTGGGTATGTACAGTCATGGAAAGTTTTTAAATTTCATACCTAGACACCCAGCTAATTCACTTTGATGGGCTGTGTCTGAAATCGCACCCTATTTACGGTGTCATCCATTTTGTAGGGTTGTCCAAATTCTCAGTGGACAAATCGATTCCGTATATAGTACACTACTTTGTTACCCATAATGTACTGTAAATATAGTGGACAACTGACATGCACTACTTACGGACTAACGTACCACAATGCATAGCGGTTTCCTTCGGCTTTACTCGGCAAAGATGACGGATAAATCCGAAACCACCGGAGTGACGACTTTTGTGTACAAATATAAGTACAAAAAACATTATTTAATTTTTAACAAACAGTTGATAAAAATGTGTTTACTGCTGAAAATGGTGCATTTAATATACATATATTCTTCATGGTTTTAATTCGTCGGACAAATGAGTTTTACGCTTGACAAGTAACATTGTGAGCTAAATTAAAACATCGCTAAGTTACTCCAAAGTCTTGTGACAGCACCTGGTAGGCCTGTTGATGTTTTGGCTGGTTTATGGGACGAAAGGTCAAGATAATTTGTTTCCGACGTAAGTAAGTGTTGTCTGAATTCCCTCGTTTGTGTCGCTCCCCTGCTCCCCTATATAGTGCACTACACAGAGCACACTATATAGTGATTAGTGAATGAGTAAACGAGTGAACCACTTCATACATAAAAACCTGAAATTAGCACCGAACTCGTTGGCAATGACTGGAAATCTGAGACTCAAGCCTCAGACTGATGATGCTGGACTTCAAACTTGGCACGTGGCATCGGGATTGGGAGCTGAAGATGTGAGACTTGCTAAATGGTCACATAAGGTTCTCGCGTTGGTCCGTGCGGAGATTTTGGTTCACTCTTCTCTTTTCACTTTGGGGGGTTTGCAAGCGAACTTTAACGACTTTTTCTGGTCCTCTTTAGCACCGATGAGATCTGAGACCACTTGTTCACAGCTCCTTTAAAACTCTCACGCCAGCTGTGTAACTGAATTATGGGTAGTGGATTCATCTGTTCATGATGCTATAATTTGGCGAGAAGAGAACAGGAATGTAGAATATCAATAATGAAAAAGCAGTGGTATTAAGTAGGACTTTAGAGCCCGGGCTTGTTTAATGTGCAGAATAACTCATGTCTCTGTGATCTGACCCCACTTGAAATGCTCAAAGGGTCCACGTTTTCGATGGTATTCAGACTGTATGTGTTAATCCATATCTTATATGAACCTCATGTCTATTGCATTCTCCCTCCCTCACTTTAACACCCTCTCTCTCCCTTTCTCTCTGTCTATCTCTCTCACGCTGTCTTTCTCTCTGCTTCTCTCCCCTTTTCTCTCCGTCCCCAGATTTGCAGTCTCTATTACCCAACTCCTTTGAGCCAGCGGGACACGTCTTCCTGGCGCCGAGGTACAGCCACAACTGCACTACATGCACACGTAATAAGTCGCATGTTTTTCTTTTTGTTTCTTTCCTAAGACAGTCATTTCCCTCTATCTGAATGTTCCTAATTTCTGGACAGATAGTGGATCAGATAATGAATATTCGGATAATGGAAGGTCTATATCTACTGTTTTGTATGTAGAAATCCCTACCTTGAGCTGTGATCTTCAAAACCCCTTATACTTTTAGTGAGGTCGCTTAATATAGTGGCAGAGGTGTACAGCAGTGCCCCTCAAAGTTCTGTGTGCTCCAGTACGTCAAGTAGTCTAGAACACCCCTGGAGAGCAGCCTTCACCATTATAGCTTTATGTAAAAGGACCAAAACAATGGAGACAAAGACAGTGGCAGTGCCTACCACTGTTGGGTCCTTGAGCAGAGCCACTCAGCAAAGCCCTTAAGCCTCAGCTCCTAAACTGTGCCTTGCAAGTTTGTGTTGAGTTATAGGTCACTGGATAAAGTTTTACCAGGATGCTGGCAGCATCTCCATTTTTATGTTCCATTTTACATACAGTGGTGCTTGAATGTTTGTGAACCCTTTAGAATTTTCTATATTTCTGCATAAATATGACCTAGAACATCATCAGATTTTCACACAAGTCCTAAAAGTAGATAAAGAGAACCCAGTTAAACAAATGAGACAAAAATATTATACTTGGTCATTTATTTATTTAGGAAAATGATCCAATATTACATTTTAGTGAGTGGCAAAAGTATGTGAACCTCTAGGATTAGCAGTTAATTTGAAGGTAAAATTAGTCAGGTGTTTTCAATCAATAGGATGACAATCAGGTGTGAGTGGGCACCCTGTTTTATTTAAAGAACAGGGATCTATCAAACTCTTCACAACACATGTTTGTGGAAGTGTATCATGGCACGAACAAAGGAGATTTCTGAGGACCTTATAAAAAGGGCTGGAAAAGGTTACAAAACCATCTCTAAAGAGTTTGTACCAATCCACAGTCAGACAGATTGTGTACAAATGGAGGAAATTCAAGACCATTGTTACCCTCCCCAGGAGTGGTCGACCAACAAAGATCAATCCAAGAGCAAGGCGGGTAATAGTTGACGAGGTCACAAAGAACTCCAGGGTAAAAAAAAAAAGGACCCCAGCATCTCTCACATTGGCTAATGTTAATGCTAATGGAAAATGTCAGACCATGAACATCTGTCCATGAACTGAATCTCAAGAGAAGGTGGGTCATGCAGTTGTTCAAACAAAGAATGGTTAAAGAAGAATAAAGTTAATGTTTTGGAATGGCCAAGTCAAAGTCCTGATCTTAATCCAATGGAAATGTTATGGAAGGACCTGAAGCGAGCAGTTAATGTGAGGAAACCCACCAACATCCCAGAGCTGAAGCTGTTCTGTACGGAGAACAGCCGGTGTGCAGGACTGATCAACAGTTACAGGAAATGTTTAGTTACAGTTATTGCTGCACAGGGGGGTCACACCAGATACTGACAGCAAAGGTTCACATACTTTTGCCACTCACTAATATGTAAAATTGGATCATTTTCCTCAATAAATAAATGACCAAGTATAATATTTTTGTCTCATTTGTTTAACTGGGTTCTCTTTATCTACTTTTAGGACTTGTGTTAAAATCTGATGATGTTTTAGGTCATATTTATGCAGAAATATAGAAAATTCTGAAGGGTTCACAAACTTTCAAGCACCAACGTAAAGCTATAATGCATCCATCGTAAGCCGCGTGCGCACACACACACACTCACACTGGGACATATTAGCGACACCAACTGACCTAACACTTGCGTTTGTGGGTGTACCACAACTACTTACATTTAATCAAACATAGGCTTTGTTTACCATTAACCAAGGCTTCACACTGCAGCATTTTTTTGCTTCCTTTTTGCTTCCCCAATCCATCAGACCTAATTAGCTCCGATAGAACTGATCTCACGCTGTATGTGTTGCTTTAATTAAAACATTTCCATGCACTGGAGCTAATAAATCATTCCTTTGTACATAATTAGGATGACTCAGGCTGCAGTGCTAGTAAAGCATAAATACAGACCAGGCCATGTTGTCATGGTTACAGTATGAGGAACTTTGATTTAGTCGGAATTAAATTTGGTCTGTGTTTACGTGAGCTTGTACAGATGCAGTCCTATGCAGAAGCGTGGGCTTAAATATAGTGTCGGACATGTCGCTAAACCATTAACAAGTCATTCATGTTTTACAGGTTTTAATATTCGACCATTTAAATTTGTCATATGTGGTTGCACATTTAGAAAATCAATAACAATCTCAAGTTTCCACGATATATGAGAATATATGTGTGTGTGTGTGTACACCTTGTCTAGCTATACTTGTGAGGACCAAATGTTAGGGTTAGGTTAATTAGCTACAGTAATCATGTCACTTGAAAGAATAGTGAAACCGCCATATTTGTGTGTGTGGAGAAGGGTTATGTTTATATATCATTGTGGGGATTAGATGTCCTCGCAAGGTTAGAAACGTCTGATGTTTTTTTTTTTTTTTGCAGAAACTGCAATTTATTTTGAAAACGAAAAAGAGGCAAAAGAGTTGCTTTAGGTTACTGGGTCCTAGGTGTAGCAGTAAGTACCTGTGGGACTGTGGTAGCCTAGCGGTTAAGGTACTGGCCTATGGTCCAGGGTTCAAATCCCACCTCTGCCAAGCTGCCTTGTGTCCTTGAGCAAGGCCCTTAACCCACAATTGCTTGGATTGTAAGACTGTATCAATTGAAAGGGCGTCTGCTAAATGCTGTAAATGTAAATGCAAGCAGCTACAGTGATCATTATATCAATGGAAAGTTCCCACCAGGATAGTGAGAAAACCGTGTGCGTGTGAAAGCGTGAAGAGACTGAGAAATGCCGGTGTGAGAGAGGTGCGAGTTTGTATATCACATTGAAAGAACCAAACGTTCCCACAAGGATGGAAAGATCGGACATTTTTTACCTTGTGGGGATATTTTGCTGGGATTCATTTTTTAAAGAAACACTGCAACTTTCTTTTGGGAAAAAAACAAAACAGAGCCAAAATAGTAGGATTAAGGTTAGAGTTCGGGTTAGGTCAATATTATATGTCAATGGAAAGCCCCCACAATGATCATCTTTCCAAATGTCCCCAAAACGCTAGAAATGTCTGACATTTTTTACCTTGTGGTATATTTTTACAAAAACTACATCTATCTTCTGAAAAAACAAAAGAGTCAAAAGATCTCCAATAGCTTACTAATTGCATTAATTAGCTACAGTAATCATTATGCCAGTGGAAAGTTCCCACCAGGATAGCGAGACAAACGTGTGTGTAGATGTGTGTGTGTTAGAGATGTGAAAGGGAGCCAGCGATGTTTCTACAGGAAATGTGTGTGACAGAGACTGTGGCGTCTGTTTGGTAGGAGCTGTGCAGGGATGTGACATGTTGCGTTGCGCTTTATTTCTCCTCTATAGAGAATTCTGTAAGCGGCTGCACCGTGCTGAGAATAACACCCAGTTCCTGGAGAACTTCCTGTCCCTGATGGTGGAGATCACACCTGAGACAGAGGACTGTACGTACCCGTGTGTCATTAGCACTGCTGGTGTCTCTATGAGATTAATCTTAAAGCGTAATATCGTGTCTCAGTAATGAAAGTACTTATGATAGCAGTCGTGTAATCCAAAGCTTTGTTTCAGCTGTAACTGGTGTGTCTCTAACAGGTGACCATGGCATGATCCATAACGCCATTCTGGATTCAGGGATCCTCTGGCAGCTGGCCACGAAAGCTTGGAAGAACAAAGACCTGAGCACGTGAGGATAATCAACAAATGAACCGATCGTGCAAGACTTCATGCAAGCACTCAGTGTTTAGGATAGAAGAAGAGTTTCGATCAAGAGCAGGCTGATTTCGTCTCTTCTCTTTTCCTCTTCTTCTTTCTTCTCCTCCCATTCTTCTTCTCTTCTGGCCTCTCCTCTCATCAAATCTCCTTTGTTCTCCTCACCTCTTTTCTCTTTCCCTCCTTTCTCTTCTTGTTTCTTGCCTCTCTTGCCCTGTTCTCCTCTCTTCTCTTTCATCTCCACTCTTCTCCTCTCCATGTTTCACTCCTCTTCTCCTCTGCCGTCCTCTCAGGTACGGCTTCTTAGCATTGTTTGCGTCCACAGACGGAGGCGTTACCAGAGTGTATCCAAACACGTGAGTGCATAAAGACTGCATCGTGTGAGCTCCTCTTTGTTTTATCTTTTGAAAGATGTGGAAAATGTGTGTGTGTGTGGTCGTTGTTGTAGAGCGGCCGAATCGTGGGATGAAGATCTAGAGCCTCTAAATTCCAACTTCTACCGTCGCAGTCTGGATAATAAGGGCTATATCTTCAGAGCCCCGGCTCGCTCGTGTGAGTTACACACCCTGTACACTCGCGCTTACAGATCACGTAGATCGATTCTTCTCTGATACTGGAGCACACGGCAGCCAGCTGTGCCGAGTCTTATTATTTATTTAGCGTTATCTGTAGCAGAGGCAAATCTGTAGTCATAATCAAAACGTGCTTGTGCTCCAGGATTTGGCCTGATAGGACTTCTTTTCTTTCTGAAGTGCTTCTGCAAATGCTCAGTGGGAGAAATCAGAAAGAAGCCTGATAATGGCATTATCAGATTTCTCCACAATTCACTAACAGCCTTAAGCGCTGTCTGGATGGGATTAAACGTACATAATACCCCATGATTCTGCGGTAATTTTATTCTTTTACAGGAGCTACTGTCTGTTATTTTCTCAGTCTGGATATCATATCATTGTTTTCCTCCTCAGGCAGATCTACCTCCTTTTTGTTGCTGTGCTCTGATCATTTCATTTCTGTCTGGATGCACATAGTGATGATTTTACAGGCCGATGTTGCCTTGCGTTGGGGGAAAAACAGGTCGCCATAAGTCTTCTAGCACTAATCCGAGTTAGAGACATTCCAGAATGTACAAATGGAGGCTTTAGAAGACTGCACTGTTTAATTGGACTGGAAGTTGAGAGTCAATTAGAGCCATGAAAGAAGGAGAAATAAAGACATTAAAAAAAGCCCAACTAATTGAACGGGAGATTCAAATGGCAGCTACAGTGGGGGCCAAAAGTCTGAGACCAATACCTGAAAATGCTGGAATTGTACATGTGTCTCAAATTTAATGCAGCGTTTGTCATTACAAATCATTTCATCAGCGTAAAAATTTGAGTGAAAATGTTTTGAAAACTTTATTCGTATTTGGTATGTTCCCTCTTTTGCTGTAATGGCAGTGGGCACTCAAACTGGCATACATTTCACAAGTGTGTGCAAAATCTGATGATTCGTGTCACCCTTGCATGATTTCACAATGTTCCAAAGTGAGATTACTTGAATGCTTTGCTTTCCTTATTATGAAGTGCCCCCATAAATGCTCAGGGGTTTAGATCAAGTGTTTGTGGAGGAAAATCCATAACAGCACTTCTTGAACTTCTCTGGGCTTCTTGTAGTAGTTGGAAAGCTTGCTATGACAAATTTTTCTAGTCAAAATTCATCGAGAACTGAGGTACCACCGGTGTTAATTTTGACAGCAAATTTTAATTCTGTTATGGTCTTTTGACTAAAATGTAATTTAGTTTTAGTCATAATTTAGTCATCTGAATTGCTTTTAGTTTTAGTCTAGTTTTCGTCGACTAATTATAATAAGATTATAGTCGACTAAATCTACAGTAGCTTTACTCAACTAAAATATGAAATGTAAGCGTTGCAATAAGTAAATGCTTTTTAACATTTCACTTTTAAAATGAAACATCTACATGCATGCATTGATAATAAAATCATACATTAAAGTGATTATTACTGAATTTCCAGCACAGATCTGCTTCACACTCGGTGTGGACATTCAGCAGATGTAGTTTAAACTCTGTTGTGTTTTTACCGGAGATGGCGCCCACACGGGTTACAAAGAGCCTTGTTTTCCTTGATATCAAATGAGAAATGCGTCCATATATATCGACTCTCCACTTTCTCTCAGGTGTTGACATTCGAGCTAGTACCATCTTCCCGGGATCAGATCAAATGTGTGTCTTACCGCATTACTGATTGGATCGCTACCCAACTCATCCCGCCTTTCCACATGTACTCAAGTTATGATTGGATGTCGCCACTGCCAAACATTTTCGTTTTTATTCGTTGACAAGCTTCTATTCATTTCGTCCTGGTTTTTGTCGTTTTCCAGTAATTTTACTTTAGTCATCGTCTCGTTTTCGTTAGAAAAAAAAGGGTCGTTGACAAACTATGACGAAAATCATTCGTCAGCAAAATGAACACTGGGCACCACTGTATTGATAAATGGTCTGGATCTGAATGGATTAAACACAAGGGTTCTGTGGATGCATACATATACTACCAGTACTAACCGTGACGGTCGCTTTCAGCCGTGGATGACCCCTTAATTATGGAGAACGGCACGGTGGGGATCCTTGTAACGACTGCGGTGGAGCTCACAGTCCAAGGCAAAACACTGAAACCAGCAGGTATGTGTAGAAGAATCTCTCCACAACCCATTGTTTTTGGCTCTTTGACAAACGTTTTGGAGTTGTTTGCTTTCTCCATGTGAATACTGTTAAATGTGTATGCAATGGCAACCAGTGAGGTGCTCAGACTGGGGTGGTAGACTGCTGTTATACGACCACAATCCTTATTTTTGCATGTGTGTGTTACGCTCATGTTAAGTGGTCGGAGTTAAGCTTGATCTAGAGGCATGGGTTGACAAGTTCAAGATCCTGGCCAGCAACGTGTCCGACAGCAGACAAGGATCTCACAAGGTAGGACTGACAAACCCTGAACACTTCAGTGTTAGTAAAGAAAAAAAACTTAAACCTAAGTATTAATCTGTTATATCACTCTTCCTGCTTTGGGTGTGTTGCACAGTGTGGCCCTTCTAGATCCTGTGAGATGGACTGCGAGGTCAACAGTGACGTAAGAACCTTTGCTTGCAGCTCTTACGTTCATACACGGTAGACCTTCCAAGTTCTGAGTCTGATTGTTAAGCTGCTGGTGTTTCAGGACCTGCTTTGCTACCTGATCGATGATGGTGGATTTCTGGTGATGTCCAATCAGAGGGACCACTGGAGAAAGGTATCATGCTCACATTACTAGGTGTTTTCTTATTAAAGTCACTGTTTGAATTTAAAGGGCCTAAAAGATTAAAGAAGCATGTTTTTGAAAAACCTTTCTTTTAAACAGAAACAGTCCGGTATAGTCCCGGTATAGTATTCCTCTCCAGTATAGTTCACTGAATCTGTGTCACAGACATTTTGTGTTGGATTTGATTGTAATTTGATACCATTTTTGCAACACCCACGAGAGATCTGTATTTAAAATGCCAGCAAACCTTACACCTGCATTTAACAGTGCGATTAAGCCTTACATCTGAAATCTCACTTGTGTGAATCCATAATTGACTCTTACAGTGCAAGGAGACCATACATAACTGAAACCTCACCTTGACAGAGCACTGCCTCCCTCAGCACTACATACCAGTGCTCTAATGCTGAGCCTGTCTAATCGAGTTCTGCTTACAGTGAGCCTGTCTAATCGAGTTCTGCTTACAGTGAGCCTGTCTCATTGATTTCTGCTTACAGTGAGCCTGTCTCATTGAGTTCTGCTTACAGTGAGCCTGTCTAATCGAGTTCTGCTTACAGTGAGCCTGTCTCATTGATTTCTGCTTACAGTGAGCATGTCTCATTGAGTTCTGCTTACAGTGAGCCTGTCTCATTGATTTCTGCTTACAGTGAGCCTGTCTCATTGAGTTCTGCTTACAGTGAGCCTGTCTAATCGAGTTCTGCTTACAGTGAGCCTGTCTCATTGATTTCTGCTTACAGTGAGCATGTCTCATTGAGTTCTGCTTACAGTGAGCCTGTCTCATCGAGTTCTGGTTACAGTGAGCCTGTCTAATCGAGTTCTGCTTACAATGAGCCTGTCTCATTGAGTTCTGGTTACAATGAGCCTGTCTCATTGAGTTCTGGTTACAGTGAGCCTGTCTCATTGAGTTCTGCTTACAGTGAGCATGTCTCATTGAATTCTGGTTACAGTGAGCCTGGTCTCATTGAGTTCTGGTTAAAGTGAGCCTGTCTCATCGAGTTCTGCTTACAGTGAGCCTGTCTAATCGAGTTCTGGTTACAGTGAGCCTGTCTCATCGAGTTCTGGTTACAGTGAGCCTGTCTAATCGAGTTCTGCTTACAGTGAGCCTGTCTAATCGAGTTCTGCTTACAGTGAGCCTGTCTCATTGAGTTCTGCTTACAGTGAGCCTGTTCTCATTGAGTTCTGGTTACAGTGAGCCTGTCTCATTGAGTTCTGGTTACAGTGAGCCTGTCTCATTGAGTTCTGGTTACAGTGAGCCTGTCTCATTGAGTTCTGGTTACAGTGAGCCTGTCTCATCGAGTTCTGGTTACAGTGAGCCTGTCTCATCGAGTTCTTTTTACAGTGAGCCTGTCTCATCGAGTTCTTTTTACAGTGAGCCTGTCTCATCGAGTTCTGGTTACAGTGAGCCTGTCTCATCGAGTTCTTTTTACAGTGAGCCTGTCTCATCGAGTTCTTTTTACAGTGAGCCTGTCTCATTGAGTTCTGGTTACAGTGAGCCTGTGTCATCCAGTTCTGGTTACAGTGAGCCTGTCTCATTGAGTTCTGTTTACAGTGAGCCTGTCTCATTGAGTTCTGGTTACAGTGAGCCTGTCTCATTGAGTTCTGGTTACAGTGAGCCTGTCTCATCAAGTTCTGGTTGCGGTGAGCCTGTCTCATTGAGTTCTGGTTACTGTGAGCCTGTGTCATCCAGTTCTGGTTACAGTGAGCCTGTCTCATCAAGTTCTGGTTGTGAGTCCTGGCTACAGGGGACCCTTCTGGTGGGTCTATGTCTGTGGTTCCTTTTGTATGGGTGTGAGGTACCAAGACCTCAGCCATGCCCGTTTTGATGGGTTCACTCTGCAGCTCCTGAGTCTCAGCACGACTCCGAGTTGGTTGGGTCTGCATACAGTTTAGAAGCCATTATAATTAAGAACACTTAAATATATGAGGCGTATTGTTCCGGCTCTGTGCTGATCTAATCCACTGTTTCAGTCCTGATCGGCTTTTCCATGTCCAGGTGGGTTTGTTTTTTGGAGACGTGGATCCCTACCTCATGCACGCGCTCTACAATAACTCCATTTACGCTCGACGGCAGTCATTCCAGTACCTGTCCACGTGTGAGCCGACGGCCAGTAGCCGCACAGGAGCCGCACCAAGACGCTTTGCAGTGGTGAGTTGTAGACGGTGTGATGTCAGTCTTTACTCACTGTACAGTAGTGAAGGCAGTCTGATCTCATCTCTGCAGTCCCAATGATAGGACATACCGATGACAAGTTTTTTTCAAACTTTACTTTGTTTGTAAAACTGGTCCCTGAACAGTGCTGTCTGTATCTGTTGTCTCTTCTTCATGATCTTCATTACCCTCTCTGTTTTCCAGCCTTCCATTGCTGACTTGCTGAGTGTGGCCTGGTGGACGTCTGCAGTTGCATGGTTACTCTCTCTTGATTATGTTTACTTATTCAAATTGATACAAACTGATACAAGTACCATAGATTGTGGGCACTCAATTCGTACACATTGGACTAACCTGAGTGTGTTCTTGCTGCAGGTCCGTTCTGCAGCAGCTCATCTACAGCCTGGCCTACAGCAGCTGGTTTAACGCAGGTAAGTGTGTGTATGTCCAGTCTCCTGTTAGATCTAAACTAGACTCCTGCAGGGCCCTCCTGGTGGGTCTTCCCATGTCTACAGTCTGCGACTGTTTCCGATTGCAGCAGCACGTCTGGGTTTGTGCAAGCCGTCTGTTGTGCAAAAGTCTTAGGCCACCTTAGACCACTCAAAATTTCTGACTAGGATTTGTCACTCCATAATCCTCTTTTCCAATGATCTTCATTCCAGTCTTTGTGAGCTTTAGCATATCTTAGCCTTTTAACCCTGTCGTACTTCTGAAAAGGTGGATTCTTGGCTCTTAAAAAACCCCATTCCTGATCAAGCTTCTTTGGACTGTGAAAGGCTCAACTTGGCAACCCGATGAAGCCTGCAGATGCTGCTGTTGTTCAAGTGTAAGGGGAGGTCATACTTAGTACTTGCCACCTATAGAAGTACATTTATGTTTTTCGAATTTTTGTTTTTCAGTTTTTTAATACTGCATACAAATTTCCTGTATTTCCTGGTTGTATTCTAATAGACTGAGAAGTAGGGACTGCGGTAGCCTATTGGTTAAGGTACTGGACTCTGGAGCAGAAGGGCGAGGGTTCAAATCCCACCTCTACTAAGCTGCCACTGTTGGGTCCTTGAGCAAGTCCTTTAACCCACAAATGCTTGCATTGTAAGACTTTATAAGTTGTAAGTCTGCTAAATGACATAAATGTAAATGTATTTCTATAAGGTCATTATGCCATTGCTAAAATGTTCTTATATCTAATTTAATGGTGGCCTAAGACTTATGCACAGTGCTGTAAGTGAAGATGGAAAACGTGTGAAGGTCCTGAGCCTATCCTGGAGTATGTACCATGAGCAGTAGTCCATTGCAGGGCTGGGCAAGGGTTGCTGTTGCAGCAGATGATGAGCATCATTCAGCCTCTTCTCCCTCAGGCACAGCCAGTCGTGCCTGCGAGACTGCCAACCCCGTCAAAACACACTGCTCAGGAAGCAAACCAGGGTCACCATGGTGACAGGATTACGAATTTCTGCTGTTACCTGATCTCACTGAGATTGTACCTATGCATTTAAATTCTGAAAAAAACTCTCTATTGTTCCTTTATGCCTATGTTTGTTGTTTTTACCTATATCAGCTGTCACTAGGGTTTTAGCTCGATGGTGTTCTAGGTTCTGTAGGCTGTTCATGCTGCGTGAGGTAATGTCTGCTAAGAAGAATGCAAAGCACTCCTGTAATTGTCTCTGGCTAAGGACGTCTGCTAAATGCTCTGAATGTAAATGTGCTGTGGGAGGAGGATCCCTGAACATCTGGGTGGTGTCGTATGTGAAGTTGTACTATAGATGCACTCTGTGAACCAGCAATTGTTGTGTATTGCAGGTGATTTTGCTTTTGCTGAAGGAACAGAGGGGAGAGGGAGCAGCAGCTGCGTGACCATTCAGAGCCAGTTCTATTTCACCAACACCACTAACTCCTTCAATGTGCTGCAGGACTGTGGAAACTGCTCCAGGTACACAGTTGACTGCTGTGCCATTCGCTACCACCGACTGCCAATCCAAAAGCTGTCCTCTGCCCCAGAAATGCCTTTGTCTTTGATAACATCAAGATGCAATTTTTGAACTAGATTTGCCTTTCCTGAAGGAACTACAACAGTGATTGAAATGTGGTCAATAGAAAGAAAGTGGGTTAGGAGTACCAGTACCTTTGGCCACTTGTGGGTTTGTGTCCCAATACCTTTGGTCACATGTGGGATTGTGTCAGAATACTTTTGGCCACATGTGGGATGTTGTCCCAATACTTTTGGTCACATGTGGGATTGTGTCCAAACACGTTTGTCCACATGTGGTTTTGTGTCCCCATACTTTTGTCCCCATGTGGCTTTGTATCCCAATATTTTTGACCACATGTGGCTTTGTGTCCCAGTATTTTTGACCACATGTGGCTTTGTGTCCCAGTATTTTTGGCCACATGTTGGATTGTGTCCCAGAACTTTTGGCCACATGTAGCTTTGTGTCCCAGTACCTTTGGCCACATGTGGCTTTATGTCCCAGAACTTTTGGCCACATGTCGGATTGTGTCCCAGAACTTTTGGCCACAAGTGGCTTTGTGTCCCAGTACCTTTGACCACATGTGGCTTTGTGTCCCAGTATTTTTGGCCACATGTGGCTTTGTGTCCCAGAACTTTTGGCCACAAGTGGCTTTGTGTCCCAGTACCTTTGACCACATGTGGCTTTGTGTCCCCAGAACTTTTGGCCACATGTGGCTTTGTGTCCCAGAACTTTTGGCCACATGTCGGATTGTGTCCCAGACACTTTTGCCCACATGTGGCTTTGTGTCCCAGTACTTTTGGCCACATGTCAGATTGTGTCCCAGAACTTTGGCCACATGTGGCTTTGTGTCCCAGTACCTTTGGCCACATGTGGCTTTATGTCCCAGAACTTTTGGCCACATGTCGGATTGTGTCCCAGTACTTTTGGCCACATGTCAGATTGTGTCCCAGTACTTTTGGCCAAATGTTGGATTATGTCCCAATACATTTTGGCCTCATGTGGCTTTGTGTCCCAGTACCTTTGACCACATGTGGCTTTGTGTCCCAGTAGTTTTGGCCACATGTCGGGTTGTGTCCCAGAACTTTTGGCCACATGTCGGATTGTGTCCCAGAAATTTTGGCCACATGTGGCTTTGTGTTCCAGAACTTTTGGCCACATGTCGGATTGTGTCCCAGTACTTTTGGCCACATGTCAGATTGTGTCCCAGTACTTTTGGCCACATGTGGCACTGTTTCCCAATACTTTTACCACCTGTGCCTTTGTGTCCTGATACTTTTGGCCACATGTGGGTTTGTGTCCCAATACTTTTGGCCAAATGTTGGATTATGTCCCAATAAATTTTGGCGTCATGTGGATTTGTGTCCCAACACTTCTATGTACATGGATGCATGTATTATGTGTATGGAGAGTGCCAGAAATGTGTCAACTGATATTGGAATCTGGAAATTCCTTAAGTGCATTTCTGTGGGAAAATCTTTAAACATCGACTTCGAATCGACTCCAGAAATAGATAACACATCACAATTATCTACGTGACCGTGTTTGAACTGTGTCTGTACTTTAAGCGGTTCGAGCTGTATTAGTCACAGAACTGTGTGGAAGAAGAAGAATGATAAGAGGAAGAATAAGGCATAACGATGTACCCTGCTTTTCAAGCCTTGTATAAATGAGAGCACAGTGGTGTAAATCCTCAAACACAAACGCTGCAGGATTTTTCTCTCGCTCCCTAAAATCAGCAGTTTCATCCATATTCTACACATAATCTAAACATAAAGCTGTTTATAAAGCGGGCTATAGACGGTCTAGGGTCACAACTTTCTATCTTTCCCTTGCCAGGTTATTCCATGCTAAGAGGATAGAGAACACGAACCTGCTGTTTGTGGTGGCTGAAACTCTGCCCTGCAGCTCCTGCGAGATCGAGAAGCTCACCCAAGTCAGAACAGAGTGTATCCTTCTACGCGGTCTGCAGTTACCCTAATGAGCACCTGCTCACACACGGAGAGAAAGATCTGGCAGATGTTCTAATCTAATTAATCTAATGAAGCTCCGTTGTTAATTCATTTACTGATTTACAATCATGATCTACCTGAAGGTTTCTCTTTAACGTGATCTGAGCAGTTCAGGAGGAGATTCCTTGTGAGGTGTTGAGTTCTGCCCGATATAGGAAAGGACCCGAGAAGTGCTTTGACTACAATGTTGGAGTAAGAAACCAGTTCTGTTTTAGTTTTGAGGGTGATGAATTTCCTTCTCTCTGTCCTTCTTATCTCATGGTCAGTGCCATGGGTTATACTTAATTGTGCTGGTATTTTTAGTGTTTCCTTGCTTTTTGAGTAAAGACTCCATGAGCATGGAATCAGCAGTTGTTTTAACCCTGCTTGGACTGGAGATAAGGACAGGAGATTGGCCTGGATAATTATGAACACCTACAGTGAGAGGAACCAACGGTGGCAGTGAACCCAAAAACGAAACTCTGTAACTGACAGACCTCGGTTATGGAGTATAGTTATGGGTCACTGGCTCCGGTCAAAAATCCAGTTTGCGCTTACATTAAGTTCAGTTACACTAGTGTACTACTAGTACACTGTACACTACTAGTGTAGTGTTTGGCTCTTGAATGAGGCCCCTATCCGTCAGGTGCTTGGATGCATGTGTTTGCCATGCTAATGGTGCCTTTGAAGGCTTTGAGATCAAATCCCAGCTCCACTGCCACTGTTAGGTCCCTGAGCAAACTCCATAACGTCAGCTGCCCAGCTCTGGATTAGGATCTGTTTAAACTGCTAAATTTTCCAACTTTGGACTTTTCTGAACTCTGGTCTCTGTCTGTTCCTCAGGAGAACACGTCAGAGTGCGGCAGGGCTCATTCATTGCGCTGTCCGGTAGAGCTCGTCGTCTGGCTCCAGTTTACGCTGCTTTACCTCGTCCTTCAATTTTAATGCGACTCACTCTGCCTTCGTGTTCACCCTGCTCCTGTCTGCTCTCCTAAACGTCCCATGATCCTGTCTGCGCCTCTCTCCGCTCTCCTCTTTGCTCCTGCTGTCTTTGGACCTCATTCTGAAGTGCTTTTGATATTCTCAGCAGATGTGGGCCGGTTGATCGAGATGCTCTGTGTCTTAGTAACCTGTCGTGTGCAAACTTGCTACAGACTCCTTTTATATCGAAGTTGCCATAAATGTAACGTACGTGTACGCAGACCTGCTTGCCAAATCCAGCAGTGTATAAACAGTGACTTGGGGCCGATGGATCCTGACCAGTGTTTACAAAAACGCTATGTTGAACCGTAATAGCATCTTTCATCCAAGTTCTAGTCGTTACTTTTGATAATGTGTTGGTTATTATTGCGTTATTCTCAGCGCTTTGTGTTTGTGGAGGTAAATTTGTTCAGTTGTAAATTTGGTTCAAATCTGTTGCGTACTTGCTCTGGCTACAGGATGCGTCCCTTTGGTTAAAAAAAAAGACAAAAAGAGGAAAAAAATATACTCTGAAATGCTTTTTCATGATCTTTGTAGATTGTTTATAGGGTATATATTGTGTACAAAGAGAACTGGCTGCCTGGTTTGCTACCCAGCGCTGCCTTGGTGCACTTGTTCTTACTGGTCAGACACGATACAGGGGCCAATTTTAAATGAATGTGAATGCTAAAAATATAATGACTAGTTAGGAGTGGCTGAAAAATATATCCAAGCATGTCGCCAGTTAGGAACCGGCTCTCCCGCGACCCTGTCCAGGATCAAGCGGATAAGAAAGTGAATGAATGAATATTTATCCTCTGTGGTTCAGTACAGTTGGAAAGGGCCCTTGTTAACTCCAGTCTAACAACAAGGTGGGAATTAAGTTATTTTATTGCTCTTGTTTAGACTTATAAACAGTTTTTTTTAATTTATTAATTTATTTGCTGACCAAAAGTATGCTTTGTCCAGACAAGTAGGCAAGGGTTACTCACAACAGTACTGGATGACAGGATGGGTCTGTATCTGCAGCTCTACAATCAGTGATTGCTCTTTGTCTAGATAGCATTATTCAACATTTGGGCAGCCCTGGTCAAATTTCATGTGTTGTTGATTTTTAAATTGAAAAAAAAAGTTTCACAAATGCAGGGAACAAACCTAAATATGACATCCTTCCATACAAACCTAAATCCTTGGCATCCTTTGTCGAACTTAAATAGCTTTAATGGCAAGTTTTTAAAAAGTAAGACTGTAACGATACACTCTACTCACGATTCGATTAGATTCACAATACTAAGTTTACAATTTGATTTACTTGTGATTAATGATTACACATCCAATAAAAGACATGCAAAATGATGCAAAACAATGCACATTTTATGTCAAATTTTTTAACAAATAAACTTCAGTTCCCTGCAATTGAAATAAATTACTAGAAACTGAGGTTTAAAATTGTAAACAAAATGCTCTATTGGGTCGTCACAAGATCTTAAATAACCGAGTGAAAACATTTTGCATTTCTGAAAATTAACCTTTCAAAATAATGTGTACTTTTCTTCTTTAAAAATGTAAACAAAAAAGACTCTTTAATCGCCTGCAATTTAAAGCAATTGGCAGACTTCCTGAGAACAGGATAAGCGCCTGTGAGCATTATGCGCCCTCTGGTGTTCAAAAAATGCACTTGCATTAGATGCCATAATGAACAAGAACGCATAATCCAACACAATGATGCTCATCGTCCCATTTTTGCATCGCGATACATCATGTCACGATGTGTCGTTGCACCCCTGTTAAAATGTGCTGAATATAGGAAAAAAAACCATGAACTAAGCACAACTCTTGATCAGGGGCGCCCAAACTTTTGCACGTATGATTAAATAGTCAAGGATGTTGATGCGAACGTCTCAGTGGTCATTTAAAGCTCCACTTACAGTGTACGATGCCTTATGATGGTGATTGATTCCTCTGAGGGAACGTGGTGATAGTGATGTCCATGATTTGTATGGCACTTTTTACAATAGACGTTGTCTCAGAGCAGTTTTACAAAAGTCGAGTCCAGACCCCAAATGACAAGCCAGAGGCAACAGTGGCAAGGAAATCTCCCTGAGAGGAACCCGGCTCAAATCGGGAACCCGTCCTCCGGGTGATAAACATTAGCAATATCATTAACAGTGCTGACTGTGGTCCATTGTGAACAGGCCAGAGCTACTGAGAGAACCTAAATCAGGGTTGATACGGTTGTTCCAACTTAGGTGATGGTCCTTTATTTTGAGTGGCCCCTCTAAATGGTCAGTAGAGAGAAAAAATGGTCACTGAAGAGAGAGATCAGTAAATTTACCTAATAGATACATGTAGGCAATTCTGCCTACTTTACACAATCAGATAGAGTGATATGTAAGGGTTTTAGTGCAGCTCCTGCGGCGCAGAGATAAGAGCCAGTTGCTGGAACCAGCAGTTCTTGGTGACCTGGGTTCAAACCCCAGGCTTGAACTTCAACATTGAAGGTCAGTTGGTGCAGTTACAGGGTCCTGTGATGGACTGATGCAGAGCTCCCTGGTTCAATTCTCTGCCCAGACTCGTAATTGTTTAGAGTTTGCGTGTTTTCCCCCCCCTATTTGTGTGTGGGCTTCCAATTTGTCTGAGTGTGAGCATGTGTTCTGCGATTGACTCCTGCCTTGCCCTGTGCTGCCAGTTTGGCTCCGGCTCCCCACATCCATGAATTAGATTAAGCAGTATGAAAACAAAGACTTAAAATACACTGCTCTTCAGCTGGACTTTACTAAAGACTTTACTCACTAAAAAAAAACCCCAGCTTATGTTGTTTTGTACTAGCCTAGACCAGCATGACCATTGTACTGGCTGACTGTTTTTTTATTATTATTATTTTTTAACCCGGGTAATTCTGGTGTAGATGGGGATTATGCTGATAAATGTTGCTGAATAATCTGGTTGATCAATAATGTGACCATAACAAGAACCCTTGTGCACAATGCTTGTGACAGTTCCCATGATAACAGCGTCCAAGATGTCCAAAGTACAGCATATGCTGGTGATTTTAGCTTCGTATCACTTCAGAAAGGACCACAGCCAGCATTGGAACACAAAACTCTATTTTTGCTAAGCTTTATCACAGCTCTGTGGCCTTGCCTCTGCCTGATCATTCGTGAGATTAATGTAATCATATAAATATCGACTTTCAGAATCGTGACCAGGTTCAGAGTTTTTTCAAGAAGATGAATGTTGATTCCCTTGTGCATGATGGGAAAGTGGCTGTCTGAATCCAGGGCTTATTCCATTACGCAGTGCATTATGGAGGCTGAGTTAATAGCTTTTACACCATATTTAGTTCACAGCAAGTCAATAATGCGGCCATTTGAGAGGCCAGACCTTGAATTCTCCAGAGAGCCAAACCTTTAGCTGAGAAACTGCCCAGGTCTCTGCAGCTACTCTCCTGATGTGATACCTGCTTCTTAAAATCGATTTCATACTCTTTTAGTTGTAGTCTGTGTAGTGCATGAACACCTTTTTTCAAAGTTTAGTATTACCTATTTAGTTTTGTACAGATGTTTTATTTATGAGAGATCCCATAGCTTTGATTCAGACAGAATGTGACTTAAAACAGTATTTGGTATGACCATAGTAAGCAGTGATGCACAAATCTAGTTTTAAAGCACAGGTCTTTTTTTAAAACCATGTCTTGGGTTACGTTAAATGGTTTGTGTGTTGCCACTTTTAAAATTATTTTAAAGCAGGGTGCTTTAAAATATTTATGAAATACTTTGAGATGACCGTTTGAGAGCACAATGTTTAAATGCAAGATTTAAGGTGGCAGAAACAATAGCATGATCACTTTATCGCCATTTCTGTTGTTGACTTGGCTTTGATTTTTATGGATGTTTGTATATTATTAAGTAAATATTTTACATTATCGTTATTTATCTACCATTCATAAAGATGTGTATATTGCTGTTAAGTAAAATGCTTTCAGAATTGCATTGAGTTTAATAATGTGAAGAAGGAAAATTTGCCTAACCTGTAATTTGATTTTTATTTGCTTTTTTTGTGGTGCTGTGTGTGAGGGAGATTTTTTTATTTTATTTATTTTTTCTTTCCTCCGGTCTTCCGTAATACTCCATTTTGTACAGATGGCACAAAACGTCCTGAAGCTCTAACTTTGTATCATATTGTTTCATTCACCTTCAAGAAACCGGAAAAGTAATGTTTATAAAACGATTGGTGATAAAGACATGCATATTTTTCACGTGGAATTTGTGGGATGTCTGTTTTTTCATACCAGTCTTACACCTATGTTTTTGCATAAATCTGTAGCTTCTTGAGTGTAATATGAAGTTCATGGGTTTTTTGGATTTAATATGAATAACATCTTAATGAAAGACTTAGTTCACTAACAAAATGCAGGTTTTTACTATAGTCACATTGCAAAATTTTCACTTGAACAATTTACATAGTTCCCATCTTCATTGTTACTCCTCTTTGCCCTGAAAAGGAAAAAGAAACATTGTTGGTTACCCTCATTTCCCATGTACACACTAATGAACCATGGCAAAGCTGAGTCAGATGCTTAGAATCATCACCACTTTATCCCTTTTGTTCTGTTTGTGAGTTTGTGGTACATCTCATTTCTATATACAACAGAAGGGTTTAATACTTTTGAAGGCTGTTGTATAAGGCCTGTTCTACCATTGTCTAAAGATGTTTGGCAAAGTTGGTCAAATGAAGCAGGTGAAGATTCCTACCTTTCCAACATCACGGCTCTTGGCTCTCAGCTTGTTAACCTGGGACTCAGCAATGTCAGCACGTTCCTGAGCTTCCTCCAGTTCGTGCTGCACCTTTCTGAACCTGGATAGGTGAGTGTTGGCCTGCTCCTCCTGTGAAATACAAAAGCATATGAGGTTTTTACATTTACGTTTGAACCCTGCCTTTTCCTGGTCGGTGTTGTGGGGCTCTGGTGCCCGTTCCAGAAGAAGACAGCGCAGGCATTAAGCACGCTTTGGATGGGATGCCAGTCCATCACAAAGCTGTGCAGGGGTATAATACCCCAACCAGCCTCTTCTTTCTCAGACACAGCTGATTGTTTCTACCCTGGAAGGCACCTCCAAAACTTGAATCTGGGTCCTTGTGGTGGTGGTCTAGCATATTAGTCCAATGTGTTTAATCCGATTTACAAGTACATATGGTCACTGAGCAGATAACCATCCAGAGTGACTTGACTTGACAGACTTCTTGTCATTCAAATTTACATCATACAGTGCTCATAAGAACGAAATTTTGTTGCAATACAGTTGCAGGTTTAAGGGCCTTGCTCAAGGACCCAATGGGGCAACTTGGCAGACGTATATAGCCAGGTAGGTCCATGAGCCTTGGCCACTAGTCCATCACACTCATCCAACAGGTATATGGAAAATGGATTTTTCAGCATTTATTTACAGCGTTAGTAGACCATTAGTTAAATAACTTGGAGTTCAGTTGAAAGAACAAATGTGCTTGTACTTGTCAAATCAAAGATGTATTCACTTATTTATAACTCACTTGTTATTTATCTCACATTTATAAAGATGTGTATATTGCTGTTATGTAAAATGCTTTCAGAATTTCATTGTGTTTAATAATGTGAAGAAGGAATGTTTGCCTATCTTGTAAATTGATTTTTATTTGTTTTCTTTGTGCTGCTGTGAGTGAGGGAGACTTTTCATCAATCAGACTTATGAAACCTTTGAATAAATCAAAGGTTCATTCACTTAAACATGGCTAGAAATTCAGTCTTAATTTATTTTTATTTTATATATTTAAATATATATCAAATAATATATTATTATAATATATTTATAATGTTATATATTTATAATTTATTTTTATTTTATAACCTTTTTTTTAACTTTAAGATAAAGCTTTAACAACTCATTACACGTTGTTGGTACTGTAAATGCAAGGTTAAATACTAAAGCTCATCTTTTTCGACTGTGCTGACTAGAGATGTTTGGTTCTCATTCTATGTATCTAGTTTAATGGTGTTGTATGGTAAATAAGTAGCCTAATCTTTGGACACATTGTCGCTTGGGATGTATTACAGGCAGCACTACTATTTTTATAATTCGGGCTTAAAGCGGAGTTTCTAGAAAGTTCTGTGAACGAGCAAATGCGCTCGAGACTCATTCAAATGTTAACGGTTTTCAACGGTTTTTCCAGAAAACGCGAAGCAGGAGAGATTACTCTAATGGAACGGGGGTGGGTAAATTATATTAAAATAGTTTGAAATATAATTATTTAAACTAGGAAACGTTCAACTAATAAACCGAGTTAAAGTCATTTAAATTATTTGGTTAAAAAACCGCATTTGCCTATTCTAACTACCACAAATAGCCCACTGCTAGGTTAACCCTGACACAGTGTACAACAACGATTTTTGTAAGTTACTAAATGTCCAGTTTTCTAGTTTGTAGTATATTCTGCACCAATTGAGTATCTTGGCTAAATATATGTTAGTACATTTTCGTTCCTAATTCAAGTTCTGTGTATTCATTTAATTTTTCCAATTCTGCAGTGTACTTACAGCTTCCTCAGCCTGCCTCTTGTAGGCCTTCACCTTCAGCTGCAGTTTGTCCACCAGGTCCTGCAGTCTATTCACATTCTTCTTGTCTTCCTCAGTCTGCATACAGAGGTGAGTAGCTGTGCATTTATGTTAACAACAATACCACTTTATTGTTTAAAGCAGGGTACAATACACTAATATATTAATTTGTGATATGTAAATTACAATATACAAATACATTATACAATATATACAATATATACATTTAGGGTTTATATGGGATAAATGGACCATTTATATTATAAACCTATAATAATAATTACCAGTATATAATGTAAGCTACATTTAAAATACTTTTAAAAATACTTTTTTTTTATGTCTGGTTTTGTGAATGGGAAGTTCATCATCTACATCATGGAATAAAATGCTAAACACTTCACAGGGGAATGAGTCTTTGTCGTTGTCATACATGTCTCACTACATTTAGATGCAGTCTTACATTACACAGAAAATATACAGATGTTTGTATTAATTGGTATGTTACATACTATTGTTTCCCAACTTACTGTATTGTAATAAGAACTAATATTGTAATAAGAACTTACCTGGTAAGTGAGCTCTTTCACCCTCCTCTCATACTTTCGGATTCCTTTAACTGCATCAGCACTACGTCTCTGCTCAGCTTCAACTTCAGACTCCAGTTCATGCATCTAGTAAAGACATAATATTTGTTTTTGAATGTAAGAGATTAAAATGCAAACTTTTAGACAACTGCTATAGTATAGTTAGTTAAACATACTCTAGACTCCAGTTTCTGGAGCTGCTTCTTTCCACCCTTCATGGCGAGGTTCTCAGCTTCATCCAGACGGTGCTGCAGATCCTTAACTGTAACCTCAAGGTTCTTCTTCATCCTCTCCAGATGAGCGCTGGTGTCCTGCTCCTTCTTCAGTTCCTCTGCCATCATGGCAGCCTGGTGTGTGATCATGTTATGGATTTAGTTTAAATAAAACTGCAAATAAAGTGGACAGTGTAGTTAAACACTCACATCTGTGATAGCCTTCTTGGCCTTCTCTTCTGCATTTCTTGCCTCCTGGATCATTTCTTCCACCTCACCCTGTACCTGAACCAGGTCGGCCTCCATCTTCTTCTTTGTGTTGAGTAGGTTGGTGTTCTGGGTTGAAGTGGAGCCAATATGAAGATTTTAAGCACTTCTTAGTCTAATACAATGTAAGGTCCTTCACTGTATATATCTTAGTAGGGCCATGATATTCTCATTCTATCTGGACACTGACAAGTGTTCCTCAGGTGCCGTTGAAGCACAGCAGACTTGGTGCAGATATACAAGTAATGTAATGTGTGCAAATATGAAAGTAGATTTAACTTACCTGAGAGTGCAGCAGTGCCACACGCTCACTGGCATCAACAAGCTCCTGTTCAGCCACTTTGCGGCCTCTCTCGGTCTGTTCCAGTGCAGCTCTCAGTTCTTCAATCTCTGCCATCATCAGGTTATTCCTGCGCTCCACCATGGCAGCCTGCTCCTTCATGTCTTCCTGTCCTCTGATAGCATCGTCAAGGTGCAGTTGGGCATCCTAGCATTATTTAAAATAATATATTTAGTGACCTTATATTAATAATTTACACATCAGTTCAGTTTAACAAATTAGGTACAATAAGCAGTTCATGGTTATTGTTCATTTAACGTCCACATGTTTTGATTTAAGCTTCTGAAAAACAAATTCAGTACTGTGTTTTGAATTGATAACATACCTTAAGCTGTCCTTGGACATTCCTGAGCTGTTTCTGGGCCTCAGCAGCCTGGTGGTTGGCATGACTCAGCTGGATCTCCATCTCATTAAGGTCTCCCTCCATCTTCTTCTTGATTCTGAGAGCATCATTTCTGCTTCTGACTTCAGAGTCCAAGGTGCTCTGCATGCAGTCAATCACCCTCTGGCTGTTCCTCTTGATTTGCTCAATTTCCTCGTCTTTTTCAGCCAATTTCCTGTCAATCTCACTCTTCACCTGGTTGAGCTCAAGCTGAACACGAAGAATCTTGGATTCCTCATGTTCAAGTGTGCCCTGAAAAATGCAAGATTATTACTAAATGTTTACTGTAATTTTGAGAAATTGAAACTAATTGATGAAAACTAAGATTCAAGCTGATTATACTTCAGCTTCCTCTAGAGCTGTCTGGATTTCTGATTTCTCAGTCTCAGCTGTTTTCTTTGCCTTCTCCAGCTCATGAATGGTTTTTCCCATTTCCCCAAGCTGCTCTGTGAGGTCAGAGATCTCCTCTGTAGAAATGAATGTGTTTTTAAGAATTTACATTGTAATACTTTTGCATTAGGAGTTTGGGACATGCTAATGCTGGTTCACATACGCTGCAGATTCTTGTTCTCTCTCTTCAGAGTCTCCAGATGATCAAGAGCTTCCTCATATGAGTTCTTCATCTTAAAGAGCTCAGTGCTGAGAGAGCGAGCCTCTTTCAGTGCTCCTTCTAATTCAGCCTGGCCTTCCTCATACTTCTGCTTCCAGTCTGCCAAGACCTAGAAATAACATTTCTGTTTAGTGGTGTCTGATAATTTTATTATAACAAAAGGTGTTAACTGAAGGAGTATTTCATTTATTTAGTTTGTACTACTCAAAATAACAGTCATTACCTTGTCAAAGTTTCTTTGCTTCTTATCAAGGTTGGCTGCAAGTGCATTGGATCTCTCTACATCAATCATGAGGTCCTCCACCTCACAATGCAGTCTCTGCTTGGTTTTTTCCAAAGAAGCACACTTGGAGTTCATTGCTTCGATGGTTTCCTCAGCCTCCTGTAAACGCTGGGCAAGCTTTTTCCTTTGAAATAATGCACAAACAATGAGATCTGCAATGACCATATTGAATGTGTTTGGTTGCACTTTTAGTTTTTAGATTTATCTTGCTTACTTTGCCTCCTCAAGCTCCTCAGTACGCTGGATAGCATCAGTCTCATATTTGGTTCTCCACTGAGCCACCTCACTGTTGGCTTTGGACATACTACGTTGCAGCTCAGCCTTGGCCTCCTGCTCTTCCTCAAACTGCTCTCTGAGCAGATCACAGTCATGACGAGATGATTGGACAGCATGGGCCAGGGCGTTCTTGGCCTAAAGAAGTTGTAGATGCTATCTTTTTAAGGTTCAGTAAATTTAAATATGTGTGAGAAGTTTATAAACATTGCTTGAACGTGCTTCAGTGTTTGACTGAATTATACCACCTTTTAAATCCTGAATAGAAAGACAACATAATAACAGTAATATCATTTGTGCAGCTTCTCTCAGTCTTTTAAGATTCCTTACATTATTTTGTGCTTGCTGTTAAAATCTCATATAATTGACACCGTGTATTCCACCCCGGTATATGATCATTGTTGATTTATAAATTATAGCATGCTTTACCTTAATTTCTTCTTCAATATGTCTCTTGAGCTCCTCTATCTGCTGAGTGTAGGCCATCTTTCCTCTGGTCAGCTGAGAAACTAAAGACTCTTTCTCCTCCAGCTGGCGTCCAACCTCACCTATTAGTTAACATAGCTTAGTGTTGGTTTATTCGAAGTAAAATTAATCCGTAAATTAATGGGTACATTTTCTTTCTTACCAGCCTCAGTGGCAAGCCTAGCTTTCTGAGAACATGTATCATTCAGCTGGCGAACATTTTCTTCATATTTTGATTTGATTTCACTTAGCTGGTCCTCAAGGGTTCTGCACAGTTTTTCCAGATTAGCCTGTTGAAAAAGTGCCAAAGTGTGTTTAGTGCTAAAACAATAAAAGAGAATCTATTCTGCCTTATGTTAACTTTGTCTTATGTGGTTGTTGTGGTGCAGTGGTACTGGACTGTAGACCAGAAGGTCCAGGGATCAAATCCAGCTGCTGATAATGTTGGGACCCACAGTTTCTCAGATTCTAAATTTGTATCAGCTGAAAATTGCTCTTGATATGAGCATCTGCTAAATGACTACATGTTATGTAAGTGCTTTTAAAACCTTTGATTTGGCCACAGCCTCCATGTTGCTGCACAGATCATCTATCTCCATTTTATATTCACTCTTCTCCTTCTCCAGCTTCTGTTTAACACGCTGAAGGCTGTCGATCTGCTCTCCAAGCTCAGCAACACTGTCAGCTTGCTTCTTGCGGAGGGCAGCAGCTGTAGCTTCATGCTGCAGAGTGGACTCTTCCAGATCACGACGCAGTTTCTGGAACTCAGCCTCACGCTTCTTGTTCATCTCAATCTGAGCAGCAGTAGCACCACCAGCCTCCTCGAGCCTCTCACTGATCTCTTCAAGTTCCCTGGAGAGATCAGCTCTCTGCTTCTCAACTTTAGCCCGAGCGGCACGCTCAGCCTCAATTTCTTCCTCCAGTTCCTCAATGCGAGCCTAAAGGAGAAAGTCAATGGCAGTCAGCTGTCTCCTTACAAACCTCTTTCTCACAGACTGATAATGTGTCAACAAATGAATAAACTTGGTACCATCAGTTCTTTAATCTTTTTCTGAAGTTGAACACTAAGAGCCTGTTCATCTTCAATCTTGCTTAGAAGTTGCATTGTTTCAAAGTCCTTCCTATTGTTAAAAAAAAGTGTGAAGGGCATATGCAAAAATGTACGTATCAAATCTGGTTTCTGAATTACAGTAGATTTATGCAAAAGAAAAGTACTTCTTGATCTTCTCTTCAGACTGCTGCTTATCATTCTCCAGATCCATTATGGACTCCTGAGCCAGTTTCAGGTCACCCTCAAACTTCCTTTTAGCTCTCTCAAGGTCCATACGGAGTTTTTTCTCTTGTTCAAGTGAACCTTCGAGCTGTGTTTGTGGAAAATGAAAACGTTTAATATTTACCATGTACCACACTTTACAAGAACGTGATTATTCTAAATTGTTTTTAAAACAACCTTATTTTGTATTTTTACTACTGTAAGCTTACATCATCGACTTGTTGCTCAAGCTTGGTCTTGGATTTTGTCAGAGTGTTGACTTTGTCTTCCTCTGTTTGGAGATCATCCAGGGTCTGCTGGTGTGCCTCTTGGAGGGCTTTCTTCTCCTTTGTGAGCTTGGCAATGCTCTCATCTTGAGATGCCATCTCTTCAGTCAGGTTCTTGACCTGTGAAAGAGTGTGATTTAAATGTAAAATAATATTTAATATAATTTTCTTATATTAATAATTTAAATAAGTACAAGAATACAAGACTAAGGAGTTATTATACTTTGAACCTTATTCTCAGTGGCATGTTTTTCCTTTTCCACTTTGGCCAAGGTGAGCTCCAAATCATCAATATCCTTTTTCAGCTCAGAGCACTCATCCTCTAGTTTCCTCTTCTTGGCAGTCAGCTCAGCATTGATTTCTTCCTCATCCTCCAGTCTCTCATTGCTCTCTTTGAGTTTGGCTTCAAGCTGAATCTTGCTCTTGATGAGGCCCTCACACCTTTCCTCAGCATCAGAGAGGTTCTCACTTTCCTGTGAAGACAAATGGTTATAGTGTTATATTTAGTTGTTTACTGTCAGTTAATACGTGTCAACTATGTTTTAAATACTTACAGCAGCCACTTGCAGTTGCAGGTCATTCTTTTCCTGCAGCAGAGAGACCATCTTTTCCTCAAGCTCTTTTTTCCTGGCCAGTGCTTTTGCTAGATCCTCCTTCATTTTCTCAAAGTTATCCTTCATGGCAGCCATTTCCTTCTCTGTCTCTGCACTCTTCAGCAGAGGCTTGATCTTGAAGTACAGCTTCATCCATGGCCAGTGTTTCACATTCATGAATGAGCGGATGTTGTACTGGATAGTAAAGATGGCCTCTCTGTTGAGAAGACATATCAATTATAGTATACAGTGTAAATGTACACTACACTTATTATTGGTAAAATACAGTATACAATATGTGCTATCAATTATATGTAGTACCTCCTCTGCATCATCTTGACAAACTCTTTCCTCATGAGGTAGCCACGGCACAAGGCTTGTGTCATAGTCACCAGATTTTCTAGCTTCTCATCTCGCATCTCCTCCAGGGTACCCAGCAAACCAGCTTTGAAGAACACCTAGCAGACATTAAATTGACATGTGAAATATTAGCACTGGCTGGAGTAATGTACAGAGGTGTCAATAAGTGTTTTACCTTAGTGTGTCCAAACTTGTACTGGGTGTGGTCCACATTAATAGAGCCCAGGAGTTTCTCTGCAGCTTTCTTGTTGTCAATGAACTGTCCCTCTGGGATGACACTGGCATTCAGGACCTTGTATCTGTAAATGTAGAATAGTGTTGTTTAATTAAGCAAATTATGTAGTTTCAGATTGTAATAATACGAATTTATCTTTGAGCAATTTCCTCTGAAAATATTGTGCACCTCTGTTTGAAGTCGCCATATAGGATTCTGCTGGGGAATCCCTTTCTGCAGATTCTGATACCCTCCAGCACACCATTACATCTCAGCTGGTGTATCACCAGAAAATTCTCCATCAACCCTAAAAAAGAAAAATAAGATAGTTTACCGAAGTCTATGCCAAAAATGCCAAGCACTTGGGCACACCTATTATTTTTTTGGTTTTGGATATTAAAAAACTGAATGTAAAATAATGAAAGGTGTACATACAGTGGGGCAAAAAAGTATCAGCCACTGATTTTGCAAGTTGTCCTACTTAGAAAGATGAGAGACGTCTGTAATTTTCATCTTAAGTACACTTCAAATTTAAGGGCCAAAATGAGGGGAAAAAAATCCAGGAAATCACATTGTAGGATTTTAAAAAAATTTAATTGTAAATCATGGTGGAAAATAAGTATTTTGGTCACCCGCAAACAAGCAAGATTTCTGACTCTCACAGATCTGCAACTTAAGAAGCTCTTCTGTTCTCCACTCATTACCTGCATTAATGGCCCCTGTTTGACCTCGTTATCCGTATAAAAGACAACAGTCCACAGCCTCAAACAGTCAGACTCCAAACTCAACCATGGCCAAGACCAAAGAGCTGTCGAAGGACACCAGGAAGAAAATTGTAGATCTGCACCAGGCTGGGAAGAGTGAATCTACAATAGGCAAGCAGGTTGGTGTGAATACATCAACTGTGGGAGCAATTGTAAGAAAATGGAAGACATACAAGACCATTGATTATCTCCCTCGATCTGGGGTCCCATGCAAGATCTCATCTCGTGGGGTCAAAATGATCATGAGAACGGTGAGCAAACATCCCAGAACTACACGGAGGGACTGATGGATGACCAGCAGAGAGCTGGGACCAAAGTAACAAAGGCTACCATCAGTAACACACTACGTCGAGAGGGATCCTGCAGTGCCAGGCGTGTCCCCTGCTTAAGCCAGTACATGTCCAGCCCATCTGAAATTTGCCAGAGAGGATACGGATGATCCAGAAGAGGACTGGAAGATTATATTGTGGTCAGATGAAGCCAAAATGGAACTTTTTGGTAAAAACTCAACTGGAGGAAGAAGAATGCTGAGTTGCATCCCAAAAACACCATACCTACTGTGAAGCATGGGGGTGGAAACATCATGCATTGGGGCTATTTTTCTGACAAAGGGGACAGGACGACTGATCCATGTTAAGGCAAGAATGAACGGAGCCATGTATCATAAGATTTTAAGCCAAAACCTCCTTCCATCAGTGAGGGCATTGAAGATGGAACGTGGCTGGGTATTCCAGCATGACAATGATGCCAAACACACTGCTCGGGCAACGAAGGAGTGGCTTCGTAAAAAGCATTTCAAGGTCCTGGAGTTGCCTAGCCAGTCTCCAGACCTTAACTCCATAGAAAATGTGTGGAGGGAGTTGAAAGTCCGTGTTGCCCCAAAACATCACTGCTCTAGAGGAGATCTGCATGGAGGAATGGGCCAAAATACCAGCTACAGTGTGTGCAAACCTGGTGAAGACTTACAGGAAACGTTTGACCTCTGTAGTTGCCAACAAAGGTTATGTTACAAAGTATTGAGTTGACCTTTTGTCCAAATACTTATTTTCCACCATAATTTACAATTAAATTCCTTAAAAATCCTACAATATCAGTTCCTGGATTTATTTTCTCATTTTGTCTCTCATAGTTGAAGGGAACCTATGATGAAAATTACAGACCTTTCTTATCTTTCTAAGTAGGAGAACTTGCGCAATCAGTGGCTGACAATACTTTTTTCCCCCTCTATAATTTACTTTGTACAAACCTTACAAATAAATTATATAACTTTTGATATGATTTTTAGTATATTAGTATCTAATATATGCTGTATGTCTGAAAGGTGTGTTGATGTTCTGTCAAATTTTGCTCACCTGGTGTCTTTGACTCATTTGGAATCAAGCAACGCACAAAGTGAGGATGAGTGCTCCTCAAATTGGTCATCAGCTTGCCAAGGTTCTCCTGTGGTATTAGAGTAATGTTGAGTTAAACTTGTGTTTTAAAATTCCCATTGTGGTGGTGAGGATTGCAGTGGTTTTAAATTCTGGTTTATGTAACTATTTTGACATTATTGTACGTACCCTGAATAGAGCAGACACGGTTTGGAATGAACCTCCCTTCTTCTTTCCTCCCTTTTTGCCACCACTACCACCAGAAGCATCTGTTTATAATGAAAAATGAAACTATATTTATTATAATTCTCTATTGGTTATGCATAGAGTCATCATTTGTACAGGTAATTTTATCCAACTTCAAACAATTAAAAGCTGTACCTTCGGCAGATGCATGAGATGCATACAGGAATGACAGCAGTTTGGTTGATGACTTCTGGTACAGCTGCACAACAGAGTCGTTCAGTGGATCCTTGTTCTTGTCCAACCAGCCATTGATGTTGTAGTCTACAGTGCCGGCATAGTGCATCAAGGAGAAGTGAGTCTCAGCTTTGCCTTTGACAGGCTTTGGCTTCTGGAAAGAATTGTTTTTGCCAAGATGCTGGTCATGCAGCTTGTTCTTGAAGGATGTGTCTGTAGCCTTGGGGAACATGCACTCCTCTTCAAGGATGGAGAAGATGCCCATTGGCTGTTGATTACATTATTTATAACAAGGAGTCATGACAGGAAGGACATCATAAACAGTTTCCATGAACATTTTTCAAACTACATAGTTTACCTTCTCAATAAGCTCAATGCAGGCAGCCAAGTCCATACCAAAGTCAATGAACTCCCACTCAATGCCCTCTTTCTTGTACTCCTCTTGTTCCAGCACAAACATGTGGTGGTTGAAAAACTGTTGCAGTTTCTCATTTGTGAAGTTAATGCAGAGCTGCTCCAAGCTGTTGAACTGCATTTCATAAGAGCTATGGTTAGAATGAATAGTTTCTCTATTACTTGAATATGACAGAACCCTGAATATATCATATTTACATCAAATATCTCAAATCCAGCGATGTCGAGCACACCAATAAAGAATTGTCTTTGTTGCTTTGTGTCCAGCATCTCATTGATACGGACGACCATCCACGAGAACATTTTCTCATAGACAGACTTACTGAGAGCCATGACAGCATTGTTCACCTGCAGTGTGCAAAACATGTGCTTTGTTAAGAATGGGCTCTCTATATAACTAATACTATATTCTGTCTTTTTGGGTTAAGTAAGAACATCTTACCTGAGGTACAGTCTGGCCTTTTGTCACAAACTCATTTCCGACCTTCACTCTGGGGCAGCACAAAGCTTTCAGCATATCTGCAGAGTTCAGGCCCATGAGGTAGGCGATTTTATCAGCCACTGAGGTGAAAAAAAGTTTTGATTATGACGGATCGAGCATGCACACATTTAGTGGGTGGTGATTTGTGATTTGCTATTTGTACCCTCAGTGCCATCAGGCTCAGCCTGCTCCTCTCTTTGCTTCTGCTTGAACTTCATGTTACCATGATGCATCACAGCACCGGTCAGCTTGTAGATGTTTATTTTTTCATCACCACTGAAGCCAAGGATGTCAATAGCAGTCTGTTAGAAGAAAAAAAGCATCATGCACATTAGACTCTTTATTCTATAAATTCTATAAATTACCCATTTAAAACAAATATGTTCAAATAGAACAAATTATATTACAGTTTATTTCACTATTATAAAATGGTGGCTTACGTCAGTGGCTACAAATTCCTCCGCGTCATTAATGCTCTTCACAGCAATTTCACCCTGACTGATCATAGGATAGTCATATGGGTTGGTCGTGATTAGCAGTGCCTCTGTGGAAAATTTAATGGACGTAAATTTGACTTGTCTGCAAATAAAATAACTGTTCAAAGTGTTCACAGCAATCTGACTAAAATTACCAAGCAGCTCTGGTTTGTGTCCAGTCATGAGCTGGTAGAAGATGTGGTAGCTCCTCTCAGCAGACAGCTGGAAAGTAACTCTTGACTTTTCCAACAGATCTTCAGGATAAACAATGCAGATTTCATTAAAATTACTTGTTTTTTAATGAATGGTTGCAAGCAAGAGACTGTATTTCTTACAGGTTTCGATATCTGCAGATGCCAGCTTTCCAGTTGATCCAAAGTGAATTCGGATGAATTTACCCTAAATATTGTTGAATATTGTTAAAATACTTCACTGTGACCGTGACTGGTTGATGTGTATAATGTCCACAATTGCACTTACAAAACGTGAGGAGTTGTCATTCCTTACAGTCTTTGCGTTACCATAAGCCTCAAGCAGGGGATTAGCTGCAATAATCTGATCCTCCAGTGACCCCTAGACATAAGATAAGATAGCTTGTTATTATCCCACAAGGGGAGGTAATGGAAAAAAAAAAGTTTTCATGTGCAGTTTCTGTGATGGTCACTGTTTTGACTTGCCTGCATTTTGCTCGGAGTCGTCTCTGATTTCTTCTGTCCAGACACAGCAATTGTTGCAAAGTACTGGATGACACGTTTGGTGTTTACAGTCTTTCCTGCACCAGACTCTCCACTGGGGATAAAAAACTGAGAGTCTTTACATGCTTTTTGACGTACTAGTGAAAAAATATTTCAAATCATGCATGTTGCTTACGTGATGAGTATAGACTGATTCTCACGATCTAGAAGTCAAAGAAATTCAGTAAGTAGTCATTCAAACAATTTGGTCTCTCTTGTTACGTATTTAGGGAGTGGCTCCAGTCCTCTGTTATCTCATGCAGGATGGATGGAGGCAGAAGTTGTCAGTTTTTAGATTTTTTATGTATGACTGTAGTGTTTTATACCTGTCAGCATGAACTGATAGGCGTTATCAGAGATGGAGAAGATGTGGGGTGGGGCTTCGACTCTCTTCTTGCCTCTGTATCCAGCCACAACTACTGCATCATACACTGGGAGCCACTTGTAGGGATTCACAGTGACGCAGAACAACCCTGAGTAGGTCTGCCAACACATTGTTGGGTACAAATGTGTCAAACTATGGTCTACCTACAGTGTGATTCTACACTGAAATGCCGTTTTAATTCCTTCCACTCAAATACATTGGTAGGAGTTGCACCTCAGCAGGACGAATAGGCCACTTCATTATAATGAGTATTGAGCTTCTTAATACTTACGTAGATCATCCATGCTGCGTATCGCTCTTTGAGGTTATACAGCACAGTGGGTTCGTTGAGGTGGGTCATCATGGCCATGTCCTCAATTTTGTCATATTTGGGGGGATTCATGGGAAAGACATCATCCTCCTTAACTGTGAGAGTCTGTTAAACAGTGAGACACATCTATCATATAGACAAGTTTCAGCTAAGAACATTTCTGGTGTTGTGAATTGGTACATTTTGACATTTATTAGGGTTTCTTTTAGACCAATCACTTACTTTGCCATCTAGAGTTTCGACGGTGGCTTTGCCACCTTCTTTACTCTTGAGTGTACCCTTGACATACATGTCAGTGGGCTGAACCACATAGACTGCTGTTTTGGCATCAAAAGGTTTGTTTTGAGCCTCAATCCTCTCCTTTTCTGGTTTGCGGAGGTAGACGGCTGCTGAGCCAAAGCATTCCATTTCACCATCTCCCATGTTTGCTCTTGGCTGTGGAAAAGAAGAGAAATGTTAAGAGGATGTACATAATTGAAACCTTCAACATATGCCTACTACATAGTGAACAGAAATGATCCTGAGTACTGTACCTTTTTTAATGACTGGAGAATGTGAAATTAGTCCTGTAGATGTTAAACGCTGAGAAGCAAAACAACACTGTTTAAATACAACTTTTCAAGCAGTGCAAAATGACAAAATGTTTAAAAATCAAATCATATATTTTTCTTTTGCTTAATAATGAACAAGAACTTATTTTAAAGGTTACGTTTAGAAACATTTTAAATACAAGTGTTTTAAGGCTTTTGTATGGAGAGACATCACTCTACCTTAGGCTGAGTGTGTGTCTGTGTCTGAGGAAGCCTGTCTGCCTCTTTTATAGGAACGCATCTGTTCTCGCACCTAAATTTGCATTCTGAATTTGGTCGCCTCTTCTGCCTTTTTGCTTTTGTTTTGCTGTAAATACATACCTTTTTTTAATCAGTGACATCTAAAGCTTTCTTTCTTGATATTTTATTAATACATGATATATTTGCATACAACACCCTTCCTCCAATTTATTTGGATTTCATACTTCACTAGTTATTATGTGGAGATTTACAAATTACGTTCAGATAACGACTGGTTAGGTTGTTACCTTAACCAGTTATATGTGACATATAAATGAACATTATTCACATAATAAACATCTTTCATGTTTTATTGTCCAGTTTCTAATTGAGATTTATTTATGATCTAAAATTTGCATCTCAGTCTTTGTAAGGCGTTCTAAATTTGAAAGGGTCTTGCAGCTGTGGGGAAGTGGTCAGCTGTTGCTGGCATATGGTTACAGGGGAGATTTACAGTCTTGCCTTAAATGGAATGACACATACAATGATTGTTTTCAGTAAATACATTGTCCTAGGCTTTATCAGGTGAAATTGTGTGTTCCTGGAACTCATACTTTAGTATAATGTCTTGCTATTACTGTTTACATTTGAATTATAGTAGGCCAGGATTATTCACATTTATATGATGGTGTAGTACCACAAATAGTGTGTTTAAGAATGGAGAGGTTACGAAAAATTATTATACCTATTACTGTACCTTTCAGATGTGTTCAAACATTTTCATCAAAATTGTAGGATGGGCAGCCATTGAGAGGAGATGGATGATATTTTTAGGGTCTGTTTTATTGTAGCCTTATAGCATTTGCTCTCAAGGAATGAGGGTTAGTCAGAAAGACAGCTGGTATGTTTACTCCAGAGTTCATTTGAAGGATTCCTGAATCCTTCACCTTTAGGTGCTACTTTTAGATATTTGGCTTGCCTGTGCCTCCAGGATACATGTAAGAAATGTAATGTTATGGAGGTGTTAGTTAATCCTGTAAGAGAGTGAAACTGGGACAGACCACATATCTTGTGATGTAATCATTTATACGTTACTTATAAGTATCTACAGTTTCTAAGGTTATCAATCATAACCTTAAAAGCACCTGCTTTATATTGTGTTGCTAATGGCATTTAGTAAAAGAATATGACTCCTCCTATTCTTAGTGAGGAAGAAGTCTTGTCCTTTTTTGGGATCCCATACTTCCTGTGCTCAAAATGAACCCGTTTTAACCCACTCTTCTGTTAATGTAGAGCTGTAAATAGCAATTTAAGCACCAATTCTCAGCTTAATAGTTGTGTGTTTATAAAGCCTTCAGCTTGACCTCATTGTTTAGGTTGTTGCTTTCAGGTTGTTGCTTTAGCTTGAATTTGTTAAGACTTAAGCATGATGAATTCTGAAAAAAAGCAGAAATGTGCTTTTGTAAATGCAATGTCTATCTGGATGTTATATCAATAAGGTCTGACTTATTTCACGGTCTTTCTTTTTTTTTCCATTTTGGTGTTTGGCAAGCACTTTAAAATATTCATATTTATGTAGTTTTTTGGATTCTCAGTTGAGGTAGACTTATTTTGGGGGCCACCTTTACAATCAGTAAAGTATTGTATTTCTCTATAACACTTGAAGGGAGTGGAATAGCAATTATTCAGTTAATTAAATATACACAAAGTCTAGGACACACTGGAGGTATAAGAAGCTGCTTGAGTTATGCTGAACCAAAAATAATCCATAGTAAAGTTTAGTATTTAATATCATATATTTATGATGTCACAGTTATCCTTTATGTAAACAATATGGTGTTGTTAGAACCTTTTCTTTTAGTAATCCTTTATAGAAATACACATTGGAGAGTATAATCCAAATTGATTCCTTTTCATCTTAATTCTTATAATTATGTTTTTGGCAAATAATTTGAGCTATTGCTTAATAAAAACTTTTATTAGTTTATATAATAATACACTAAAAGGAAACTTTTTGGTTGAACAAAAAACACAGAGCAAAATTCAGAAGGCCAAATTCTGAATTGAGAATCAAATTAGGCCAAAAATTATGCTCTGTGTATTTGCTGACATCAATGTATATTTATGTCAATGTATAATGTATACCATAAGAGGATAGGACAATTAATTAATCTAAGATTAATTACCAACAAATGCTACTCTGTTAGTGCATAAGCATGTGAATATGAAAGCTTTATCATTAGTCATTTGCAGTAAATAGTGCCAGAAAATGTAGATTACTGTACAAAGGACGTATGAGGAACTGCAGATCAAGTACTAACATATTAAATGTTATTTTCCAGTCACCTTTATGCTTGTGTCAGAAAACAGATCAAGGTCTCTGTATACAGACCACCAACCTTGTTTTCCTTTTCAAGAAGGTCAAAAATAGCCCAATCTCAAGGCATCTAAGAGGGCAGCTGGCACTGTTTGAAAACATAAGCCACGGGCTTTGCAGGATTAAGATTTTAATACATAATTTCTAATTAAAATAGGTTATTCTTAGACTTGTAATTTTATTTATAGGATTGATGTAGAAATCTTTTTCATGCCAGAGTAATAAAGATGCTCAGGTTTTTTTTTTAAAACCTTTACTGATAAAACCAAAGTAAATAAATTAAAAACTATTTTTTCCTTCTGAACTGGAAGTTCTTGCTGATGTTTTAAGCCTCCACACACTAACTTAATATGTACCAACATTTATGTATCATTCTGTTTTCTGATTTGTGAAGTGAGCTGTCCTCAGTCTGCCCTTCAAGGAGCATTTGGCCAGTTCGGCTGTCGAGGAGTCTTCCAAATGTCACTGGTGTTGCATTCCTTAAGGTGGTCCTGTTCCTGAAAAAGAAATAATACTATGGAATGCCATTCTAGAAATGTACTTTGTAGTAACTGATGCCAGTTGTTACTGCTATTAGTTAGTAGTTACTGCTTATTAGCTGTTACTGCTTAAACCTTTGTTTAATATATATTAAACTTCATTGATTCCATATAACATTAATTAATCAACGCATTCAAATTTAGCTTGGTACACAAAGCAGTGTGCCCTGTGCCATCTCCGCTGTATAATATCTGCTTTTATAGTGGGTTTAAGTGCTTTAAACGATTCTATAATTTACATTGTTAGTTCTACTTTTGAACAGCAGATGGCATTAGTATATTTGAAATATGTGCTGCATAAAGAATCATTGCTCACTGATATAGTAATGAACGATTAAATATATTAGTGACACTCGGGTGCTGCAGAAGTCTAAAACAGTAGTCCAAAACTGTGGTTATCTAGGATTGAGACTTCTCAGTTGCAGCAGCATTGGGTAAAATGTTTCTTTAAATAAATGTACCCAGTGAAAAGAATTCCATGTAACCACATTGTATGTGTTGGGGTTGCTTTCTAGCTTTAGCACTAGAAGCGTCAGGCTGGTTTGACCTACGTGTACCTAGAAGTGCTGAAGTAATTATTTATCTAGCCATTTAGTAAGCAGCATAACACATAGCTAACAGGTGTTTAACATGTGGGAGATTAACTAGGTGTTGTTGGATTTTTGTGTTGTGTATAATTTAACGGAGTTAAGTTGTTTATCACCAACATTTAAACCAGAGTCAGAACTTTAGTGACGTTGCTAACAAATCTCAATACATAAAGCCAAATCTTCAAATTCAAGAGTTAGTATATTGGGTCATACAAGATATAGAAAAAGAAGGAGCCTAAATGACATATACAGTCTTTCACAGTGTGGGCTAGAGTTTTGCACAGGCTAAGCTAACATGTCCCAGGTGAAACTTAATTAAAAAACTAAGGTTGGTGAGGCTGATCATGGTGAGGTTACATTTATAGGTTGGTAACATTATAAAATGACAAAATATAAGTTTAGTTATACCAGTATTATCACCTAATTTCTTCTCCTTAAGGCAAATGTTTGTGAAGTATCGGAAGGTACATGATCAGAAAGCCCCATTGTCGAGGTTTGCTTTTTGAGGACTGGCAGCTCAGTTGTTCCTGGTTTAGATTCACTGTTTTCCTAATTTTATCATTATTTGAGGGCGACTTGGTGATAGATGTCGTTAGCATGGTCGTCTCATAGGTCCAGATAACCCTGGTTTGATCCCAACCATAGACTGGTACGCATGTCCTTCCTGTGTCCTCCTGGGTTTACTCTGAGTACTCCGGTTTCCTCCCACATTTTCTAAACATGCTTTGGGCTTTGGTTCCACCAGTGTGAATGTGTCTGACTAGTATCAGTGTAACCTTGCTGTTCTGATTGGCCATTGAAATTAATGCAGCATTAAATAAAGCAAATTAACAAATTATGATTATTTGTATGCGCTGCCATCAATTTTGTTCCCTGTTTTCCGTCTAAACAAGTTTGTAATCATTATCTGTTATTCTCACTACATCTTGGACATGGAATAATGGTTTGAACTGGAATTATGGTACGTATGAGATATGAAGATCCAGGTTTATTATCAGCTCATAGTTGTACAGTGTATTAGTGTTGACGAATGCTGACCATTTTCTGTGTATTCCTTTGGTTTGTGATTTGGCTTCAAGGTCAGACATTACTCACAAGAGTTTGACAACAATATGGTGTTTGTTGGATAAAATCTACTGACTGGACAAAAAAAAATTAGTCAATTTTGGCATGTTTAAGGTGGTAGTAACTTCAGGCTCTTGCAGATGTCGCATGAGGATGAACGGACTATAAATACCTGTGGGGTTTATGAAGGGATTCATAGATTCATAGATTGAGAAGAGGAGGAACGGTGAATTGAATGTCTCATTTTGATGTGTAAAAAAATAGGTCTCAAAGCAAAAATTGGCAAAAAGGAGTGGTTGCATTTGGGCATGTCAAAAGCCATAGTGTGAAGGAAATAGCTGAATTTGCAGTTGTATCAAACATATGACTTTACCAGCAGTGGCAAAAATCTACAGGAAACAGGAAATTCTCGCCGGAATTGTGGCTGACAGACGAAACTATTAAGTACGGTCAGTCACAGGTACCAATTTTTTGTCAGGTGAGTATGTAGTCCTTATGTCATTTCACTTGGAAATAAAATCCTCAGAAAAGGTCAAAATTTTCAAAGTCTACTTTATTAATACATTTTGCAAGTAATGCATATTATATGACACCTTGCTCACTGTCAGATGTGGATCTTGCTCATTCTGCGTCTTTGCCCTGTGAATGAATAGGAAATAAGATATTAGATACAGAAAACAAGATGTCAATTAGTCCTGTAAGAAAGTCCTGTAGACTTGGTGTGGTATTTGTTTCACAATCATAGTCTAAAATGATTAGAGTTATTGGTGGTTTATATTACTGTAGTAATAATGTAGTATCGTTGCCTATTTCTAACATTTATTGATGCAAATGGGATGGATAACAGTGCAATATTATCTAGTCACTCTAGCACACACAATCTCACATTTTCAATTATCAAAAAGCAGATTGTACCTTTCCAGCATCACGGCTCTTGGCTCTCAGCTTGTTGACCTGTGATTCAGCAATGTCAGCACGTTCCTGAGCCTCCTCCAGCTCATGCTGCACCTTCCTGTATCTGGACAAATGGGTGTTGGCCTGCTCCTCCTGTTACACAGAGTATAATTTAGGGGCCAAAATAACTGGAATAAATTGGATTAGTACAATACTTTTCTTAAATGGGTCTTTGCCTGGCTACACTGGCCATTATGACTGTGCCATTATAATTTTATGTGATGCATTTGCTCATATGACTGCTTTTAATTATTTAATAACTCACTTATAATTATTTTTTGTGCTTGGTAAAATTTATACATTTCAAGAGCTTTTTAACAACTTACAGCTTCCTCAGCCTGCCTCTTGTAAGCTTTCACTTTCAGCTGCAGTTTGTCCACCAGGTCCTGCAATCTAGTCCCATTCTTCTTGTCTTCTTCAGTCTGTGCAATTAAATATTAATAATGGCCTTAAATAATGTGCCCTTTTTGTGTATGAGACATTTTGTAGTTGACGTTACATTATGTAATCCAAAATGTTTAATGCTAACCTGGTAAGTTAGTTCCTTTACTCTCCTCTCATATTTGCGGACTCCTTTAACAGCATCAGCACCACGTCTCTGCTCAGCTTCAACCTCACTCTCCAGCTCACGGACCTGTAAAAGATATTAGATTTCTCAAATGCAAATAACCATAACCATCAGTCATAACCAAAAAACCTGTAACCAAAGCTTTTTTAAAATATAGTTTACCCTAGACTCCAGTTTCTGAAGCTGCTTCTTTCCCCCCTTCATGGCGAGGTTCTCAGCTTCATCCAGACGGTGCTGCAGATCCTTGACTGTAACCTCAAGGTTCTTCTTCATCCTTTCCAAATGAGCACTGGTATCCTGCTCCTTCTTCAGCTCCTCTGCCATCATTGCAGCCTGAATTCAGAGTTTAAATTCTCAGTCATAAAGAAGTATTGTTAGAGCAGTCTCTCAACATTAAATAACATTAAGTTCAAGTTCCTCACATCTGTGATAGCCTTCTTTGCCTTCTCTTCTGCGTTTCTTGCCTCCTGGATTGTATCATCAACCTCTCCCTGGATTTGAACAAGGTCGGCCTCAAGCTTCTTCTTGGTGTTTATAAGACTGGTGTTCTAGGGAGGAAAAAAAGCTTGATAATAATCGTCATACATTTCATGTGTATTACCTGCAGTTTATTGTTGTGCCTTTGTTACCTGAGAGTGTAGCAGTGCCACACGCTCACTGGCATCAACCAGCTCCTGTTCAGCCACTTTGCGTCCTCTCTCAGTCTGTTCCAGTGCAACTCTCAGTTCTTCAATCTCTGCCAGCATCAGGTTATTCCTGCGCTCAACCATGGCAACCTGCTCCTTCATGTCTTCTTGTCCTCTGATCGCTTCATCAAGGTGCAGTTGTGCGTCCTGTGGTGAATTTAAATATTAGTGTTGACCTTTCCTTGATTACATGAAGTATAATAGCTAAGATATAGTGAAATATTATATTCGCAGTACCTTGAGTTGTCCTTGGACATTCCTGAGTTGTTTCTGGGCCTCAGCAGCCTGGCGGTTGGCATGACTCAGCTGGATCTCCATCTCATTAAGATCTCCCTCCATCTTCTTCTTGACCCTAAGAGCATCATTTCTGCTTCTGATCTCAGCATCCAGCGTGCTCTGCATGGACTCGATCACTCTCTGACTGTTCCTCTTGATCTGCTCAATCTCTTCATCCTTTTCAGCCAATTTCCGATCTATTTCACCTTTCACTTGGGTGAGTTCGAGCTGAATTCGTACAATTTTGGACTCCTCATGTTCGAGTGTTCCCTAGAAAAAAAGAACATAATCTATTGTTGAGTGTGCTGTATTTTGTACATTTTTTGTTGGAAATTGGTACATTTTCATTCCTGATAGTTATAAATAACTGAAATTAATTTTGGTACCTCAGCCTCTTCAAGAGCTGTCTGGATTTCGGATTTCTCAGACTCCACTGTCTTCTTTGCCTTCTCCAGCTCATGAATGGTCTTTCCAGTTTCACCAAGTTGTTCAGTCAGGTCAGAGATCTCCTCTATGTAATGTAAAGATTATTTTATTAAACAAGATTATGGTTTCATTAATGAACACTTTTAAGTGTGTTTTAAAAACTTACGCTGTAGATTCTTGTTTTCTCTCTTCAGAGTCTCCAAGTGATCAAGAGCTTCCTCATAAGAGTTCTTCATCTTAAAGAGCTCAGTGCTGAGAGAGCGAGCCTCTTTCTGGGCTCCCTCCAGTTCAGCCTGGCCTTCCTCATACTTCTGCTTCCATTCTGCCAAGATCTAAACGTCACACAAATTATGTCAAATTAAGAACTGTCCTGGCAATTATTTTGGGTAAAGGCAAACTTTTCATGACTCTTCATTTGAGTTGATGATTTGTTCCATACTGTTTTTATTTAAAAAATACCTGACCTTATCAAAGTTCCTCTGCTTCTTGTCGAGATTGGCAGCCAGTGCATTAGCTCTCTCAACATCAATCATGAGGTCCTCCACCTCACCATGCAGTCTCTGCTTGGTCTTCTCCAGAGAGGCACATTTAGAGTTCACTGCTTCAATGGATTCTTCAGCCTCCTGTAGTCGCTGAGCAAGCTTTTTCCTGGTGCATAAAATGTCAGTGTTGGTGGCATTATTGTTTACCAAATCTGATTCTGGAATCCTTGTTTTTTTTAGGTAGTCATAGCTCCAGTAAAATGAATACTCACTTGGATTCCTCAAGCTCCTCAGTACGCTGGATAGCATCAGTCTCGTATTTGGTTCTCCACTGAGCCACCTCACTGTTGGCTTTGGACATACCACGTTGCAGCTCAGCCTTGGCCTCCTGCTCTTCCTCAAACTGCTCTCTGAGCAGATCGCAGTCATGACGAGATGATTGGACGGCATGAGCCAGGGCGTTCTTGGCCTAAAATTTAAGTTTCCATCATGCATTTTATGTCACAAAACTTTTAGATGTCTTGTTTTGCTGGCTGATGCTTACTTTAACCTCCTCTTCAATTTGCCTTTTAAGCTCTTCAATCTGTTGGGTGTATGCCTGCTTGCCTCTAGTGAGCTGGGTAACAAGAGATTCTTTCTCCTCTAGCTGGCGTCCAAACTCACCTTTGATCACAAAACAAATACCTCTTTATGTGAAATAACCGTTATAACCTTCTTTCCCTTTTACCAATTCATGTACTCACCATTTTCAGTCTGAAGCCGTGCTTTTTGTGCACTGAAGTCGTTTAGCTGACGTGTGAGTTCTTCATTTTTGGTTTTTAACTCGCTTGATTGATCTTCTAACGTACGGCACAGCTTCTCTAGGTTAGCCTAAACATTGTGTCAGTAAATTTTATTTTATGTATAAAGCATTTACATTTTCAAATGGTCAAATTTTCAGTATATCTTTTTGGAACTTGCCTTTGATTTGGCCACAGCCTCCATGTTGCTGGCCAAGTCATCTATCTCCATTTTATATTCACTCTTCTCCTTCTCCAGCTTCTGTTTAACACGCTGAAGGTTGTCGATCTGCTCTCCAAGCTCAGCAACACTGTCAGCTTGCTTCTTCCGTAGGGCAGCAGCTGTAGCTTCATGCTGCAGAGTGGACTCCTCCAGATCACGACGCAGTTTCTGGAACTCAGCTTCACGCTTCTTGTTCATCTCAATTTGAGCAGCAGTGGCACCACCAGCCTCCTCGAGCCTCTCACTGATCTCTTCAAGTTCCCTGGAGAGATCAGCTCTCTGCTTCTCAACTTTAGCACGAGCGGCACGCTCAGCCTCAATTTCTTCCTCCAGTTCCTCAATGCGAGCCTATAAGGTTTAAAATATTTGACGTTCCACTTTCACAGAATGAGTCTGGATTCTGTTATTATTGTCACTGATAAATTACCTGAAGTTCTTTGATCTTCTTCTGAAGTTGAGCACCCAGTGACTGTTCATCCTCTATCTTACTCAGAAGTTGGCTTACTTCAAAGTCCTTCCTGTTTGGAAAATGTATATGAACTAAACATTTCAAAGTGAAGTCAACATTTCTTACAACTTTATGCTACTTTCAGATCCACTCACTTCTTGATCTTCTCCTCTGACTGCTGCTTATCATTCTCCAAGTCCATTATGGACTCCTGAGCCAGTTTTAGATCACCTTCAAGCTTCCTTTTGGCTCTCTCAAGGTCCATACGGAGTTTCTTCTCTTGCTCCAAAGAGCCTTCCAACTAGATTTTACAGAATGAGAAACCAGTTTATTTAATACCAACACAGTAAGGCATGATTGCTGGCAGAATAATCTGCATTTAGTTTTTAATAAATTTGAGAATAACTGACTGAAAAGTACAGACATGAAGTTAAATTTGGGGGTGCAAGACATCCTTACATCGTCAACTTGTTGTTCCAGCTTAGTTTTTGATTTGGTCAGAGTGTTGACTTTGTCTTCCTCTGCCTGGAGGTCATCAAGAGTCTGTTGGTGTGCCTCTTGGAGGGATTTCTTCTCTTTGGTTAATTTAGCAATAGCCTCATCTTGTGAGGCCATCTCTTCAGTGAGATTCTTAACCTAAAAACAATTTTAAATTGATAAAAGACTTTGTAAATAAGGTATTTTTCAGTTAGTTATTATATGCTTGCACAGTAGTTAGGAAATGTATCATAAGAGGGTTAACCTTGTTTTCAGTGGCATGTTTTTCCTTTTCCACTTTGGCCAAGGTGAGCTCCAAATCATCAATATCCTTCTTCAGCTCAGAGCACTCATCCTCCAGTTTCCTCTTCTTGGCAGTCAGCTCAGCATTGATTTCTTCCTCATCCTCCAGTCTCTCAGTGGTCTCTTTGAGTTTGGCTTCAAGCTGGATCTTGCTCTTGATGAGGCCCTCACACCTTTCCTCAGCATCAGAGAGGTTCTCAGTTTCCTGTTGATGGGAATGACTTCAGTAATGTAGGTTGTTTTACAATCAGTTAATATTATATATGATATATGCTATGATATTATATATTATATTATATTATATTATATTATATTATATTATATTGTATTATATTATAGTAGTAATAATGTATAATTAATATAAAAAAAACTGTCTTTTAAGTCCTTACAGAAGCCACTTGCAGTTGCAGGTCATTCTTTTCCTGCAGCAGAGAGACCATCTTTTCCTCAAGCTCTTTCTTCTTGGACAGTGCCTTTGCTAGATCCTCCTTCATTTTCTCAAAGTTCTCCTTCATAGCAGCCATTTCCTTCTCAGTCTCTGCACTCTTCAGCAGAGGCTTGATCTTGAAGTACAGCTTCATCCATGGCCAGTGTTTCACATTCATAAATGAGCGGATGTTGTACTGGATAGCAAAGATGGACTCTCTAGAATTCAAAATGAGTTTATCTTTACCTATGAATGGATGGTTGGTATTTAACTATCTATTTGCAGCTATGTAGCTTATAAACGTATTAATATACCTCCTCTCCATCATTTTCACAAACTCCCTTCTCATGAGGAAACCACGACACAAAGCTTGTGTCATAGTAACCAAAGTTGCCAGTTTGTCATCTCGCATTTCTTCAAGGGTACCCAACAGGCCAGCTTTGAAGAACACCTACAAAAATAATATGAATACCTGTAAAGCTACATCAAGATTTTGTGCGTTAACAAATAATACAAAATACATTAACAGGTTTCTACTACACTATTAGTTTTTGATACAGTATAAATATCGTATTGAAACACAGGAAGTCAACCATATTCATGTGGTCCTTTTGATTATTCATTTTTGGGCCTTCCTTTGTTTATTATTTTTTTTACTATACTTTTTTATTTGATTTGTATTGAGGAGCATATTTTGGTGTGCACCTTGGTGTGTCCAAACTTGTACTGGGTATGGTCCACATCAATTGAGCCCAGAAGTTTTTCAGAAGCCTTCTTGTTGTCAATGAACTGTCCCTCTGGGATGACACTGGCATTCAACACTTTGTATCTGTTTTAAAATTCAAAATTCATTTAACACACAATAACTAAGATCATCAAAGAAATGAATATAAAGTAAAACACTAATGACCTCTGCTTGAAGTCACCATAGAGAATTCTGCTGGGGAATCCCTTTCTGCAGATTCTGATACCCTCCAGCACACCATTACACCTCAGCTGGTGGATGACCAGGAAATTCTCCATCAAACCTACAATATAAACGTAATGTTATCATGTATATTCTTAAATAATTAGTAGGAATTTGATTTGTAAAAGGGAAAAAAATGGAGCTATGGCAAACCGTACCTGGAGTCTTGGACTCATTTGGAATCAAGCAACGAACAAAGTGGGGGTGAGTGCTCCTCAAGTTGGTCATCAGCTTGCCCAAATTCTCCTGTAGAATCAGATATGATTGCAGTTTTTTTGTAGAACACATCAGATTTATGCTTCATTTCCAAAATTATTTTTCTTACCCTAAATAGGGCAGACACAGTCTGGAAGGAGCCCCCCTTCTTCTTGCCACCTTTCTTTCCACCACCACTTTCAGCTGTTTGGTTGATGTGTCAGAATTAGTGTTGCTACATGTTGCTGCTGTTGTTCTTATATAGAGAACATTAATGCTATTTGCAATTAGTGGAGTTAAAATATGAAAATAACAAAGTTAGTCTCACCATCAGCAGATGCATGAGCTGCATACATATTTTCTATAGGGCAGTATTCTTCCTTCCTTTATTTGAAATAATTCAAGTAAACTAGTAAAACAAAATCTAGGTTAATCTCACCGTCAGCAGATGCATGAGCTGCATACAGCATTGACAGCAGTTTGTTTGCTGACTTCTGGTACAGCTGCACAACAGAGTCGTTCAGTGGATCCTTGTTCTTGTCCAACCAGCCATTGATGTTGTAGTCCACAGTGCCGGCGTAGTGCACCAGGGAGAAGTGAGCCTCAGCTTTGCCTTTGGCAGGCTTTGGCTTCTGGAAAGCATTGTTTTTACCAAGATGCTGGTCATGCAGCTTGTTCTTGAAGGATGTGTCCGTAGCCTTGGGGAACATGCACTCCTCTTCAAGGATGGAGAAGATGCCCATTGGCTGTTGATTACATTATTTATAACAAGGAGTCATGACAGGAAGGACATCTTAAACAGTTTCCATGAACATCTTTCAAACTACATAGTTTACCTTCTCAATAAGCTCAATGCAGGCAGCCAAGTCCATACCAAAGTCAATGAATTCCCACTCAATGCCCTCTTTCTTGTACTCCTCTTGTTCCAGCACAAACATGTGGTGGTTGAAAAACTGTTGCAGTTTCTCATTTGTGAAGTTAATGCAGAGCTGCTCCAAGCTGTTGAACTGCATTTCATAAGAGCCATGGTTAGAATGAATAGTTTCTTTATGATTTGAAAATGACAGAACCCTGAATATATCATATTTACATCAAAGATCTCAAATCCAGCGATGTCCAGCACACCAATGAAGAACTGTCTTGGCTGCTTTGTGTCCAGCATCTCATTGATACGGACGACCATCCACAAGAACATTTTCTCATAGATAGACTTGCAGAGGGCCATGACAGCGTTGTTCACCTGCAGTGTGCAAAAGTGTGCTTTGTTAAGAATGGGTTCTCTATACAAATAATACTATATTCTGTCTTTTTGGGTTAAGTAAGAACATCTTACCTGAGGTACAGTCTGGCCTTTGGTCACAAACTCGTTTCCGACTTTCACTCTGGGGTAGCACAAAGCTTTCAGCATGTCAGCAGAGTTGAGGCCCAAGAGGTAGGCGATTTTATCAGCCACTGTAAAGAAAGTACTATGTTTAGAGATTATTTTTCCTGACTAAACCAACTATATTTAAAATACAGTAAATCTGTTCATTACCCTCAGTGCCATCAGGCTCAGCCTGCTCCTCTCTCTGCTTCTGCTTGAACTTCATGTTACCATGATGCATCACAGCACCGGTCAGCTTGTAGATGTTTATTTTTTCATCACCGCTGAAGCCAAGGATGTCAATAGCAGTCTGGGTTGTGAAAAACATACAATTACACATCTAAAAGTGAATGTCAGAAATATTGGTATTGTGGAATATGAAAGGATGCGTTTTTACGTCTGTGGCAATGAATTCCTCCACATCATTGATGCTCTTGACTGTGATTTCACCCTGGCTGATCATATGATAGTCATATGGGTTTGTTGTAATGAGAAGTGCCTCTGTAATAAACAAGGCAGGTCTTAATAATAATAATAACTGTAATACAATATATCAAAAACAGAATTTAGGGAGTTAGCTAGTTAAAAGCTTATGTAGAATACTATTATAAGACCTCTCACTGTAGTCTATGCCGGTAAAACCAGGTTGTCTGAGACTTAGAATCGACAAATTACAATTGGGTTCTCACCAAGCAGCTCTGGTTTGTGTCCAGTCATGAGCTGGTAGAAGATGTGGTAGCTCCTCTCAGCAGACAGCTGGAAAGTGACTCTTGACTTCTCCAGAAGATCTGTAATTACAACAAAACTAACAATTCAATATACAATAACAATCCAACAGCCAAGTTTGTGTTTTGTGCACAAGGGATTCTTACAAGTTTCAATGTCAGCAGATGCCAGCTTTCCAGAAGTGCCAAAGTGGATTCTGATAAATTTACCCTAAATGTAAAATGTATGCATTAGTATTTTGAATGATGACAGATCCTTCAGTTACATAACTAAACATATGTGGCTTTTCGTAAGTACTGCAAGATGAAAACATTGCTGACTTACAAAACGAGAGGAATTGTCATTTCTCACAGTCTTGGCATTACCATAAGCCTCCAGCAAGGGGTTGGCTGCAATGATTTGGTCTTCCAGGGACCCCTAAAGAGAGTGGCAGATGTTTTGAGATCATCCTGTGCCATGGTTGACTGTCTTTACATAAGCAGGTTACACTTACCTGCATTTTGCCGGCTGTCTGTTCTGTTTTCTTGCCTCCAGCCACTGCGATTGTCGCAAAGTACTGGATGACACGTTTGGTGTTAACAGTCTTTCCTGCACCAGATTCTCCACTGGAAGTAAACACAATCAGAAGAAAAGTTTGACAAATGTATTTTAAATAACCTACATGTCATTCGTGCTAAATACATACCAATTATGTGTCTAAACTTACGTGATCAGAATAGATTGGTTTTCCCTGTCTGTAAAATAATAGTAAAAAAAAAAGCAAACACCATAAAACGGCAGTAGACAAACTATAATTGGCAAACATTACAATCACAAAATGAGTGTAAATGAAATTCCATGATAAATCTTAGAAAAAAGTAATTATTTCAATAATAAGATTATTTAGGGAAAAAAGTAGGAATGCCAAAGACTAAATGTCTTGTGGTACAAATTTGTGCAAATAAAGTGCAGCTAGTCAAAAGACAGAATCTTTTTAAATTTTATTTTAGTTGGTCTGGTATTTTGTTCAGTTATTTTGTTTCATGTACAGGTATACAGCAAAATTATTAAAACTTACAGTTTTCTCAAAAAATGCATTTTGTCTATCTGCGTGTACACTGTTTCCGCTGCCCATAGTTTATTTATTTTTTGTAATAGCTCAGGTTTACATGCAGATTTCAGTATAAAGTTCTGTACCTGTCAGCATGAACTGATAGGCGTTATCAGAGATGGAGAAGATGTGGGGTGGGGCTTCAACTCTTTTCTTGCCTCTGTATCCAGTCACAACGACTGCATCATACACTGGCAGCCACTTGTAGGGGTTCACAGTGACGCAGAACAGCCCTGAGTAGGTCTGAATGAGAGACAAGTAGAGAAATTGTAATGCATACATTAAATTTTCAGAGCAAATTGAACATCTGATGAACGTACGTAGATCATCCATGCTGCGTAACGCTCTTTGAGGTTGTACAGCACAGTAGGTTCATTGAGATGGGTCATCATGGCCATGTCCTCAATTTTGTCATATTTGGGGGGATTCATGGGAAAGATCTCACTCTCTTTAACTGTAATAGTCTGCAGAGTTCAGTGAAACAACAAGCACAATTTTTATAAAATCTGTAATTTCTCGATTTGAATGGTGCATTTATTGTGAGAAGAAAGCTCAGTTTACTTACTTTATTACATAAAGTTTTGACAGTGGCTTTGCCACCCTCTTTGCTTTGGAGAACCCCTTTGAGGTACATTTCGTTGGGCTCAGAAACAAAATATGCAGTTTTGGCATCAAATGGTTTGTTCTGAGCCTCGATCCTCTCCCTTTCTGGCTTGCGGAGGAAGACGGCCGCAGGCCCAAAACACTCCATTTCTCCATCCCCCATGGTGGCACTTTTCCTTGAAAATAGATGTAAAAACAAAACAAGTAAATTACCATTCTTCCAAGATTTAAGATTAATAGTTAGCTTGGTGTGTGGTACAGATATGTTTTGTAGCATTATCTGATTTGATTTACTTAAAAGCGTTGCATAGTTTAAATAGCAAAATGGTTTACCTTTGCCTGTGCACAGAGAAAAGACGTGTCTAATGTTGCTGCTTGGAGGCTCTTAAATGTTTAAAAAAAATTATAAATTAATTTAATTATTCAATTTTATTAAATAGTGATATAGTAATGGCATAATCATTAAAGTCTATGTGCATCTATTTGTTACATACCTTTCCTGGGTGCCTGCTGGTCCTTGTAAGAGGTTGAGGCAGCTTCTTATATAGGGGGATAAATGTTTAGTCAGCAAGTGGACCTGCTTTATTTGGGCATGCATTTAGCTCTGGTACATGTGAATTTTTATCCACATGATGCCTCCTGTGTCTGGGTGTCCTTGACTATGACCATGTTATTTCTATATTTGAATGCTTTATCTTAAACTGGATCTTTTCAGGATAACTTTCAAATTGGAATCCATTAAAATGATTTCAGAATCAACATACAGAAGTCTATTTATAACGTATTAAAAGTCACTTTTCTAAAGGCGTCTTTGCAATTAAACCACCAAGACATTGCTGAGATGTCATTGTATATTTAAGGACCTGATTTGTGACCAGGCTACTCTTCTGAGAGTGTCGTTATGTGAAGGATATCAGTTACTGGAGTGCAGACATTGTTTTGGACTTATGTGGGATATAATCACCCTAATGCACCTTGGCCTTGGAATAGAGCTCAGAACAGGCGTGGAGAAGCTCTCAGATGTCACGGGCATACTGATTCAAAGGCCTTGGGAGATTTTCCTATGACAAAGAAGGAAATGCTGGCACCACAGTTGTCTTCAGAGAGCTAATGATAATGATATTTATATCTCAACACTCAGAGAAGTGTAGTGCTGAAGAAATAAGTGTATTTAATGTATGTTAGTTTTGCTGAATATATTTATTTGTGATCATTAGTTCCAGTGAAATTTGAGAAAAGTACATTTCTGTAAATGTTATTTTAATAATACAGATACAGTCTAGAGACCTTTGAAATTTTGGTGAGATTTTAATTGAGATTGTCTTCAATTTGTGTAATCAGTGATGATTAAATTCAATAAGTTAATAGGTAAATGTATGTTGATGAGTAAAATATTCCACTCCTTGTTAGCTTATGGAGTTGCTTAAGTCATTCCTTCTTTTAGACCACCTTGACCTTTTCTTGAGGATGAATGCAGGTCGTCACCAATCATTAAATACTAAATACGATTAATGGTACAGATAGGTGGAGAAGAGGATTCTTTGATTTAGAACACAGTAGTAATAAATTACATTTTGATCTTTCCAATTCATTCTAATTAGGACTTAAAAAAAGAGTTGCTTATTGTTTGTCCTTAGATGCTTCATCAGTCATTTGATAGTGAGTCTTGGAAGATAATGTGCCTCGGATAATTGAATGGCTTATTTATCAAAGTTGGTTGAAAACAGAATGATATCAGAACAAATCCATATCTGATTTATGAAACAAAACAGAATTTTAATGACCAATTCTGTGCCCCCATGCTGCCTTTATAGGCATTTTTGTAGATCTAAAAATTGAAACTTAATCTTAGTAGACCTCCATGAGAAAATTCTTTGGCAGAACTTAATAGAGCTCATTGGTAATCGTAAAGAATCTATGCAGCCACAGAATACTTGGAGTGCTGCTTTTAAGACCCTGTTTAAACATCTTTAAAAGATTCTAAATCTGCTTGTGTGCCTATAATCATTGAAAAAATTACTCTATACTTACACTCAGCTGAAGGGTTAGTGAAGTTCACCTTTACAAATGACATGTTTTAATATTCCAACTGATTTCCCCACCATTTTAGTATAATGCCCAATTTGTATGATTGATTTATTCTTTAATATTCTTTAATCACATTTATCCTTATTTGGTCTCTGGCCCCTCGGTGTGAATGAGTGTGTGATGACCAATAATAGATTGACACCATGACATTGATTATTTTTTGTCTTCTATTATTGAAACTAGAATTTTTGATTATTTATATAAAGCATTTGTCTGGTTGGTAAATTACTCTGAAATGTACAATACACGTTAGGTTGAATGTACAGATGTGCCAAATATCAAATTGTTGAATAATGAAACTACTGGTGTATTAATTTCATGAAATTAGGCTTACTTTATTCCAGACAAAACTCTTGTACAGTCTGAGGGAAAGATGTTGAGTCTGAAAGTTTATGTGTATATACACATATGTACCTAAATATCCTCATTGGTCATTTTGGGACACCAAATTCTACCTGCATTTTTGTGCGTGGATTACTCTTGCAAAGACTATGGCACTATGGAACAGAAGGTCCAGGGTTTAAGCTCTAGTACTTCTAAGCTGCCACTGTTGAGCACTTGAGCAAGTCCCTTTAACTCACAGTTACTTGGATTGTACATTCTAAGACTGTATCACTTGTAACTGCTGTATTAATGTATGTAAATGTGTATGCCCCTGTGCAGTTTCAAGGGTAGATTATATATAATAAATAAAATACTGGAAATCTCATCTCCTCGTGGATGGTCTTATTAGGACATCAGGCAAATATAGCAGCTTCTTCAGCTATGCCATACGTGCAGTGCTCTTTTCCAGCAAGGAGTTACAAATGTTATTGTGGGGTCAGGATACCACAGTACATCTGAGCTGTGCTGGCAGACAGTCTTCTTAATGAGACCATTTAAAGATTGTCTTTAAGACTAGGGTTAAGACATGGTGATGCTTATTGCTAAAGAAAATACATTATTTGAACAAGGTGAGCATGCATATTGTTGTATTTTTTAAAGGAATCTTGAGACATTCAAAAGTTCATGTCTGTTCCCAACACTCAAATTTCTGTTTATTCTTAAGTACGGTTGGTGTTACATGTCTGAATATTGATAATTGCTATTGATGGTTGTAAGCATATTTAATTTATAATGATTCTGAAAAGTAGCCATGTTTTAGTATGACTAAATTATAGAAATAGTACAATTTATTATTATCGTAAGTCTTTAATTCGACTGTTTTGTATCTGTAAGATATCTTATAGGTGACAATCGTGATTTTTTTCATATTGGATTTTCAATTCGTAATTTTCAATTAATAATTAATAATTTTTCACTTAAAATTGGGATCAGGACTTGTGATTCTCTGGCAAAGGACGTATCTCTGACTATATTATTCTGTATTTACTCTTACTCCATTTCACAGTTTGGCTGTCACCTTATTGACCTTGGAAGCAGCAATGCTGCACAACACTCTTGAAGTTCGTCCAGATGAAAATGCGCCAACCTATACCAATGCAGGTAAGTGTCGGTCAGATCTACTTAAAAAGAGAAACCAGGTACAGTTTCTTTAAGGCAGAAACTGTGCATAATATTTTTGAAACTCCTTTTCCGTTCTAAAGTTGTTTTTTTTTGTTCCAGAATAAACTCATATAAAACAATAACATCTGTACCTGACTTTGTGACTTGACATTCAATACTGAAATACCGATTTCAATATTTTAGGTGAATGAAAATGCAAATACTCGAAAGGTTTTGCTGCATCTTTTTTTTTATTTATTTTACTTTGACATGGGCAATTAACAAGAAGTGCATATTGTATGATTACTTGTTGTTGTCCAGTTCATCATTTGGTTTATTCAGCCATGTCTTTGCCCTATAAACAGACAAACATTAGTTAAGTGTTCAGTTTCCCATTGTATGCAATTTTAAATATTAGCAAGGCTAGGTATCTCAGGTAGTGCAGCAGTTCACTACCACAGGGACTCTGGCTTGACTCCTGACAGTGGCATCTGGCCATGACATGCAGTCAAGATTGGCTGTGTCTGAGGGAGAGGGTTTGTCTGGGATTATCCCCAGCTGATGTAACAGCGACCCCTGCTGGCCCTGCTATGGATTGCCATTGCATGCATGGGATGCTTATACCTGCAACCTGTGTTCTCCAGGGATAGTCACAACGCCTCAGCTCTACAGTGATATACAGTGGCACTTGAATGTTTGTGAACCCTTCAGAATGTTCTACATTTCTACAGAAATATGACCTAAAATATCATCATATTTTCACACAAGTCCAAAAAGTAGATAAAGAGAACCTATTAAACAAATCACACAAAATATTGTACTTGGTCTTTTATGTGTTGAGGAAAATCATCCACTATTACATGTCTGAGTGGCAAAAGTATGCAAACCTTTGCTTTCAGTATCTTGTGTGACCTCCTTGTGTAGCAATAACTGCAGTTAAATATTTCCAGTACCTGTTGATCTGTCCTACATATTGGTTTGGCTTGAGTTGACTTTGACTTGGCCATTGCAAGACAACAACTTTATTGTTCCTTGACCATTCTTTGTTAGAAGGACAATTGCTCATAGAAATTGTGTTGCTGCATGAGCACATTCTTTTGTAATTTAGTTCATGGACATATGTTCTGACATTTGCTAGTATATGTCAAAATTCCTTGTCCCATCAATGATAGCAAAACGACCAGGCCCAGATCTAGCAAAACATGCCCAAATCAGGACACTGCCACCACCATGTGGTCTCATTCGTAATACATAGTTTTTCCATGGCCACCTGGCTTGTCCATGTGTTATTTAGCAAACTGAAAACAGACAGCAAGTGGCTTTCCCCTTGCAACCATGCCATGCACACCATTGCTGTTCAGTGTTTCCTGATGGTGAATTCATGGAAATTGGCCAATCTGAAAGAGGTCTTTAATGGCCTACAGTGTTTCTCAATACTGGTTCTGAAGCAACCCCTCTCTGCATATTTTAGAGCATTTCCTGTTGAAACACACCCACTTTAACTCACTACTGGGCTTGTTAATGACCTTAATAATTGAATCAGGTGTGCAGGGAAAACACAAAAACATCCAGAGTGGCTCCAGGACCAGGACTGAGAAACACTCTGGTTGGTTATCTTTATCTACTTTTGGGAGAAAAATCTGTGAATATCTGATGATGTTTTTAGGACATATATGCTTATACAAAATTTTAGATTTTAAATGCAAGGACCACTGCATTATATTTACTTTGTGTATCTGTAACATTCAGTGGGAGGGCCAAGTATGTATTAGAACTCTTCAAATAAAGATCTTTGTAGACTGAGCAGAATTTACCTTTCCGATATCTCGGCTCTTGGCTCTCAGCTTGTTGACCTGAGACTCGGCAATGTCAGCACGTTCCTGTGCTTCCTCCATCTCATGCTGCACCTTCCTGTACCTAGACAGGTGAGTGTTGGCCTGCTCCTCCTGTGATAATGACAAACATCACCCATGTTATCACTATGGTGTACAATATACTGTAAATATGGATTCCTGCGAGGCAGAAGTTCTTAAGTGTAATGAGAAGGAGAAACCAGTGTGTTGTGCAGATTTTCAGAAGTGTACATACAGCATCCTCAGCCTGTCTCTTGTAGGCCTTCACTTTCAGCTGCAGTTTGTCCACCAGGTCCTGCAGTCTAGTCACATTCTTCTTGTCTTCATCCGTCTGAAGTGATTGACTTTGATTTAGAGTTTATATGTCATTACACACAGCCACAATATTACTCGGGTTTTATTGTACCTGGTAGGTGAGCTCTTTCACTCTTCGCTCATATTTGCGGACGCCTTTAATTGCTTCAGCACTACGTCTCTGTTCACCTTCAACCTCAGCCTCCAGCTCACGAACCTATAAAAAATAACTTATCAATTTTAAATGTGAAAGAAACCAAGGATTTTTCCGAGTGTACACAAAATCATACATACTCTGGCCTCCAGTTTCTGGAGCTGCTTCTTTCCGCCCTTCATGGCGAGGTTCTCCGCTTCATCCAGACGGTGCTGCAAATCTTTGACTGTAACCTCAAGGTTCTTCTTCATCCTCTCCAGATGAGCACTGGTGTCCTGCTCCTTCTTCAGCTCCTCTGCCATCATGGCAGCCTGGTGTATTGACCATGTTAGGCTTTTGGTGTCATTTAATTATAACGTGTATGTTCATAGCTAGGAACTTAACACTTACATCTGTAATAGCCTTCTTTGCCTTCTCCTCTGCATTTCTTGCCTCCTGGATTGTATCATCAACCTCACCCTGTATCTGAACCAGGTCAGCCTCAAGCTTCTTCTTGGTGTTGATTAGACTGGTATTCTTTTTAAAAAGAAAAGAGAGGGCATTATAGTAATTTACCAAGTAATTTTGGGGCGAAGTTCCGAGTTATAAAAACAAACCTGAGAATGCAGCAGAGCTACACGCTCACTGGCATCAACCAGCTCCTGTTCAGCCACTTTGCGGCCTCTCTCAGTCTGTTCCAGTGCAACTCTCAGCTCTTCAATTTCTGCCAGCATCAGGTTATTCCTGCGCTCCACCATGGCAACCTGCTCCTTCATGTCTTCCTGTCCTCTGATAGCCTCATCAAGGTGCAGTTGGGCATCCTTAAAAGATTATATTTATAACTTTCATAGTAACTTCACTAGTAAAGAGGGGCTTGATAATATTGACTTTGAAAAAATGAGAAAGGTCATATGTTCATGTTTCTGTAATGAATGCTCATTCACTCTGATTATAGTTTTTGTATTGTTCCTTGTATTGCTAGTCAGAATTGTGGGATAGACTTCTCTGTAAACTTGTGAGCTTTTTCAAACAGATGTGAAATTAATACTGATGTTGCACTCAAACACAGCTCCAGGATTAAAAATAATTGAGGCTCACCTTAAGCTGTCCTTGGACGTTCCTGAGCTGTTTCTGGGCCTCAGCAGCCTGGCGGTTGGCATGACTCAGCTGGATCTCCATCTCATTAAGATCTCCCTCCATCTTCTTCTTGATTCTAAGAGCATCATTTCTGCTCCTGATTTCAGCGTCCAGAGTGGTCTGCATGGACTCAATCACCCTCTGGCTGTTCCTCTTGATCTGTTCAATCTCCTCATCTTTTTCAGCCAATTTCCTGTCAATCTCACTCTTCACCTGGGTGAGCTCAAGCTGGATACGAACAATCTTTGACTCCTCATGTTCGAGTGTGGCCTGGAAATGATGTTAACTGTTTAGCAATTTTGTACTAACTCATTTGTCATGATATATTGCAAAGCTTGGCAAGTTACTTCAGCTTCTTCTAGAGCAGTCTGAATTTCAGATTTCTCAGTCTCCACTGTCTTCTTTGCCTTCTCCAGCTCATGAATGGTCTTTCCAGTTTCACCAAGTTGTTCAGTCAGGTCAGAGATCTCCTCTATGAGGAAGAAGCAAATCCAGGTGAATGTGCTTTATTTCATATAAGTATTGTACTAGACTTAAACCGCTGCTTATGTCACAGTGTGAAGTAGTTATGTCATACGCTGCAGATTCTTGTTCTCTCTCTTCAGCGTCTCCAGATGATCAAGAGTTTCCTCATAAGAGTTCTTCATTTTAAACAGCTCAGTGCTGAGAGAGCGAGCCTCTTTCTGAGCTCCCTCCAGTTCAGCCTGGCTTTCCTCGTACTTCTGCTTCCATTCTGCCAAGACCTGAATGTGGAACAAAATAAGATGTTATGCTAACTCAACAAATCAGCAGTGTTTAGTAAACTGTTTTCATGTGACATGCACAACCTTATCAAAGTTCCTCTGCTTCTTGTCGAGGTTGGCAGCCAGTGCATTAGCTCTCTCAACATCAATCATGAGGTCCTCCACCTCACCATGCAGTCTCTGCTTGGTCTTCTCCAAAGAGGCGCATTTAGAGTTCACTGCTTCAATGGATTCCTCAGCCTCCTGTAGACGCTGAGCAAGCTTTTTCCTGAGTAACGTGATATTAAGAGAAAACTAGGAAATTAGGAACTGTTTTGTCCAAGATCCCTTATATATTGTCACTGTTATTTAAATTTTATTACTTGGCTTCCTCAAGCTCCTCAGTACGCTGGATAGCATCAGTCTCATATTTGGTTCTCCACTGAGCCACCTCACTGTTGGCTTTGGACATACCACGTTGCAGCTCAGCCTTGGCTTCCTGCTCTTCCTCAAACTGCTCTCTGAGAAGATCGCAGTCATGACGAGATGATTGGACAGCATGAGCCAGGGCGTTCTTAGCCTAGAAACAACCACACACTTAATAAAATTGTACTTGTTAATGCTGTGCTAAAAATGTAATGATGCCTTTTCTACCTTGACTTCCTCCTCAATCTGCCGTTTGAGCTCTTCAATCTGTTGGGTATAAGCTTGTTTACCCCTGGTCAGCTGGGAGACAAGAGCTTCTTTCTCTTCCAAGTGGCGGCTGAATTCACCTAGAAAGGTTGTTGGATAACTTGTGTCAGAAATATGTATCAATCATGTAGTTTCAGTTGTTACATTTAAATTATGATGACTATATTTACCATTCTCAGTCTGAAGACGTGCTTTCTGTGCACTGATGTCATTTAGTTGCCGAACATGTTCATCATTCTTAGATTTGAGTTCACTCAGCTGGTCCTCTAGAGTACGGCACATCTTTTCTAGATTGCCCTACAAAGAAATCCATGTGTATGAAAAGAAATAAGTTAAGGTTTAGGTTTTTAAATAAACTGAACCACACTGTAAACTACCTTTGATTTGGCCACAGCCTCCATGTTGCTGGACAGATCATCTATCTCCATTTTAAATTCACTCTTCTCCTTCTCCAGCTTCTGTTTAACACGCTGAAGGTTGTCGATCTGCTCTCCAAGCTCAGCAACACTGTCAGCTTGCTTCTTGCGGAGGGCAGCAGCTGTAGCTTCATGCTGCAGAGTGGATTCTTCCAGATCACGACGCAGTTTCTGGAACTCGGCCTCGCGCTTCTTGTTCATTTCAATTTGAGCAGCAGTGGCACCACCAGCCTCCTCGAGCCTCTCACTGATCTCTTCAAGTTCCCTGGAGAGATCAGCTCTCTGCTTCTCAACTTTAGCACGAGCTGCACGCTCAGCCTCAATTTCTTCCTCCAGCTCCTCAATGCGAGCCTATAAGGTTTAAAATATTAGAGGTTCATCTTTCATAGAACGATTCTGTATTCTGTTATTATTGTCACTGATAAATTACCTGAAGTTCTTTGATCTTCTTCTGAAGCTGTGCACCCATGGACTGTTCATCCTCTATCTTACTCAGAAGTTGGCTTATTTCAAAGTCCTTCCTGTTTGGAGAAATAGCAGGATTTGTTGCAGGTTTATTCAAGGAATTCAGGGTAATTTCTATTTGTTGTTATTTTTCATTGTAAATTGTTGCATACTTCTTGATCTCTCCTCTGAATGCTGCTTATCATTCTCCAAGTCCATTATGGACTCTTGAGCCAGTTTCAGGTCACCCTCAAGCTTCCTCTTAGCTCTCTCAAGGTCCATACGGAGTTTCTTTTCTTGCTCAAGTGAACCTTCAAGCTTAATTTCATAGAAACTGCCACATTAAGACACCATTCCATACTGACTGGTAAATGTTTTACATTTAAAATATTTATGGAATTCTTACATCATCGACTTGTTGCTCAAGCTTGGTCTTGGCTTTGGTCAGAGTGTTGACTTTGTCTTCCTCTGCCTGCAGATCATCCAGGGTCTGCTGGTGTGCCTCTTGGAGCGCTTTCTTTTCCTTAGTGAGCTTGGCAATGCTCTCATCCAGTGAGGCCATCTCCTCAGTCAGGTTCTTGACCTGTAAGAAGCATTTCAGACTTTTTACTGTAAGTTTTTCAACTGTAGTGTGAAAGTGCTAAAGTGTATCTTACTATAGTTTTAGACTGTTGTTCCCCCCTATTAATTCATGTCCTAACAGTCAGGGGATGTAGTCAGGATTTGTAATCAGGTATTTTCACATACTATATACCCAATGTCTTCCATAATTACTGAAACGTATAACAAGGCATTGCATTTGAAAGACAAAATGTCACTGTAATGTTTCAAAGAAATACTCACCTTATTCTCAGTAGCATGTTTTTCTTTTTCCACTTTGGCCAAAGTGAGCTCCAAATCATCAATATCCTTTTTCAGCTCAGAGCACTCATCCTCCAGTTTCCTCTTCTTGGCAGTCAGCTCAGCATTGATTTCTTCCTCATCCTCCAGTCTCTCATTGGTCTCTTTGAGTTTGGCTTCGAGCTGGATCTTGCTCTTGATGAGGCCCTCACACCTTTCCTCAGCATCAGAGAGGTTTTCAGTTTCCTGTTGGTGGGAATGACTAGCAGTGACAACTGATTTACAATCAACTGTAAAAATATCCACTCTTTAAGTCCTTACAGCAGCCACTTGCAGTTGCGGTCATTCTTTTCCTGCACAGCAGAGAGACCATTTTTTCCTCAAGCTCTTTCTTCTTGGACAGTGCCTTTGCTAGATCCTCCTTCATTTTCTCAAAGTTCTCCTTCATAGCAGCCATTTCCTTCTCAGTCTCTGCACTCTTCAGCAGAGGCTTGATCTTGAAGTACAGCTTCATCCATGGCCAGTGTTTCACATTCATGAATGAGCGGATGTTGTACTGGATAGAGAATATGGACTCTCTAGGAAAAATTAGTTTAGGTTTATCAATCCAAATTTTGATGTTCATTTTTTACTCTGCATTTGCAGCTGTATGATTAGTTTAAATCATTAATATACCTCCTCTCCATCATTTTCACGAACTCCCTCCTCATGAGGAAGCCACGGCACAAAGCTTGTGTCATGGTAACCAAAGTTGCCAGTTTGTCATCTCGCATCTCCTCAAGGGTACCCAACAGGCCAGCTTTGAAGAACACCTACAATAACATGGTGAATACCTGTAAAGCAACTTTGATGCAGTTTCAACATACTATTGAAACTCATTAATTCCAGTTAATTCCAATTCCATTATTCATATTTAGCCCTTCATTTATATTATATACTATTATATCTATATACTATATTTGTTATGTACCTTAGTGTGTCCAAACTTGTACTGGGTGTGGTCAACATCAATGGAGCTCAAGAGTTTCTCTGAAGCTTTCTTGTTGTCAATGAACTGTCCTTCTGGGATGACGCTGGCATTCAACACTTTGTATCTGTTTTTAAGTTCATAATGCATTTAGTACACAATATCAACATCAGAGAAAATATAATGTATAGAAAAAGTCAATAAATGACCTCTGTTTGAAGTCACCATAGAGGATTCTGCTGGGGAATCCCTTTCTGCAGATTCTGATACCTTCCAGCACACCATTACATCTCAGCTGGTGGATGACCAGGAAATTCTCCATCAGTCCTAGTGCAATGTTGAATTATCAGTATGTGTCATAATCAGTCATACATATTATTATGGTTGTATTCCTTCATGGACTTGATTTAACATTTTGGAAATTGGGTAGATGATAAACCTGGAGTCTTGCTCTCATTTGGAATCAAGCATCGCACAAAGTGAGGGTGAGTGCTCCTCAGGTTCGTCATCAGCTTGGCCAGATTCTCCTGTGGAGTTTTACGTTTAGCGATGTCTTGAGAAATTTGTGCATGAAAAATACGTCGTGATTGTCATTTTTAGAAATGGAACATGGATGATACTTTAATTGGGCTTAGTTGAAAAAAAGCACAATCAAATGAAAACAATTTAAAAGTAACATGCATGTTGAAGAAGATTCTAAGAAAACTAAGTTTAAAGTATCTATTCACATTCTGCAGTTTGAATAATGGATTGACAAAATAATTCCTGACAAAATAAAAACATTCATCTTACCCTGAATAGAGCAGACACAGTCTGGAAAGAACCTCCTTTCTTCTTGCCTTTCTTTCCACCACTCTCAGCTGTTTCAATGGCAAAGGTAAAGTTTGTGAAACAGCATATTTTATAGTAGAAATAACTGTGAAGCATGTAGAAATAACTGTCTCATAACTCAATATGATAGGTAAAAAATGTACCTTATTATAAGTTATGTTATGTTATGAGTTTTTGTTCACTTTAATAAATAATAATACAGCTGCAGGTGTTAATTACGGTTAGTCTCACCGTCAGCGGCAGAATGGCCAGCATACAGCATTGACAGCAGTTTGTTTGCTGACTTCTGGTACAGCTGCACAACAGAGTCGTTCAGTGGATCCTTGTTCTTGTCCAACCAGCCATTGATGTTGTAGTCCACAGTGCCGGCGTAGTGCACCAGGGAGAAGTGAGCCTCAGCTTTGCCTTTTACAGGCTTTGGCTTCTGGAACACAGGAGTTTTGCCAAGATGCTGGTCATACAGCTTGTTCTTGAAGGATGTGTCTGTAGCCTTGGGGAACATGCACTCCTCTTCAAGGATGGAGAAGATGCCCATTGGCTGTTGGTTTAACAAGGAGTCAGGACAGGAACGACCATTTTGATAGCAATTCATTTTCCAAGTGCTTGTAGTTTACCTTCTCAATAAGCTCAATGCAGGCAGCCAAGTCCATACCAAAGTCAATGAACTCCCACTCAATGCCCTCTTTCTTGTACTCCTCTTGTTCCAGCACAAACATGTGGTGGTTGAAAAACTGTTGTAGTTTCTCATTTGTGAAGTTAATGCAGAGCTGCTCCAAGCTGTTGAACTGCATTTCATAAGAGCCATGGTTAGAATTTATAGTATCTATATGACTTGAATATGACAGAACCATGAATATATCATATTTACATCAAAGATCTCAAATCCAGCGATGTCCAGCACACCAATGAAGAACTGTCTTGACTGCTTTGTGTCCAGCATCTCATTGATACGGATGACCATCCACAAGAACATTTTCTCATAGACAGACTTGGAGAGGGCATTGACAGCGTTGTTCACCTGCAGTGTGCAAAAGTGTGCTTTGTTAAGAATGGGCTCTCTATATAAATAATGATCATTTTTCTGTTTTGGGTTAAGTAACACCTGAGGTACAGTCTGGCCTTTGGTCACAAACTCATTTCCAACCTTCACTCTGGGGTAGCACAAAGCTTTCAGCATGTCAGCAGAGTTCAGGCCCATGAGGTAGGCGATTTTATCAGCCACTGTAGAAATAATATTTTAGAAAGATTTTAGATTTGAGACAGCTCTATATGAATACGTATTTAACAGAAACATCAATTACCCTCAGTGCCATCAGGCTCAGCCTGCTCCTCTCTCTGCTTCTGCTTGAACTTCATGTTACCATGATGCATCACAGCACCAGTCAGCTTGTAGATGTTTATTTTCTCATCACCGCTGAAGCCAAGGATGTCAATAGCAGTCTGTGTAGGTATTGTGACATATTAATACATAGCATTGATATCAAATGCCCATATATGTTTATTAAAATTGTGCTTACATCAGTAGCAATGAATTCCTCCACATCATTGATACTTTTAACTGTTACTTCTCCTTGGCTGATCATAGGGTAGTCATAGGGGTTGGTGGTGATGAGTAGTGCCTCTGTGAAAAAAGAAAACATGAAACTGTTAGTTTTGGAAAGAACAACCATAAGGCATGGTATCAGTAAAATGAGATTACATACCAAGCAGCTCTGGTTTGTGTCCAGTCATGAGCTGGTAGAAGATGTGGTAGCTCCTTTCAGCAGACAGCTGGAAAGTGACTCTTGACTTTTCCAACAGATCTGTTGATGCATTTGTATTCATTTTTGCATTACTGTATGGATTGTAGCAGTTGATTAATACCTCAAATCCTCCACGGACCGTCTGAATTAAGAACATTTTACACAGTCGTGTGGGTAGCATGGGCATTTATATTTCACTAACATCATCCATTTATTTGATATGCTTATGTTCTAATGGATTAACCCATAGTGCACCGCATTGCATAATTTACTGTACCTACTGCAACCGGAACTTACAGGTTTCAATATCAGCTGATGCCAGCTTGCCAGTTTGCCCAAAGTGAATTCTGATGAATTTACCCTGAAAATTTGAAATCATTAGGCGTTATAAATTACATGTATGTGGTGTACTGTTATATATGAAATGATCAAACCATTGTGCGTGTGTACTTACAAAACGAGAGGAGTTGTCATTCCTCACAGTCTTGGCATTACCATAAGCCTCCAGCAGAGGGTTGGCTGCAATGATTTGGTCTTCCAGAGATCCCTAGAACCAGTAGAAGATTTAAAAAAAAAAAGGAATCAGAGTACTGATTATTAGTAAATCTAAACTAAAACTGATTTTACCTGCATTTTGCCAGGAGTCTGCTCTGCCTTCTTTTGTCCAGTCACTGCAATTGTTGCAAAGTACTGGATGACTCGTTTGGTGTTCACAGTCTTTCCTGCACCCGATTCTCCACTGGTGGTAGAGAACATATTCAGAGTTATGTGCTTTAAAGTGTAAACTCAGTTGTCTTGGAATTAATGTAAGCCATCAAGTGTTATAGATGTTAGACATATAAGGGCTTGTCTGAATGTTTTGTGGTGGATGATGGGGTCAAAATCCTCAGTATAGGATATTTTATATCACAGCAACAGTATACATCACAATATAGTTGTCTGGAAGAAAATATCTTTCATTTAAATGTATAAATAAAATAAACATTTTGGTTAATCCAAAAAATAAATAAGTGGTATTTTCACCAAGATACCACTGCCAAGATACCACTGTTGGATCCTTAAGCAAGACACTTAACCCACTATTGTTAGGATTCTAACAGCTGTAATTGCTACGAGTGTATCAGTCATAAGTCGCACTGGATACGGGTGTCTACTAAATGCCTCGATGTAGATTAAGTTTAACATAACTAAGCAATTGTGGCACACACTTTATTCATTATAAATATGATAATGAAATTGCATATTAAATAAAAGTTTGCCTTTGTGTTTTGTTTACTTTACCCACATTCTAGCAGGCTCTGGTTGGATTGTGTTCTTGGTCTACTGCTTATTTTTGAGCATGAGGTAATGTCTACTAAAAAGAATACGAAGCACTTATGTAAGTCGCTCTGGTTAAGGGCATCTGCAAAATGCTGTAAATGTAACTATGAATGTAAATTGGGGCCCAAATATAAGTTGCATTGGCATCCACTATGTTCTGCCATCTGCTGGATTTCTTCACATGGCGTCTCTTTAGCCAAACCTTTTTGAACATCAGTCCTCTCTCTCTCTCTCTCTCTCTCTTTGTCTCTCTTTCTTTTTTTTTTTCTTTTTTTTTAACTTTTAATACAGTGCTGTTTCACAACACATGTTTTGGTTTTACTAAAAAATTTTAGTTAGTGTTTTTCATCACAGCTTCATTTTTTCATTTGTTTGAAAGCACTACTTTTAAGTTTTTTTTAAGTTTTTAAAGTTTTAAAGTTTTTTATTTTAAAGCACATATTATCTAGAAATGCTTCTGTATTGTTCGTATAGGCAAATCTGTACCACCTCTTTACAGCCCTGTTTATAAACAATTAATCCTATTATTGAACAACCCAAAATGGTAAACTTACGTGATCAGGATGGACTGATTTTCACGATCTAAAATAATAAAACATGACATGTTCGTGACACAATCAGGAACATTTCTGAGCACATTTAAGGTCATTAAGCTGAACAATTTCTTACCAGTCAGCATGAACTGATAGGCATTATCAGAGATGGAGAAGATGTGGGGCGGGGCTTCAACTCTCTTCTTGCCTCTGTAACCAACCACAACGACTGCATCATACACTGGGAGCCACTTATAGGGGTTCACAGTGACGCAGAACAACCCTGAGTAGGTCTGAATGAGAGACGAGACACTAAGTTCCATAGTGCTTTTTTCTTTTATTTTCATTTTCAGAACTTGGCGAATAACTGTTGAACTTACGTAGATCATCCACGCTGCATATCGCTCTTTGAGGTTATACAGCACAGCAGGTTCATTAAGGTGGGTCATCATGGCCATGTCCTCAATTTTGTCGAATTTTGGAGGATTCATTGGAAAGATCTCATCCTCCTTAACTGTGAGAGTCTGTGGAATATGTTTTTGATATAATAGACAACTTTGCTCTTAAAAGATAGTTGAATGATTGCATCTGTAGATCACTGGAATTTCAAGTTTTAATTTAAAGTTTTTCACTTGGAGGTACAAGGTAGCATATTCAAAATTTGAAACATCTGTGGTTATGTATTTCTAAACACACTTAGCAGCTATGATCAAAAGCAGTAGAGCTTTATTAGCTCGAACTTACTTTCCCGCCTTCTGCTTGTACAGTGGCTTTGCCTCCTTCTTTACTCTTGAGTGTACCCTTGAGGTACATCTCGGCGGGCTCAGTCACAAAGTATGCAGTTTTGGCATCAAATGGTTTGTTCTGAGCCTCAATTCGTTCTCTCTCTGGCTTGCGGAGGAAGACGGCCGCAGGCCCAAAACACTCCATTTCTCCATCCCCCATGGTGATGCCTTACTGTGGAGTCACATCATGTATTTGTCATTTCTACAGTCCAACTGAATGAGTGCTGCATGCATCTCATATTGTGCACTGTAGAGTTTGGATGCCAGAACCTGCTTATAGAAAAATCTTACATATTTTAATGTACACACCTGTAGCAAAAAATTGTGCACCCAGTTCAAAAAGACATTGTTAAATTTAATGCCATACCTTGTTTAATGCCAAGTGAAGGAAATGGCAGGCTGACTCGGCTGGCAGAATCTGAAAAAACAACAAGTAATGTGTGAGTGTTTCTGAACTTTTTACATCAATGTGCATTATGTGATGATTATTTACAATGCAACGAAGGACCTCAACAATAAAGATGACTTCTCACTTACCTTTGTAGGATGCTTGATGGAGCCCCCAGTGTCAGTGAGCGCCTCTTATATAGCTTCTTAATTATTCCTCCTGCATGCGGATCAAGCTAGATTTGGTCATGTGTTGTTTTCAAGATCTTCTCGATTTCTTCCACAAGTGGCAACTTACTCATAGGGAATACATTAGTGGCATCATTCCCAGAGAAAGAGCATTCTCATGTATCATTTTGTCTTACTGGCCTTTTATAATAGGTTTGTTGGAGCACATTTTTCCCCTCATTTTACCATTTAATAAGTCATTTTCAATGTATTTTATATTTTATTGTTTCTAATTGTATTATTTGTAAAAGCTTTTTTGATTTCAGAAGGTAAATAATACAACACAATAAAGGATTGTGTGATGGAAAGCCATTTTATGGATATGTGAAATGTTTTTGGCTTTGGTTTTATTTTTGACTACGCTTGGCAAAATTTAAATGTCACAAGTGGTGTTTTCTTATATAGTTTGGCACTGAAGACAAACCTAGATCAGATTTAGCGTCTTAGAATCTTAATGTCAGAGGTCTTCTGTTGCAAGGTCACTGTGAGCAATTTATTTTATACGTAAATTACCATACTTATTCCAACCAAATACCATGATTGTACTAGTCGAATAAGAATTTAACTAATTGTCATCTATATATGTATTCATGGAACAATAAAGTGATACATTTTTAATCCTCTTGAAGATATGTCCTTCAAGAGTCCACTAGTGTCTTGGTCTCCTAACAAAACTGACTTGTTAGTGGTTCTTTAAAATGTGTTGAAGGTTGTCATATTTAAGTTTCTCCCCTGCAGAGGTTGTGTAACATACCCACAAGCCACTCACATGCATGATTCTTTACATGACAATTATTTGATGCAGAATGATGGAAAATATTATAACATACGACTTAATATCCAATGGTATGAAATATAATCTTTGGCAGATGCTGACTTGTAAATAATAGCATCAAAGGCAGTTGAAACTTGAATTCGAACACTGAAATTGTGAAACGCAATATCTTAGCATAATGATCATATTAGGAATAAAAACAAATATAGAAACTCGCTCAGCAGAGCTATCCGGGCTCCTCCTGTGGCATCCCAAATTTGAATCTCTTAAGCATCTTATGAGATGGCAGTGTCTTAAGAGTCTGTATTTAGATCAGTGCTCTTTACAAGCATCTGCCTTTGTTATTTTCTGATGATTATGTGTTTGATGTTATTTGATTTTAGAGGTTGTTTTGTTGACCGTAAAGATCTGCTGGGTAGGTCAAGTCATACATTTATAATATATTTTAAATATTATAATATTTTCCCCATTTTTCATGTGTACCTCACTAACTCCATTGAAATTGCACTTGCAGATATGATTTTTGTGGAATTGTGCCAGTTGAATATAAACAATTTAATGACAATATTTAATTTGTGTATGTTCTAACAGCTCTTTGTAATGCTAATTTGTAGTTTTGTAGTGGGGGTGACTCAACTTTCGTTAGTTAATATTTGTTCAATGCATTTTAACCTTGTTTAAGGTTAGAAACATTATATGATTATACTTTTTTTTCAATGGTTTTTCTATGGATTTGCTTTACATGTAATGAAATATGTCAGAAGGAAAATGTTCCAGTACATCCCTGTACCTTATATACTTGCCAATTCCCTCAATTAGCCAAAACTTGTTATAGAATAAAAACCCTTTTGGATTGACCAAACTGCTGCTGTTTTTCTTTATTAGTCAGTTGTCAGAGTGCTAGGATAATGTAAAGTGTTATTTAGAGCGTCTCAATCCCTTTGTAGCGTAACTTGCAGATTGACCGTCAAGTCACCAAACAATAAAAGAAAATTGATAGTTAATATATTGTTTATCGCTGCTAAAGTACTATGTGATAATACCACCTTTCCTCTAAAAATATTCACAATGCCTCTTTGCCATGCTCTAATTTTGAAACCTCTGATCTTGTTCCATAGCATATTTGGCACTGTTTTGTCTTTCGTGAAAAGAACTAACACTGTCATGTGATGACTCACATAGCTACTAGGGACTGTCATAAATGCCTTCCATAGTCTTCACATGAACAAAAGTCTTCTGAAGAGTTCTCCAGCTATGAAGTCCCCCAGTAGTCTGGATATAGATTAGTAAGAGAAGCATGTATGTATTAATGCTTTTCAGTTTTTACTGGTATGTGATTTAATAAATATCATTAAAACTAATTAATAATTATGTAAATTATTCTGTTTGATAGGTGGAGATAAACCTGCATTCTCTGGTGGATATGGTAATCATCAAACGTAAGTATTGTATTAACTTTTGCCATCAAGCATCACAGATAGTAAGCAGTGCTTGACGTTTTTGTATGTGTGCATCACTTCTGTTTTGACTTTAAATCTTCCTTTCTAATACTGTTACAGGAAGAGCACTCATTTTTATTAGCCTATGTTTGCAATTAGTCATTTAGCAGATGCTCTAATCCAGACCTTCTGAAAGACTGTTTTGTGTTTGCATCAATCTTGGTGATAACGACTTGCCATATCCTGCTCAGTGTTTTGAAAGCAAAGACACAAACCACTTTAAAATTGTATTTTTAAGTGTGTATTTAAAAGTACAAACTACATGTGAATAAAAGTTGCAGAGTTTGTTTAGAATTATAGTACTTTCATGACTTCCACATTTGGTGGATGTATGGACAAGGACTGTATAAAGTATTTGCATGCTTTTTTTTGCACCTTTGTTGCTCCTGAAATATTCAAACATGAGCTTTGGGTTAGTTCTGTTTGTAATGCGTAGCTGCAGTCATTTTATTCCATAGTTGTCAGTTTTCATGTATAGGTATTGCTATGATTCATTACACAGTAAATTATGGATGTAAGTGCTACTGCTTACTACTTGGCAACCTACTTTGTATTTTTGTTCTTTTTTAGTTTGTTTTTAAATTCTTAATTCTTTCATACCCTTAAAAGCATGTGCTATCTTTATTATGGAAGGATTGTTGTAGACTCATCAAAACCTTACGCATAATGTATATGCCATGTTTGATTTTTCTCAGTCATATCTACACATTTACAAATTACTGCACCAAAATTATGTGATGAGATATCCATGCACTTTATCCATTTATTTCTGTTCTTTTGATATTTTTTAGCAGTCACCCTCCCAGGCTATGTAAACCATCTCTCCCTAATCATGCACAGGTCAGAATGCAAGGCAATTTCAGTTTGTATAACCAGTTGCTTGTTTATGCTATAAGCTTTCTAATTTATTGACATGCCATTTGTTGTTTTTCATGGTTTATGAGCTATTTATAAAGACTTTACTTGCTGGAATGAATCTAAAATCAACACCAGTTTGTCTTTTCATTATTTATGTCATTAATATAAGTGCCATACATGCCCAGTGCCCCACACCCCCCAGAATATCTCTCTCTGTTGAGTGGTGTCATATCACATTACCCTCAATGTGATAAAGGAAATGTAGTCACCTAATGGTGACTGCCTTTTATTTCCACCCTGAAGCTACACATCAGTACAGTTCCATGAATCCAGTTCTGTCTATGAATATGAATATGTGTTCCAGCTGTAACGTGCAGCATTTGCTGTTGGCACACCTTCAAACTTGGAATCTTCAATGGGTGCAGGTCTGTGCTGTTGTCTGTACAGGTATCTCTCAGTCTAGATTTTTGGGTATTAGGGAATGGCCTCTAATATGTGTTTCTGAGGAATTCTGGCCTTTAAACAATGGCATGGACAGATTAAATCAGAATCAGAATCAGAATACTTTATTGATCCCCGAGGGGAAATAACAGATGTTACAGTTGCTCAGATTGTATATATGTATTAAGAATATATTAAAAGTAATATATTAAAAAGTAAAGTAGAAACGCTCTTAAAATAAAGTGGCAAAACGCTCTTAAAATACACTTAAAACGCTCTTAGAATAAAGTGGCAGATGCAGTGGTGACATATTGCACTATTTATGATACAACTATCATATTGCACGTATTGTAAGTTCTATTACTTAAGTGAGGAATTGTAAAGTTTGATGGCCACAGGTAGGAATGACCTCCTGTGGCGCTCCGTGGTGCTTTTGGGTGGACTGAGTCTTTGACTGAACGTGCTTCTGTGTCTTTCCAGTGTGTTGTACAGCGGGTGAGAGGTATTGTCCATAATGGACTTCAGCTTAGACAGCATCCTCCTCTCTGACACTGTCATCAGCGAGTCCAGCACCACTCCCACCACATCACTGGCCTTACAGATCAGTTTGTTTAGTCTGTTGGCATCTGCCACCTTCAGCCTGCTGCCCCAGCATGTAACTGCATAAAGGATAGCACTCGCCACCACAGACTCATAAAAGATCTATAGCATAGTCCTGCAGATGTTGAAAGACCTTAGCCGTCTCAAAAAGTAGAGACGACTTTGGCCCTTCCTGTAGAGGGTTTCTGTGTTTTTACTCCAGTCCAGTTTATTATCTATGTACACTCCCAGGTATTTGTAGTCCTCAACAGTGTCTACACTGACCCCGTTGATGGACACAGGGGTCACCAGTGCCTTTTTTCTTCTCATGTCCACAACCAGCTCTTTTGTCTTCGTCACATTAAGCTGTAGATGGTTCAGCTCGCACCATGTGACAAAGTCCTTCACCGTAGCCCTGTACTTGTCCTCATCACCCTTGCTGATACATCCAACTATCGCTGAGTCATCAGAAAATTTCTGAAGGTGGCAGGTCTCAGTCCGATAGCTGAAGTTCGTGGTGTAGAGGGTAAAGAGGAAGGGAGAGAGAACCGTTCCCTGTGGTGCTCCGGTGTTGCTGATCACTCTGTCCGACACACCGTCTGTTTTTTTTTATATACAAGTGTTGTTAAATGTGTAGTCTTGCCTGTAATAGTTGCTGTCAACTATGAGAGGGTAGTAACTCACTGAATTGAGCCATTTACACAAATCAACCATAACATTAAAACTCCAGCAGCACTGCTGTGTCTGGTCCATTTGTACCAGCTCAAAACATATTAGCACAGCGCCACCACCTCACTGTCACTGCAGTGCTGAGAATGAATGAACAAATAATACCTGCTCTGTGGTGGTCCTGTGGGCTTCCAAACCATTGAAGAACAGGGAGTAAGGGTGCTACCAAAGTATGCAAAGTTATTGAAGGTATGTCAGTACCACTGCTATGTAAACTGTGATTAGGTAATGACTTTTCATAATGGACATGTTTCCTTTATTATTTCTTAACTCTTTACTTCATATTGGCAGAGGTTTATTGTTGGTTTTCTATAAAAAAAAATTATCCTCTTTGCTTTATAGTACTTCAGCAATTGTACTATGTTTACTAGCATTAGTATTTTGTGGTGAATGCTGTGATAAATAGTTGAATGTAAATGTTGGTTAATGCATCTGGGTGATACCCAGCCACCCAAGTAGGATGGGTCCCTTTTTGAGTCTTGGTCCTCCCAAAGTTTCTTCCTTATAAGGTTTAGGGAGTTTTAAATTGCCACTGTCATCCTAGGCTTGCACAAATTGGGTTTGGCCTTAGATGTTAGAAGATAATCTAAAATTGTGAAGCTGCTTTAAGACAGTCCTCCATTGTAAAAAGCGTGCTATGTATAAATTTGACTTGACTAGTATCTACTATGTCTAGTATGCCACGCCTCTAGTATGTGTACAATTTAGTAGTCATTGTTTTATAAAGGGAAATAAGATGCTGAGACTTTGGTAGCTTTATTGCCATTTTTTTTTAATGTATGCCTGGACATTTTAATAGAAATACATATTATATGATTTCTCATTGTTGTCCAGCGTAGTTGGTCTTCATCTTTTATTCAGCCACGTCCTTGCCCTAAAAAAATAAACAAATAAATAAAATAAAAATTAATAAAAAATATATATATACTTTCAGTTGTGTGCAGTCAGATAAGTGTTTAATTCATTATTATTATTATTGTTATTAATATAAGTAACTTAACTGAAGTGTTATGTAAGTCATTTTCAACCTTTGACTGAAGTATATTAAACCTGAGTTAATAAACTAGATCATTCATTTATTAGAATTCACCTTTCCAACATCCCGGCTCTTGGCTCTCAGCTTGTTGACCTGAGATTCAGCAATGTCAGCACGTTCCTGTGCTTCCTCCATCTCATGCTGCACCTTCCTGTACCTGGACAGGTGAGTGTTGGCCTGCTCCTCCTGTGACCATCATAAGTACCATCCAGTAAGTGCTTGTAATATGTATGTTACTGATGGAACAAGTGTACAGAGGAAATTTTCAAAAGCAAACTTACAGCTTCCTCAGCTTGTCTCTTGTAAGATTTTACTTTCATTTGCAGTTTGTCCACCAGGTCCTGGAGTCTAGTCACATTCTTCTTGTCTTCCTCAGTCTGAGAAAACAGGGCTTGTTTAGAATTAATTTCACTAGCAGGAAAATGTCATGTACAGATACTGGAGTATGTGTTGTACCTGGTAGGTGAGCTCTTTCACTCTCCTCTCATATTTACGTACTCCTTTAACAGCTTCAGCACTGCGTCTCTGCTCACCTTCAACTTCAGCCTCCAGCTCACGAACCTAGTAAAGAGGTTTCATAGTTTTTTTTCCAAACTTACTTAACGAAACGTCATTTTTACTAATAAATGTTTTTTTCCTTTTCCTATTATAGTGATTATAACATACCCTAGACTCCAGTTTCTGGAGCTGCTTCTTTCCACCCTTCATGGCGAGGTTCTCAGCTTCATCCAGACGGTGCTGCAGATCCTTGACTGTAACCTCAAGGTTCTTCTTCATCCTCTCCAGATGAGCACTTGTGTCCTGCTCCTTCTTCAGCTCCTCAGCCATCATGGCAGCCTGGTGTGTGATCATGTCATGGGATTAGTTTTCAGGCAACTGTCAATGACAGCAGTGCAAAATTCATAGGACTGAACTTACATCTGTAATAGCCTTCTTGGCCTTTTCTTCGGCATTTCTCGCCTCCTGGATTGTATCATCAACCTCTCCCTGGATTTGAACAAGGTCGGCCTCAAGCTTTTTCTTGGTGTTGATAAGACTCGTGTTCTAGGGAGGAAAAAAAAGCTTTATAAAATTGTCATATATTTAATTTGTATTAAATACATTATGTTTATTGTTGTGCCTTTGTTACCTGAGAGTGCAGAAGTGCCACACGCTCACTGGCATCAACCAGCTCCTGTTCAGCCACTTTGCGGCCTCTCTCAGTCTGTTCCAGTGCAACTCTCAGTTCTTCAATCTCTGCCAGCATCAGGTTATTCCTGCGCTCCACCATGGCAACCTGCTCCTTCATGTCTTCCTGTCCTCTGATCGCTTCATCAAGGTGCAGTTGGGCATCCTGTGGTGAAAGGATTCATTAATATCCAGATTGCTAACTTATCCCATACAGATATAAAAAAACTTTAAGTTTAAAAGTTTACCTTTAGCTGTCCTTGGACGTTTCTGAGCTGTTTCTGGGCCTCAGCAGCCTGGCGGTTGGCATGACTCAGCTGGATCTCCATCTCATTAAGGTCTCCCTCCATCTTCTTCTTGACCCTAAGAGCATCATTTCTGCTTCTGACCTCAGAGTCCAGAGTGGTCTGCATGGACTCAATCACCCTCTGGCTGTTCCTCTTGATCTGTTCAATCTCCTCATCCTTTTCAGCCAATTTCCTGTCGATCTCACTCTTCACCTGGTTGAGCTCAAGCTGGATACGGAGAATCTTGGATTCCTCATGCTCAAGTGTGCCCTGAAATAGACAAGATTATTACTGAATGTTTACTGTAATTTTCATAAATTGATGAAGACTAAGATTCAAACTAATTATACCTCAGCTTCCTCCAGAGCTGTCTGGATTTCTGATTTCTCAGTCTCCACCGTCTTCTTTGCCTTCTCCAGCTCATGGATGGTCTTACCTGTCTCTCCAATCTGTTCAGTCAGGTCAGAGATCTCCTCTGCAATATTGAGGGATTCCTTTTAATTGGCTTTCTTTATTATATTTCTTTTTATTTGTATTTATGTAGTTTAGACGTACGCTGCAGATTCTTGTTCTCTCTCTTCAGTGTCTCCAGATGATCAAGAGCTTCCTCATATGAGTTCTTCATCTTAAAGAGCTCAGTGCTGAGAGAGCGAGCCTCTTTCTGGGCTCCCTCCAGTTCAGCCTGGCCTTCCTCATACTTCTGTTTCCATTCTGACAAGACCTGAATGTGGAACAAAATAAGATGTTATGCTAACTCAGCAATCACCAGTGTTTACTAATTTAGTTTCGACATGACGGATGTTCACCTTATCAAAGTTCCTCTGCTTCTTGTCGAGGTTGGCAGCCAGTGCATTAGCTCTCTCAACATCAATCATGAGGTCCTCCACCTCACCCTGCAGTCTCTGCTTAGTCTTCTCCAGAGAGGCGCATTTAGAATTCACTGCTTCAATGGATTCCTCAGCCTCCTGTAGACGCTGAGCAAGCTTTTTCCTGAATAACGTGATATTAGGAGAAAACTAGGAAATTAGGCGCTGTTTTGTCCAAGAGCTCTTGTATATTGTCACTGTTGTTTTAATTTTTATTACTTGGCTTCCTCAAGCTCCTCAGTACGCTGGATAGCATCAGTCTCATATTTGGTTCTCCACTGAGCCACCTCACTGTTGGCTTTGGACATACCACGTTGCAGCTCAGCCTTGGCTTCCTGCTCTTCCTCAAACTGCTCTCTGAGAAGATCGCAGTCATGACGAGATGATTGGACAGCATGAGCCAGGGCGTTCTTAGCCTAGAAACAGCCAGACGTAATAAAACTGTACTTGGTAATACTGTTCTAAAAATGTAATGATGCCTTTTCTACCTTGACTTCCTCCTCAATCTGCCGTTTGAGCTCTTCAATCTGCTGGGTATAAGCTTGTTTACCCCTGCTTAGCTGGGAGACAAGAGCTTCTTTCTCCTCCAGCTGGCGGCTGAATTCACCTAGAAAGGTTGATCGATAATTGATGTTACAACTATGACCAATCAAGTAGTTTCAGTTCTTACATTGAATAATGACTGAATAATGATACATTATAATGACTGCATTTACCATTCTCAGTCTGAAGACGTGCTTTCTGTGCACTGATGTCATTTAGTTGCCGAACATGTTCATCATTCTTAGATTTGAGTTCACTCAGCTGGTCCTCTAGGGTGCGGCACATCTTCTCTAGATTGCCCTACAAAGAAATCCACAGGTATATGATGTGTACATTTAAATGTTGTATAAACATGTCTTGTCTTGTCTTGTCTTGTCTAGTCTAGAGTTACTTTTGTGAAGCCAATCACTGTGACTAGTTGTTGTCTGCACTGCTTTGTTTGTTATAGGGATATTACATATTGTAAGTAAGTGCAGGTATTCCCTCAGTCCATGCTAAGGCAGTACAGTAATAAGTCATAATTCAGTCATTAAGTACCTTTGATTTGGCCACAGCCTCCATGTTGCTGGACAGGTCATCTATCTCCATTTTGTATTCACTCTTCTCCTTCTCCAGCTTCTGTTTAACACGCTGAAGGTTGTCGATCTGCTCTCCAAGCTCAGCAACACTGTCAGCTTGCTTCTTGCGGAGGGCAGCAGCTGTAGCTTCATGCTGCAGAGTGGACTCCTCCAGATCACGACGAAGTTTCTGGAACTCAGCTTCACGCTTCTTGTTCATCTCAATCTGTGCAGCAGTGGCACCACCAGCCTCCTCAAGCCTCTCACTGATCTCTTCAAGTTCCCTGGAGAGATCAGCTCTCTGCTTCTCAACTTTAGCACGAGCTGCACGCTCAGCCTCAATTTCTTCCTCCAGTTCCTCAATGCGAGCCTATAAGGTTTAAAATATTAGAGGTTCATCTTTCATAGAACGATTCTGTATTCTATTATTGTCACTGATAAATTACCTGAAGTTCTTTGATCTTCTTCTGAAGCTGTGCACCCATGGACTGTTCATCCTCTATCTTACTCAGAAGTTGGCTTATTTCAAAGTCCTTCCTGTTTGGAGAAATAGCAGGATTTGTTGCAGGTTTATTCAAGGAATTCAGGGTAATTTCTATTTGTTGTTCTTTTTCATTGTAAATTGTGCATACTTCTTGATCTTCTCCTCTGACTGCTGCTTATCATTCTCCAAGTCCATTATGGACTCTTGAGCCAGTTTCAGGTCACCCTCAAGCTTCCTCTTAGCTCTCTCAAGGTCCATACGGAGTTTCTTTTCTTGCTCAAGTGAACCTTCAAGCTTAATTTCATAGAAACTGCCACATTAAGACACCATTCCATACTGACTGGTAAATGTTTTACATTTAAAATATTTATGGAATTCTTACATCATCGACTTGTTGCTCAAGCTTGGTCTTGGCTTTGGTCAGAGTGTTGACTTTGTCTTCCTCTGCCTGCAGATCATCCAGGGTTTGCTGGTGTGCCTCTTGGAGGGCTTTCTTCTCCTTAGTGAGCTTGGCAATGCTCTCATCCAGTGAGGCCATCTCCTCAGTCAGGTTCTTGACCTGTTAAATGTTTGGTAACTTGTGTGTTGTTATTTAATTTTAAATAGTCAAATTAACCTTAACCTGTAACTACTTGTCTAGAAATGAACTAGTTTTGAACTAGTTATTAAGCTTCAATGCTTGCTAAAGCTGCATTATTCACACGCTGTCTGTGTTACATCTCAAACATATGACATCATTTGACTCCTCTTGACATGGCATCTTCTAGTTTGCCATGCCCTTAAATGAAGTAATGAATAATGACAAACAAACCTTATTCTCAGTGGCATGTTTTTCCTTTTCCACTTTGGCCAAGGTGAGCTCCAAATCATCAATATCCTTCTTCAGCTCAGAGCACTCATCCTCCAGTTTCCTCTTCTTGGCAGTCAGTTCAGCATTGATTTCTTCCTCATCCTCCAGTCTCTCAGTGCTCTCTTTGAGTTTGGCTTCAAGCTGGATCTTGCTCTTGATGAGGCCCTCACACCTTTCCTCAGCATCAGAGAGGTTTTCAGTTTCCTGTTGATATGAGTGGTTTTAGTGATACTGAATACTGATACTGAATGTTACAAAATGATCAGTAAAATCACCGAAGACTGTTTTAAGTACTTACAGAAGCCACTTGCAGTTGCAGGTCATTCTTTTCCTGCAGCAGAGAGACCATCTTTTCCTCAAGCTCTTTTTTTTTGCCCAGTGCCTTTGCTAGATCCTCCTTCATTTTCTCATAGTTCTCCTTCATGGCAGCCATTTCCTTCTCAGTCTCTGCACTCTTCAGCAGAGGCTTGATCTTGAAGTACAGCTTCATCCATGGCCAGTGTTTCACATTCATGAATGAGCGGATGTTGTACTGGATGGAATAGATGGATTCCCTAGAATTCAAGACGGATGTTGGAATTATCAAATGTGTGTTCTGTTTTATTTGGAGTGAAATCAAACTGCATAGGCTTTTTATTGCATGTGTATTTTCATTAATATACCTCCTCTCCATCATTTTCACAAACTCCCTCCTCATGAGGTATCCACGGCACAAAGCCTGAGTCATGGTCACTAGGGATGCCAGTTTTTCGTCTCGCATCTCCTCAAGGGTACCCAACAAACCGGCTTTGAAGAACACCTATGAAAAAGGTGATGGACTGTGTAATATGCCCAATAGAATGAAAATTGGCAATAGTCATAGAGGTACTATAAAGACAGCTACATTTGTAGAAGTGTTTATAAATAACAGATTTCATGGATACCTTTGTGTGTCCGAACTTATACTGGGTGTGGTCGACATCAATGGAGCCCAAGAGCTTCTCTGAAGCTTTCTTGTTGTCAATGAACTGACCTTCTGGGATGACACTGGCATTCAACACTTTGTATCTGTTAAAAATTGAGTGTAAAAAATATGAAATTAATTTACAATAAGTTTGAGAGCATAGTCGAAATTGAAAGACAAAAACTAAATAAATGACCTCTGCTTGAAGTCACCATAGAGAATTCTGCTGGGGAATCCCTTTCTGCAGATTCTGATACCCTCCAGCACACCATTACACCTCAGCTGGTGGATGACCAGGAAATTCTCCATCAAGCCTATAATTAAAGTGTTATAATACCATATATATTGTATATTAAACCATAGGTAAGAATACGAGTATCTGTGAAAATTTAAAGCAGATCAAATTATTACAATACCTGGTGTCTTAGATTCATTTGGAATCAAGCATCGCACAAAGTGAGGATGTGTGCTCCTCAAGTTTGTCATCAGTTTGCCCAAATTCTCCTATTGTACCGTACAGTTGGGAATTCAGGTCAAACAGTTTGAGTTTGATAAATTATTGTATTGTTGGACGTAGATTTCATGTGCATGTATGAAATTGTACTTACTCTGAAGAGAGCAGATACAGTCTGGAAGGAACCACCCTTCTTTTTGCCTTTCTTTCCACCACTCTCAGCTGTTTGGTTAGCAAGATTTAGAATTAATTGACATTCCCATAACTATAATGTTTTGAATTTCTGACCACAGAATCTTAGTTGCTAGAACTTGGTACCTGGTTTTTCAACTGATTTTCTTCTACTATAATAGGAAATACATGGAAAAATGAATTAGATACAGCTGTTCACTTATTTTAATCTCACCGTCAGCAGCTGCGTGAGCTGCATACAGCATTGACAGCAGTTTGTTTGCTGACTTCTGGTACAGCTGCACAACAGAGTCGTTCAGTGGATCCTTGTTCTTGTCCAACCAGCCGTTGATGTTGTAGTCCACAGTGCCGGCGTAGTGCACCAGGGAGAAGTGAGCCTCAGCTTTGCCTTTGGCAGGCTTTGGCTTCTGGAACACAGGAGTTTTGCCAAGATGCTGGTCATGCAACTTGTTCTTGAAGGATGTGTCTGTAGCCTTGGGGAACATGCACTCCTCTTCAAGGATGGAGAAGATGCCCATTGGCTGTTGGTCACAATCGTTATGAGCAACACTCATAATTGCAATATGTTGTTAAAAGAATTAATTTATTAATGTGCTGTGCTCAGGTTACCTTCTCAATAAGCTCAATGCATTGAGCCAAGTCCATACCAAAGTCAATGAACTCCCACTCAATGCCCTCCTTCTTGTACTCCTCTTGTTCCAGTACAAACATGTGGTGGTTGAAAAACTGTTGCAGTTTCTCATTTGTGAAGTTAATGCAGAGCTGCTCCAAGCTGTTGAACTGCATTTCATAAGAGCCATGATTATAATTTATATGTATAAATTGAAATTCAAATTTATATATGAATTATATGACTTGGATATGACATAACCATGAATATATTGTATTTACATCAAATATCTCAAATCCAGCAATGTCCAGCACACCAATGAAGAATTGTCTTGACTGCTTTGTGTCCAGCATCTCATTGATACGGATGACCATCCACAAGAACATTTTCTCATAGATAGACTTGCAGAGGGCCATGGTAGCATTGTTCACCTGTTAGGAAATTATAAGTTTCAGAATTGTCCTCTGGAAATTAAACCATTAATCATTTTTATTGCGGGTTAAGTAAAAATATCTTACCTGAGGTACAGTCTGGCCTTTGGTCACAAACTCGTTTCCGACCTTCACTCTGGGGTAGCACAAAGCTTTCAGCATGTCAGCAGAGTTGAGGCCCAAGAGGTAGGCGATTTTATCAGCCACTAATGTGACAACAGAATTGTCTCAATCAGTAAAAGATTAAGATTCACAGAGAACTTTATATGGAGTCACTGAGCAATTGTTTAGGATTTCTTTTTTGTACCCTCAGTGCCATCAGGCTCAGCCTGCTCCTCTCTCTGCTTCTGCTTGAACTTCATGTTACCATGATGCATCACAGCACCGGTCAGCTTGTAGATGTTTATTTTTTCATCAGCTGTGAAGCCAAGGATGTCAATAGCAGTCTGTGAGGGTAAAAGAAGTAAAACAAATGAAGTGATTTGTATTTGTGGAATTAGCATGTTTAACCTAGCATATATAATGTCTTCTTACATCTGTGGCAATGAATTCCTCCACATCGTTGATGCTCTTGACTGTGATTTCACCCTGGCTGATCATATGATAGTCATAGGGATTGGTGGTGATGAGCAGTGCCTCTGTGAGGAAAAAAAAAAAACATTCAATAAAATCTTAAAAACAAAAATTCACAGCAAATGTGAAACGGACACATTCTAATATTGAGACTTTCTTACCAAGCAGCTCTGGTTTGTGTCCAGTCATGAGCTGGTAGAAGATGTGGTAGCTCCTCTCAGCAGACAGCTGGAAAGTGACTCTTGACTTTTCCAGCAGATCTGTTGATACATTTCATTGACATAAAGTATAAACTTAAAGCAAGTAAATTATGCCTTTAGCTAGTCAGATAAATTCAGTATGATATGTTTGAAAATAAAAGCTCCATCATGAAGTTAAGCTGAGCAGTTTAGTTTCAATAAACACATATATTTATAAATTCATTGTCATGCTTTTCTCCCAAATTTAATGCAAAAATTAAGCAATTAAGATTTGAACTTACAGGTTTCAATATCAGCTGATGCCAGCTTGCCTGTTTGCCCAAAGTGAATTCTGATGAATTTACCCTGAAAATTTAAAAGCATTACAATTAATTGTAAATTACGTCTATGTGGGTTTGACTTTATTTAATAAAAAAAAGTCATCATCATTATCCTGGCGCTTGTCCTGCCATTTGATGGCATCGAGAGTACTCCAGCTGACGCGTCGCTACGTCTGTCACCAGAGACCGCACTCAAACCATGCCAATTAAGCGTAATCAGTTAACCTAACATGCATGTCTTTGGACTGTGAGTGGAAACTGTAGTTCCCGTAGTATAAACTCATGCAGGCACGGGGAGGACCCTGCTCACCCCTTCCTGGGAATGAACCAGGACCTTCTTGCTGCGAGGCTTACTTGGCTACCCATCGAGCCACCGTGCTGCCCATTTTATAAAAACAATAATTAGTATTAATGTTTAAACAGTGTACTTGTGTACTCACAAAACGAGAGGAGTTATCATTTCTCACAGTCTTGGCATTACCATAAGCCTCTAGCAGAGGGTTGGCTGCAATGATTTGGTCTTCCAGTGACCCCTAGAAATAGTCGGAAATGTTTATGATATTAATTTAAGCCCTGATTAACAATAGATAAGAAATTGTAATACTAATATTTCTCTTACCTGCATTTTGCCAGGTGTCGGTTCTGCCTTCTTGCCTCCAGTCATTGCAATTGTTGCAAAATACTGGATCACACGTTTGGTGTTTACTGTCTTCCCTGCACCAGATTCTCCACTGGAAATAAAATAAATAATCAAAATGTTCTACATTAGAACATAATAATACAGATCAACATGCGTATTTTGTTAAATGTGCATTCAGAAGGTTGCAGGTCTTATAAACAAACTCTAGGTACAGCTTTATTAAGTAGGAGTTTTTCAAATGTGGGTTATAAAACCTTTGAAGTAATTGCATTTATAAAATATTTCATCTTTAAAGAAATGTATTGTAAACACAATGTAAAGAAAGAAAACTTACGTAATCAGGACAGATTGGTTTTCACGATCTACAAAATAATGAGAGTTACTATACAAACTTTCATTCAAATACATTTTGCACAGTGATACTTTACATGCTAATTTAAAGTAATGTTTATCTATTAAAGTGGATGTAGAGTGTCATACCAGTCAGCATGAACTGATAGGCGTTATCAGAGATGGAGAAAATGTGGGGTGGGGCTTCAATTCTCTTCTTGCCTCTGTATCCAGTCACAACGATTGTGTCATACACTGGGAGCCACTTGTAGGGGTTCACAGTGACGCAGAACAACCCTGAGTAGGTCTGAATGAGAGAAGAGAAAATGTTCAGCTTTCTCTTTTATGTTAATTTTCAGAGCAGAGTGAACATCTGATGAACGTACGTAGATCATCCATGCTGCGTAACGCTCTTTGAGGTTGTACAGCACAGCAGGTTCATTGAGATGGGTCATCATGGCCATGTCCTCAATTTTGTCGAACTTTGGTGGATTCATGGGAAAGATCTCATCCTCCTTAACTGTAATAGTCTGCAGAGTTCAGTGAAACGACAAGCACAATTTTTATAAAATCTAGAATTTCTTACTTTGCTTAAAAATGTTGCATTTATTGTGAGAAGAAAGCTCAGTTTACTTACTTTATTACATAAAGTTTTGACAGTGGCTTTGCCACCCTCTTTGCTTTGGAGAACCCCTTTGAGGTACATTTCGTTGGGCTCAGAAACAAAATATGCAGTTTTGGCATCAAATGGTTTGTTCTGAGCCTCGATCCTCTCCCTTTCTGGCTTGCGAAGGAAGACGGACGCAGGCCCAAAACACTCCATTTCTCCATCCCCCATGGTGCCGCGTTACTGTGGAGTCACATCATGTATTTGTCATTCATTAATTCATATAAGATTCCCACATGAATTCACACTACCTGCAACTTCTACTAAACTGCAGTTGTCTAGGTTTCAATGCCATTTTTACTGCTCACAAATTTTACAATTTTACAATGATGCAATTTGTTTAAACTTACATAGCCAACTTCAAAACATAACATAAACACATGAATGATTCTAATGCATTTGTAAGACCTTACGTAGGTTGTTTGTGACAGCAGAAATAAAATGGAGGCAGAGCTGACAGTTTGTGGATGCTGAAAAAAAATGAAACAGTTCAGAGATTGACTACAAATTAAATAAATATGGCCTTCTGCAAGACACTGAGTTGAAATGTAAGACATCACAATCCCTCACCTTTGCAGAGTGCTTGAGGTGGTAGCTCGATGCTGGGGAAGTTTCTTATATAGAGAAATTAATGTTCACTCAGCAATACTATTGAGCTATGTTTGGTCATGGACTCTTGGTTGATATACTTCTTCCCTAAGTGGACATCATGGCAATGTCTGCATGTATCATATTATCATATGAAATGTATCAGGGTTCCAACAAAGCTTGATTTCTTTCTTTCTTTCTTGTTAAACTGTAGTATAATTAGCTGTAAATTAACTGTAATTATTTACTAAATAAAATGTGGAAGTTGCGAAAATGCTAAAAATTCTTCTGTTTTTCTTTTATTAGACTTTGGTTTAATGAGCTAAAAAATACACTGTACACAATAAATACACAATAAATACAGAAATGTACAACCCAACTTATTTTATAAGTTGGGTTTTTTTTTTCTACATTTAAATGCTTATATGATAAACATACTCAAAGTCTCGAGTTGGACAGACAAATGTTGGATGTAATTCAGTGTTATTTTAAGTTAGCTATGTCATTTAAAGTGATACTAAAGTCCAAACAAGAATATGCTTTTTTAATGAGTTTGGCACTGAATAAAGCCTATATCTGATTTCTTAGAGGTGTTCTGTTGCAGGATCCTTTGGTCTATGCATGTTATAAATATATATATTTATATATATTTTTTAATTTTTTTACAAGAAAGAAGCCCTCCAAGGAAATACGTGGTCAATATCATGTATCCTCTTAAAGTTTCAAAATGCTCCAATTCCTGGTTTATGAGCAGGGCAAATAATGTACATTGCATATGAATGTAAAAATACATATTACTTTTTCTGAGATACACCCACAAATACAGAAGTTTGTCAATACACATGTTGAGAAGATAAAAGGCTAGGGAAAAAAAACTAATTCTAAGCCAAGTAAAATACTGGAGTCTAATTCAGCTAGATGCATTTATGTGCCAAGCGGAGTATCAAATAAAAATAAAACTAAGGATCTATTTCTAATACCAGATTCTGACATTTCCAAATGAAAGATAATATTGCCCTGGCAGTTTATTTCTCATGCAGTGAAAGTTCAGAGGTTGTTGTTGCTTGGAAACGGGATTTGTTCACTGAATTTCTGAAACCTTATATTTATGTGATCGTCTTATTAGGAAATAATGCAGATCGAGACACCAGATTAGCCATGGTCTCAGTCGTCAAGAATTTTATTCCTCTACTGAAGGTGATATAAAAGAGTTCACTCAGACTCACCAAGACTTTTCCGAGATGCCTAATCAGGGCTGTTTCTGCAGTAAGTAACCTGTATATGCAAGTTCTTTATCTCTAATGTTTTACATGGAATTGATTAGGTGAAGTTTCCGTAACTAGGTTTAATTAAGTCAGAATAATACGTAGTGTGGACAGTATTGCATCTTATATTCATATACTATTGTCGGTTTTGTCAAAACTGTATTGAATTCCAGTTGCGTTGTTGTGCATAAAATAATAATAATAATTTACTTGTAATAGTATACCAGAATATAACATAAAATACCAGGTTTTGTATCACCCCAGTTCATGAGGGTTTTTTTCATGTTTACAAGATAAATGAGATTTATGTTTCAATATCTAGTAGTGAAATATGGGTGTGTGACACTGGGGCAGTAGCCTCAGCACTGAAATGTCACTACGATGACTCACTGGGTTCCAAATGACTGTCATAAATGCCTGTGTTGATCTTCACATGGATGAAAACCCTCTTCTATGCCGCACAGCTGTGTGATCCTGCCACAGTTACCTTGTTTATTTTTAGAGCCTCACATCATTGTTTGTTCAATGAACATGGGAGATAGCACTGTCAAGACAGCCTCTGTTTTAGCAGGACAATTTTCCTCAGTATAGGTTTGAAATTTTAACAGATTAATAGAAATTAGCTTGCTTAAATGCATATCTAGCTATCATTAGAAATGTTTATATATAAACTGTCATTGCCATGTCTTCATTATTCATATTTACTGTTGAGATGACAGAAAAGTATTTACTTTTAGTTTGTTTCAGAAATATAGGTAGAGACATTAAGTGGGATTGAGACAATTCAAGTAATGGGGCATGACCTTTTCATCTTAACAGTTATCCTGATGATGACGAAGATGACTTGTTACATCAGCACAATGTTCTTGAACCTTGCTGCAGCTAGACAGGTGAGTGCTGATCTTTATCTGCTAAAATGCATTCCACTGTGTGTTTTAGACAGCATGGCCTTCAGATTGAGTTTAATTTTAAAATAAAAAGCTGACTTCAGTATAGATGTATAAACCTTAATGACTGTGGTATGATTTCTAAAAGCCACCACTTTATTTCCATGTTACTTGCTCAAATCAAAATGTTACTGTGCTTCCCAACTATCACTTTATTTACAGCTAGAGTAATAGTGAAGACATCAAACCTGTAGAATAATAGATCAAATTAGAGATTTGACTGAAAACCATGTTAACCCAGACTAGGCAGTTTCCAGAACTGTTTTCTTTCGTGCAGTGTAGTTTGACTTCATTTAGATAGTCAATACACATCTCCTTTGAGATACTTTCCCTGCATGACTGCTTATTGGTGAGCATACATGATATAGAGTGTCAGTGATTAATGTGATATGATTCCATTTGAGATTCAAATCGTTTCACATGTAATCAATCATTTTGGAAAGTAGGACTCTGGTGATGGGACCACTTTACTAGAGTTTCCAGGACACTGTCCAAAAGTAAAAGGAAATCCTACAGGCTTTTGCAAGAATTTGGTCAATACGCATGTATTCTCTCTTCAAGGATAAAAAATAATGCCTGAAAGGGTACAAGGCACTGTACTTCCACAAAGTGTATTTTTATGGCATTAATAACAAGACTCGTTGCATTTTTGCTTAAACACGTTGAATATGTTTCCTAATGGAAGTTTTGCAGTGATTCAGTTACTTAATATAAAATTAAACCCTTGCAGAGGGAGTGAAATTGGACTTCATGTTTTCACATAAACTGCTTTGTCACAGTTCATACTTAAATATCTGAACCTGCAAGTAAATTAGTCGTCACAATCCCGATTATATTCATTCACACAAATAAATTTAATTGTATTTAGAATTGCAGCCCCTGGTTGACAGAACGTCCTCACTGAGTATTATTTATTGCATAAAACCAGTATAATTTTGAACTGTAGTGCTCTAACAAGCTCTTATTTCAGTCCGCTTTTTATTGAGTTACTTGGCAATAACCATATGCCATGGCTTTCTGACACTGCAGTCTTTCTTGAGATGCAATGCTTGTTAGCATCTAAAATGGAATGATAACTTTTCTGTATATGATTTCAACTTTTCTTTGCTTCATAGTTTTACTAGTACGAATGTGACCTTGCTTGTGTGTTTATGATCTGATACCTTGTGGTGCATTCACGGTTTCATGAGTGAATCACTTCCAGTAGCTTGTCTGAGCATGTGAACTCTGCAATCAGTTGGTGCCTTCATGTCATTCAGCGATGTCTAATTTAATCTGGTGATTAAAATGCCACAGTTTACTTATCTGTGTATACGATGTCTTGATGGTGTGTCATGTTGGTGGTTTTCATCAGTGGCTCACACGCTGTGTGCTGAATAAATATATTATTCATATTTTATTAAATACTGCATATTACTTGACTACCTATAAAGTGTTTACTATTCTTGTTACGAAATTGTTAGTAATTTGTTAGCCTAAATTACCACCCCAAATCAGAAAAAGTTGGGACGGTAGGGAAATGCAAATAATAAAACTGTCATAGGAACGCAAGATATTTCATGTTTGTTATTTTCTGGTCAACTTCATTTCATTTGTCAGTAATCATCCATTCCTGCATTTAAACAACACATTCCAAAAAAGGTTGCGACAGGGCCTAGTTAGACCATCCAGACTTTTATCATTGCATTTACAGCATTTAGCAGACACCCTTATCCAGATATAGATACAGTCTTACAATCCAAGCAGTTGTGGGTTAAGAGCCTTTTACAAGGGCCCAACAGTGGCAGCTTGGCAGAGGTGGGATTTGAACCCTGGACCTTTTGGTCCATAGTCCAGTACCTTACCCGCTAGGCTACACCAGTCCCAAAAGTCCAAAAAGTCTAAAAGCCAGGCTCTGTCATGGTATGGCGTTGGGTCGGTGCATATGGCAGTCTTTCTTTGTTCCAGTCTTTCTTTAAAGAACATTGTTTTAAAACATTTCAATGTTATGATTACAATCACCTGTTGAAATCACCTGTTTGCAAATCACATCATTATTTAGTTTTTTTTTACCTAATTACTAAACCTAAATGACCCCTGTCTCAACTTTTTCTGGAATGTGTTGCAATAGATGTTGACTGGACAAACATGAAATATCTTGGGGTTCATACTGTCTGCAAAGAAATAAAAGTCAAAGTAAATGTAAGAAACACTGCATACTTTTCCTGATTTGGGGTTGTGCAATGTGTTTGGTAATCATTGGGACAGATTTGATGATTAATGCAATTCCACCATTGAAATACATTTTTTGGAATTCACCTTCCAGCTTCATCGTTTTCGGATCTCATCTTGTTGACCTGTCCCTTCATGGGAATGTGAGTTGTTGTCCTGTTGCTTTTGTGATAGATATAAAACACCTCCTAACATGTACTGGTATTCTAATTTACTTCTGCTCATCTTTCATTATGACAGCTTAGTGAACAATTTATGGCATGGACTTGAATTTTATTTATAATTGTAAGTTTCTTACATTTAAACAACCCTTATCCAGAGCGACTTACAACTGATATAATCTTACAATCCAAGTAATTGTGGGTTAAGGGGCTTACTCAAGGACCCAACAGTGGCAGCTTGACAGTGGTGGGATTTGAACCCTGCACCTTCTGGCCCATAGTCTTAACTGCTAGGCTATCACAGTCCCACAAATATATGGCAGATGCATTGTAGGCACTGTTTGAAATAACTTCTTATTCTTCACCTGCCTGCAACACTGGCATAACCTGTCACATGTTGATGTTGTCAATCGCTCCGAAACATAATATTACTTGGTCAGTTTACTGTTACACCCTGAACTCCTTGTTAATATAAGGGATATTTGACTCCTTTTGTTGGGTTGTGCAATGAACAGCCATATTAAAAGCATAATCAACCTCCAGTTTTACACTTCTCTGATTTGAAACACAGTGTATCACTTATCAGCTTGACAATTTCCCATCCCATGAAGTACCTGTCATTTCAAGATCTTGACCTTGGTACAAGGTTGTGTACGGAAGCCAACAGAAATGTCTGGTTTCCTCTATGGCTATTAATGTTAGCAGGATTCATTTCTGTAAGTCTGGCCAGCTGGAGATTAATATGGCAAAAATAGAGGCTCGGATTAAGGCATGACTAATGCCGGTTCTTGTGGTACAAAGAATTTGAAATGTGAAACTGAAGAAGGTTACGGTCTTATTAGGAATAAATACAAATATAGAAACCTGTATAACAAGGCTTTAGTTCCTGAAGGCTTTTTTGAAGATGATATAAATGCGTTGAACAGTCTTCAACAGTTTTCTCTGCAGGGCAGGTACTAACTGATTGCTTTGATTATAAAATCTCTACATCAGACCTCACATTTCTAAGATGCATGATTCTGACCTTTCTCCAGCTTGGGGTAGACCTGGGATTGCATACTCAGGGTTTTACTTCTAAATGAAAGCTCTTGTAACAACACATGAACTCATTTAATGTGAAAGTTTGAATTGCAGGATTAAAACTGAAGTGGCCAATTTTATGGTTCTTAGACAAATTTGTTGCAGGTCAGGTTAGTAATAAACTACATGAAAAATAAATACTAATTACAGTATAATGATTATCATATAGTTGGAGTTTATTATAATTCATACAGGACAATTAAGAAATGCATATTATATGATTGTTTGTTGTCCCATGTAGTCATCACCATTTATTCAGCTACCTCCTTGCCCTAGAAATAAGAATATATTATTAGTTAACGTTGCAGTACCAAACAATATAATTACAGCATTTTGCTTGGTTTTGTTTGTAGGAGTGCTAATTGACATATAGTCCAGACGTTAATTAAAGATTCTGCCTATACACAATTTATTAATATTTGATTAGCCAAATGGAATTCACCTTTCCAGCATCCCGGCTCTTGGCTCTCAGCTTGTTGACCTGGGACTCAGCAATGTCAGCACGTTCCTGAGCCTCTTCCATCTCATGCTGCACCTTCCTGTACCTGGACAGGTGAGTGTTGGCCTGCTCCTCCTGTAAGTGTATTAAATATGAGGCACGTTTTTTTTTAACTCTGTACATTTTTATCTACATATAAAGTCAATGTAATGCACTGCATGAAAGTATGGTGTACATTATATGGGGCAGACTTACAGCTTCCTCAGCCTGCCTTTTGTAGGCCTTCACTTTAAGCTGCAGTTTGTCCACCAGGTCCTGCAGTCTATTCACATTCTTCTTATCTTCCTCTGTCTGAAAACATTGTACTTTTTAGAGTTTAGATGGTCAAGTAGTTTTCTTCCTATATTTAAAATTGCCATCTGAATATTATACCTGGTAGGTGAGCTCCTTTACTCTCCTCTCGTATTTGCGGACTCCTTTAACAGCATCAGCACCACGTCTCTGCTCACCTTCAACCTCAGTCTCCAGCTCACGAACCTAGGGCAGATAGGTTTCTTATATAAAATGGCTTCTAGGAAAGATCACATATATTATAACATACATACTCATTAAACATAGAAAGTGTATACAAAATCATTCATACCCTAGACTCCAGTTTCTGGAGCTGCTTCTTTCCACCCTTCATGGCGAGGTTCTCAGCTTCATCCAGACGGTGCTGCAGATCCTTGACTGTAACCTCAAGGTTCTTCTTCATCCTCTCCAGATGAGCGCTGGTGTCCTGCTCCTTCTTCAGCTCCTCTGCCATCATGGCAGCCTGGTGTGTGATCACGTAATGGGTTAATTTTTATACAACTGTAGATTTCCAGTACAGATTATTGGAATTAAGCACTCACATCTGTAATAGCCTTCTTGGCCTTCTCTTCAGCATTTCTAGCCTCTTGGATTGTATCATCCACCTCACTTTGAACCTGCACAAGATCAGCCTCAAGCTTCTTCTTGGTGTTGATAAGGCTGGTGTTCTGGTGATAGAGACGACCCAAAATATGTTACCATTTTGAATCAGCCCAGTTCTGTGGAATGTCACATGAACAGAATAATATAAAATATCATAAAATAATACTTCTTATATATTACCTGAGAGTGCAGCAGTCCTACACGCTCACTGGCATCAACCAGCTCCTGTTCAGCCACTTTGCGTCCTCTCTCAGTCTGTTCCAGTGCAACTCTCAGTTCTTCAATCTCTGCCAGCATCAGGTTATTCCTGCGCTCCACCATGGCAACCTGCTCCTTCATGTCTTCCTGTCCTCTGACAGCCTCATCAAGGTGCAGTTGGGCGTCCTGTTGTCAAATACATCACAGTGACAATAGGTACTTGTCTTAAAGGTGCAGGCCTTAAAACAGGAAACATTAAAAATTAGGCAAACCTTAAGCTGTCCTTGGACATTCCTGAGCTGTTTCTGGGCCTCAGCAGCCTGGCGGTTGGCATGACTCAGCTGGATCTCCATCTCATTAAGGTCTCCCTCCATCTTCTTCTTGACTCTGAGAGCATCATTTCTGCTTCTGACTTCAGAGTCCAGAGTGGTCTGCATGGACTCAATCACCCTCTGGCTGTTCCTCTTGATTTGCTCAATTTCCTCATCCTTTTCAGCCAATTTCCTGTCAATCTCACTCTTCACCTGGTTGAGCTCAAGCTGGATACGGAGAATCTTGGATTCCTCATGCTCAAGTGTGCCCTGAAAAATGTAACATTTAATGTTAAACAATGTAACACAAACCTTATCAGAGAATCTACTTAATGAAGTTGTGTTTAGTTACCTCAGCTTCCTCAAGAGCTGTCTGGATTTCTGATTTCTCAGTCTCCACTGTCTTCTTTGCCTTCTCCAGCTCATGGATGGTCTTACCTGTCTCTCCAATTTGTTCAGTCAGGTCAGAGATCTCCTCTGCAATATTGAGGGATTTCTTTTTATAGACTTTTGTTCTCTAGATTTCTTTTTATTTGTATGTGTGTATTTTAGACGTACGCTGCAGATTCTTGTTCTCTCTCTTCAGTGTCTCCAGCTGGTCTAGAGCTTCCTCATATGAGTTCTTCATCTTAAAGAGCTCAGTGCTGAGAGAGCGAGCCTCTTTCTGAGCTCCCTCCAGTTCAGCCTGGCCTTCCTCGTACTTCTGCTTCCATTCTGCCAAGACCTGAACGTCATGTTAAATGGGATGATGTCAATTTCAATTTCATGTGAAGTCATATTAAATATATTGATGATTGTTTTGTGTAGATACAGATGTTCACCTTATCAAAGTTCCTCTGCTTCTTGTCCAGGTTGGCAGCCAGTGCATTAGCTCTCTCAACATCAATCATGAGGTCCTCCACCTCACCTTGCAGTCTCTGCTTGGTCTTCTCCAGAGAGGCGCATTTAGAGTTCACTGCTTCAATGGATTCCTCAGCCTCCTGTAGACGCTGAGCAAGCTTTTTCCTGAGTAACGTGATATTAGAAGAAAACTAGGAAATTGGGCACTGTTTTGTTCAAGTTCTTATATATTATCATTGTTTTAATTTTATTACTTGGATTCCTCAAGCTCCTCAGTACGCTGGATAGCATCAGTCTCATATTTGGTTCTCCACTGAGCCACCTCACTGTTGGCTTTGGACATACCACGTTGCAGCTCAGCCTTGGCCTCCTGCTCTTCCTCAAACTGCTCTCTGAGCAGATCGCAGTCATGACGAGATGATTGGACAGCATGAGCCAGGGCATTCTTAGCCTAAAGATCAGTTCAAATGTCCATTTACTTGCAGAGGTCAACTAAAAAATAATACTGAATTTGCCAAACTACAAACTGGAACTTAATGAAATGCATTTAAACATGTTTTATCTTTACCTTTCACTTTCCTCTTCAATAAGGTCTCTTGAGCTCTTCAATCTGCTGAGTGTAAGCTTGTTTTCCTCTTGTGAGCTGGGAAAACAAGGGCATCTTTCTCTTCCACTTGCCTTCCCAGTTCACCTGATCAATAATGTTGGCATTAGTTTAATGTTCCAAATCAGTGTCTTATTGCCTGTTATTTCAAATCCTCACCATTTTCAGTCTGAAGTCTTGCTTTTTGTGTGTTGATGTCATTCAGCTGGCGTACATTCTCATCGTTCTTAGTTTTGAGTTCACTCAGTTGGTCCTCAAGGGTGCGGCACATTTTCTCCAAGTTACCCTTAGACAAAAAAAGAAGTATTTTAAAATATTGCTTAGGTTTGTAATGTTAAAAGGAGCATCAGTAACAACCAACTGAATTTATTTTGATACCTTTGATTTGGCCACAGCCTCCATGTTGCTGGACAGATCATCTATCTCCATCTTGTATTCACTCTTCTCCTTCTCCAGCTTCTGTTTAACACGCTGAAGGTTGTCGATCTGCTCTCCAAGCTCAGCAACACTGTCAGCTTGCTTCTTGCGGAGGGCAGCAGCTGTAGCTTCATGCTGCAGAGTGGACTCCTCCAGATCACGACGCAGTTTCTGGAACTCAGCCTCACGCTTCTTGTTCATCTCAATCTGAGCAGCAGTGGCACCACCAGCCTCCTCGAGCCTCTCACTGATCTCTTCAAGTTCCCTGGAGAGATCAGCTCTCTGCTTCTCAACTTTAGCACGAGCTGCACGCTCAGCCTCAATTTCTTCCTCCAGTTCCTCAATGCGAGCCTAAAAAAAATATTTTTGAAAATTAAATATAAAACATTACGTTTTGTCTGGGTGTTTTGATTTGTTACACAACTTGTCACTTAGTTTCTACTGACATTATTACCTGAAGTTCTTTGATCTTCTTCTGAAGTTGAGCACCCAGTGACTGTTCATCTTCTATCTTGCTGAGAAGTTGGCTTATTTCAAAGTCCTTCCTGTTTGGAAAATGTACATACCATTAAACATTTATAGTGAACTCAACATTTCTTGCAATTTTATGCAACTTCCAGATCCACTCACTTCTTGATCTTCTCCTCTGACTGCTGCTTATCATTCTCCAAGTCCATTATGGACTCCTGAGCCAGTTTCAGGTCACCCTCAAGCTTTCTCTTAGCTCTCTCAAGGTCCATACGGAGTTTCTTTTCTTGCTCCAGTGAACCCTCAAGCTGTGTTTATGACAACAGGTGCATTTGGAAATGTCAGTAACAGAATAATCAATGAAGTTTTAACAATAATGACATTTTAAATTCTTACATCATCGACTTGTTGCTCAAGCTTGGTCTTGGATTTGGTCAGAGTGTTGACTTTGTCTTCCTCTGCCTGCAGATCATCCAGGGTCTGCTGGTGTGCCTCTTGGAGGGCTTTCTTCTCCTTAGTGAGTTTTGCAATGCTCTCATCTTGAGATGCCATCTCCTCAGTCAGGTTTTTAACCTAAAATGCATTTTAGTGTAGTTATGCCTGAAGGTAAAATGTTTCTGTGTGACACTTAAAGTTCTCTGTGCTGTACCTTATTCTCAGTGGCATGTTTCTCTTTTTCCACTTTGGCCAAGGTGAGCTCTAAATCATCAATATCCTTCTTCAGCTCAGAGCACTCATCCTCCAGCTTCCTCTTCTTGGCAGTCAGCTCAGCATTGATTTCTTCCTCATCCTCCAGTCTCTCAGTGCTCTCTTTGAGTTTGGCTTCAAGCTGGATCTTGCTCTTGATGAGGCCCTCACACCTTTCCTCAGCATCAGAGAGGTTCTCAGTTTCCTGTTGATATGAGTGGTTTTAGTGTTACCGAATGTTAAAAAATTATCAGTAAAATTGCTGAACACTGTTTAAGTCCTTACAGAAGCCACTTGCAGTTGCAGGTCATTTTTTTCCTGCAGCAGAGAGACCATCTTCTCCTCAAGCTCTTTTTTCTTGCCCAGTGCCTTTGCTAGATCCTCCTTCATTTTCTCATAGTTCTCCTTCATGGCAGCCATTTCCTTCTCAGTCTCTGCACTCTTCAGCAGAGGCTTGATCTTGAAGTACAGCTTCATCCATGGCCAGTGTTTCACATTCATGAAGGAGCGGATGTTGTACTGGATGGAATAGATGGACTCTCTAGAATTCAAGATGAAGCAGTTCAGTAAAAACCAGTTTCTTCATCTTGGTGTATTTGTAACTTGTTTTTTTAAGGTTTATTCAAACTAAAACATACCTCCTTTCCATCATCTTGACAAACTCCTTCCTCATGAGGTAGCCACGGCACAGAGCCTGTGTCATGGTCACCAAGGATGCCAATTTCTCATCTCGCATCTCCTCAAGGGTACCCAACAAACCAGCTTTGAAGAACACCTAGCATGACAAATATATGAACTGGTTAAACCCCATGGTATACTGCAGTGTACAAAACTTGTAATCTCTGATTTTGCTGCACTGTTTAATAGGAATGTTACATCAGTCTTTTTTTAGTATTTTTATTCCCATTCTAATTCAGTTTTCAGCATTTTTAAAGAATTATATACAGTACAAAACTGATCGGGAACCTGTTCTTATTTTGATCATTCTTAGATAGGAAGTGATAGTGATCCTATATCTCTTTTAACTCATTCATTCATTTATTGTCTTAGCCACTTATCCTAGTCAGGGTCAGGGGAGAGCCGGTGCCTAGCCAGGGGGACAGGGCACAAGGCAGGAAAAAGCGTAGGCAGGGCACCCATCCATTGTAGGACATATACACACACACACTAAGGGGCACTTTGGAAACACCAGTTAACCTAACACACGTCTGGAATGTGGAAGGAAACCAGAGTACTCATGGAGAACATACAGACTCCACAAAGGCGGAGTCCAGGGTCTGGATCGAACCGGATCAGGATCTTGGAACTGTGAGGTGCTACTACCATGCCACCCATGTCCCTATAAGCCTTATATTTCATTTGTAATTTGTAACATTCACATATACATTGCCACTCATCATTGTTGGGTTAGCTCAACATAATCATTTACCTTAGTATGTCCAAACTTATACTGGGTGTGGTCGACATCAATGGAGCCCAAGAGTTTCTCTGAGGCTTTCTTGTTGTCAATGAACTGTCCCTCTGGGATGACACTGGCATTCAATACTTTGTATCTGTTTTCAAATTTGAATCCAATTAGCACACACCGTGACTTAGATGACCACAGAAATTATCATAAAGACAAAAACTAAATAAATGACCTCTGCTTGAAGTCACCATAGAGAATTCTGCTGGGGAATCCCTTTCTGCAGATTCTGATACCCTCCAGCACACCATTACACCTCAGCTGGTGGATGACCAGGAAATTCTCCATCAGTCCTATGATGGAAGCATCATGTTACCATGCATATTCTTAAATTGTGGGTAGGAGTAAATATTCTAATAAATGTACCTGGAGTCTTGGACTCGTTTGGAATCAAGCAACGCACAAAGTGGGGGTGAGTGCTCCTCAAGTTGGTCATGAGTTTACCCAAATTCTCCTGTAGGGGTCAGACGTGCATCATAATAAATCACTGTATGCTTATACAATATACTCTATAGTCATTGTCTCAAGCCAAAACACTTACTCTAAAGAGAGCAGATACTGTCTGGAAGGAACCACCCTTCTTCTTGCCTGCTTTCTTTCCACCACCCTCAGCTGTTCAGTAGAAAAAATCAGTAAAATACGTCAAATATCTGTAACTCACTCTCTCCACATGTTTTTTCATTTTTCAACAGATCCACATATTTTCTATAGGGCAGTATTCTTCCTTCTTTTATCTGAAATAATTCAAGTAAACTAGTAAAACAAAATCTAGGCTAATCTCACCATCAGCAGCTGCGTGAGCTGCATACAGCATTGACAGCAGTTTGTTTGCTGACTTCTGGTACAGCTGCACAACAGAGTCGTTCAGTGGATCCTTGTTCTTGTCCAACCAGCCACTGATGTTGTAGTCCACAGTGCCGGCGTAGTGCACCAGGGAGAAGTGAGCCTCAGCTTTGCCTTTGGCAGGCTTTGGCTTCTGGAAAGCATTGTTTTTACCAAGATGCTGGTCATGCAGCTTGTTCTTGAAGGATGTGTCCGTAGCCTTGGGGAACATGCACTCCTCTTCAAGGATGGAGAAGATGCCCATTGGCTGTTGGTCACAATCGTTATGAGCAACACTCATAATTGCAATATGTTTTATTAAGGATGGATTTATTAATGTGCTGCACTCAGCTCACCTTCTCAATAAGCTCAATGCAGGCAGCCAAGTCCATACCAAAGTCAATGAACTCCCAATCAATGCCCTCCTTCTTGTACTCCTCTTGTTCCAGCACAAACATGTGGTGGTTGAAAAACTGTTGCAGTTTCTCATTTGTGAAGTTAATGCAGAGCTGCTCCAAGCTGTTGAACTGCATTTCATAAGAGCCATGGTTATAGTTTACAGTATCTATATGACTTGGATATGACAGAACCAGGAATATGTCATATTTACATCAAAGATCTCAAATCCAGCAATGTCCAGCACACCGATGAAGAATTGTCTTGACTGCTTTGTGTCCAGCATCTCATTGATACGGATGACCATCCACAAGAACATTTTCTCATAGATAGACTTGCAGAGGGCCATGGTAGCATTGTTCACCTGCAGTGTCCAAACATGTGCTTTGTTAAGAATGGGCTATCTGTATAAATAATACTAAGTGTTAGGTAAATAACTAAGAACACCTTACCTGAGGTACAGTCTGGCCTTTGGTCACAAACTCGTTTCCGACCTTCACTCTGGGGTAGCACAAAGCTTTCAGCATGTCAGCAGAGTTGAGGCCCAAGAGGTAGGCGATTTTATCAGCCACTAAAGCAAAAAACAGGGATCGTCTCCATCATCTGATGAGAATAACTTTATATGGAGTCACTGAGCAAGTGTTTAGGATTTGTTAATTGTACCCTCAGTGCCATCAGGCTCAGCCTGCTCCTCTCTCTGCTTCTGCTTGAACTTCATGTTACCATGATGCATCACAGCACCGGTCAGCTTGTAGATGTTTATTTTCTCATCAGCTGTGAATCCAAGGATGTCAATAGCAGTCTGTGAGGGTGAAAGAAGTAAAACAAATGAAGTGATTTGTATTTGTGGAATTAGCATGTTTAACCTAGCACCTAGCACAGACAATGTCTTCTTACATCTGTGGCAATGAATTCCTCCACATCGTTGATGCTCTTGACTGTGATTTCACCCTGGCTGATCATATGATAGTCATAGGGATTGGTGGTGATGAGCAGTGCCTCTGTGAGGGGAAAATAAACATTAAATGACATCTTTTAAAACTATTTCAGAACAAACATGAAATAGACAGATTCTACATTGAGGCTTTCTTACCAAGCAGCTCTGGTTTGTGTCCAGTCATGAGCTGGTAGAAGATGTGGTAGCTCCTCTCAGCAGACAGCTGGAAAGTGACTCTTGACTTCTCCAGCAGATCTGTTGATAAGCATTGTCTTAGTTGTTCTGTTTAATAACATTATTTGTACACTATTTACATAGTTGAACTGTTGTGTGGTCTACTCACTACTCTTGAAACTTACAGGTTTCAATATCAGCTGATGCCAGCTTGCCAGTTTGCCCAAAATGGATTCTGATGAATTTACCCTGAAATGTAACATATATATCTGATAAATAGCTTTAAAATGACCACATACACAGGTTTAAACAGTCATGTAGTTTGGTGAACTTACGAAACGGGAGGAGTTGTCATTCCTCACAGTTTTTGCATTACCATAAGCCTCCAGCAGGGGGTTGGCTGCAACAATTTGGTCTTCCAGGGACCCCTAGAGGTGAAGGCAGATTCCTCATTGAAGAGTCTGAACTCTCTTACATTGAGGTAATATTTATCAACTTGCCTGCATTTTGCCGGGAGCCTGCTCTTTCTTCTGTCCAGTCATACCTACTGTTGCAAAGTACTGGATGACACGTTTGGTATTCACAGTCTTTCCTGCACCAGATTCTCCACTGGGAATAGAGGATACATACACAATACAAACTGTTTTCCACTACAGGTGCACATCTCTAGATATGTTTTTTAATGTAAAGCTGTTTTGACTTACGTAATCAGGACGGACTGATTCTCACGATCTAAAGAGTATTGAAAAGTGTTAGTCTTGAGCCACACAACTTTTCATACTGCTCTGTTCATTTTCTAAATTCATTAATCCCTTGTGAAGTTGTACATTTTATGTAGTCAAAGTGATAAACAGGATCGTACCAGTCAGCATGAACTGATAGGCGTTATCAGAGATGGAGAAGATGTGGGGCGGGGCTTCAATTCTCTTCTTGCCTCTGTAACCAGCCACAACGATTGTGTCATACACTGGGAGCCACTTGTAGGGGTTCACAGTGACGCAGAACAACCCTGAGTAGGTCTGGATGGTCATATAAAAAAATTTTTTAGAAGGTTTTGTCAGTAAACCTTCTTGTCTTCAATGTGGAAGCCTTTCTTTCTTGAACTTACGTAGATCATCCATGCTGCGTAACGCTCTTTGAGGTTAAACAGCACAGCAGGCTCGTTGAGGTGGGTCATCATGGCCATGTCCTCAATTTTGTCATATTTGGGTGGATTCATGGGAAAAATCTCATCCTCCTTAACTGTTACAGTCTGAAATAATCATAACAACATTCAGTGACTGTCAGCGCACTCTGATTTCTGTGGGTCATTATTATCTTGCAGCATGAATCCTTCTCCACAAACATCCAAACAAGCATTTTCACTAGTGTTCTAAGACTTTTGGCCCCTACTGTTCATGTCCAGAAATACCAAGTATTGTAAGGCTTTACCTTTTTACTTTCCAGAGTTTCGACAGTGGCTTTGCCACCCTCTTTACTCTTCAGTGTACCCTTGAGATACATCTCAGCGGCATCAACAACAAAATATGCAGATTTGGCATCAAATGGTTTGTTCTGAGCCTCAATCCTCTCCTTTTCTCCTTTTCGGAGATAGACGGCCGCAGGGCCAAAACACTCCATTTCTCCATCCCCCATGGTGGCGCGTTACTGTGGAGTCACATCACATACATTAATACTTTGTTAGTTTCAATCTGGAAATTGTGCAGTCATTTTTTAACGAATTATCCAACGTTGAATTTAATGTGTTTTGCTACTGTTTTGGTTGAAGTGCTGCACTTTTTAACTTGGTTTTTGTTTTTTATACCCATTTTATATTTTATTTACTTTTTGAAGACTTCCATGCCCAGTGTCCTAATGACTTTGTATTCAGTTAGATCAGCTTAAAGTCAGTGCTCAACTTATAGTAAATTACTTTAACAGTAATTATTTAATGTTATCATCCAACTGACAGTTTGCATTTCACTTTCACCAAATGTATCATATTCTTTCGTCTTTTATATGGACGGACATTGAATGAGATAATACACTTTAAGAACACTTTAAATAACATCTCAGCACTCGGGAGGCGTGGCTGTCTAAGACGCTAGTCCACCACCATGATGACCCCGGGTTCAAGTCCCGGTGATGACTTCTGTCCAGGTCAAGCACCATGCAGGCTTACCAGTCTGTGCCTGAGGGAGGTGAGGAGATGGGGATCACTGACCCCCACTCAGTCCTGTGATGGACTGGCACCTCATTCAGGGTACATCCTCACCTGTGCTCTGTGGTAGGATCTGAAAGCCCCCGCTCAAGATTAACCAGGATAAGCGTGGTTAAAGCGGGGAAAAGAGAAACATTTGTCATTAAAATCGAATTTCACCTTTCACAGTTTGAACACTGTACCTTGTTGGATGCCCAAGGAGAAAATGGGAACTTGACTGGCAGATTGTGGACACTGTAAATAAAAGTACAAAATGTATTGAGACATTTCAACAAGCAGTAACAATCACCATTATACAGGAATCAAATCTCAAAAATGTGAGCCATTAGAATCAGCGCTTGACTGGACATGCTCTCTTTCTCACCTTGGCAGGGTGCTTGAGGTTCCTTCAGTTTGTGGGGGAGCCAGTTATATAGTTGCATTATCGCTACCTCAGCAGATGGGCCCTGCTGTATATGGCCATGCAGCGTTTGCTGCTGCAATATATCTGCTTTAAGTAGCTCTGCTAAAGATATTACATGCGTTATTGCATTATGATACATGCTGGTAGTCCTCAATAATTTTGAATTTAAACTTCAGATAAACTAAACATTGTGGCTTATGCCATGATTATCCAGTGTAAGATTGGTTTGACATTACACGAAGTACATGAATCATAATGTAACTCAAAAAATTACATAAATATACATATATGTACAGATATGCGAGTATATGTGTATGTATGTATGTGTATATATATATATATATATATACACATACATACACATACACACGTGTATATGTATCTTATTTTTTGAGTTACATTATGATTCATGTACTTTTATCACTTATTGTTTTGAATATATATTACTCTAAAGTATTTTTGGTTCATATTTCTTATTTAATTATTTTAATTAATTAATTCAATTTAATTAAAATAATTTTGAATCTAATGTAATTATGGTTTTAAAATAATTCGAAAGGCCATGTTGTGTTAATGGTTTTTGGCTCTGATGAGGCACTAAACTTAGACGTGGAGAAGTGCCATGCTGTCGCTGGTGTTCTGTTTCAGGGTAACTGCATTTTATAAATATGTTAGTCTTAACTGTCAGTAGACAGAATCCGGATATTAAATGTTAGTTTAATGTTATTAAATATTTTTCAAGTTTCTCATATTTTAGTCAAACATGTTGTTAGAAGAGAATTATGTAAATGACATTTTAGTATGTTTATGTAAGAACCTCAAAAAACAAATGTATAGAACTTATAAACTTATAAAAACTCAAGCTTTTTGTTTAAAGCGTAGTTATATTTACAGTACATGGTTACCTATATTGATTTATTCTGAGCAGAAAATGAATTTGCGTATCTCAGGCTTTTCAGTCTATGTATGAAGAGCTGGAAATAACATATGATCAGATAGTTTGGATGATATTTAGTAAGAATACCGTGTTAACACCACTGACAAGGTAAATAAAAGTGTACGTTGACTGAACTGGCATACCAGTTATGCTTTGGGATGAGATCCTGTTTTCAGAATAGGGTTTTAGTAAGCAGTATTTCAGCAGGTCATAGACTGACCCTGCTATACATGGGAAACTTGACTGTGTTGTAGTCTAGTTTAGTCTTTTATAGTGCCAAAAGGGGATCGAATTAAAATGGCACAAATTTTAGTCTGAGATTAAATACTGGTGGGAGACCATAACATTCCAATCCAAAGTAAGATAATATGGCTTTTGGTGGGTGCTTATAAGGCAATGAAAGTTTAGATGTTGTTGCATGTGACTAATTTAGTTTGAAATGACGCAACTCAATATTACAAGCTTAATATTCCTATCAGGAATAAATTCAAAAATAGCATCCAGCATCTTGCATCTGCTTTGCTCAGCACTGCAGTGGGCTTTGAAAGTTTTAGTGCACTTCTGATGCAGTAGAAGAGGGGTGTAACAGGGGTGTAAGAGATTCCAGGAGCCTTTATCCTCTTAAGTAAGTGTCTTTGTTTATTTTAACACAGTTTAAACAATATTTACTTCATAGGTTAATAGGTAAACAGGGCTTTATGACCCGTTCATTTATAATGTTGTGTTGTGCATATTTGTCGAGACAATTTAACATTGAAGTACCTTATTGATTTAAATATATAATTATTAATTTAAATATGTTTTCTGCCTGATAAAAGAACCAGGTCATGCATACTCCATACATTAAACTTTAGTCATTAATATACTGAGATACGAAAAAATATTTTATACATAAATGCCTTGTAGTAAAGTATCTATATTAGCATGTGTGGTCTTAAGCAAAAGTTTGGTCACCCCAGATCTAATAAAATGATTAATTGACATCCTGAATATTAGATTGTTAGTTCCTTGTTTCATTTTGTGAATCTAATTTCTTGCACCTGTTTTGGAAGAATTGCATAGTTGTGGTTCACAGCTATGAGAATCATTTTTTAAGTTGATTGTTCCTCTGGTGAAAATATATATTTCAGGATAACGGTTGTGGTGGACAGTATCGAAGTAAATGTAATTCTCTACTACCCTTCGGTTTTCTGAAGTATTTCCATTTTGGGTGACTTTTACTTGTACTCCACTACATTTCAAAGTCAAATATCTTACGTTTTTACTCCACTACATTATGTGAAATATGTTGTTCCTTTTGGCTTATGTGTGCATATAAATGTAAGGAAGTGAGAAGCAAAAAAACAAGCACATCAATAAGAGTATAACACACACTTTGTTTTGACCTGTTGGACTAATTAATGGCATTCTGTTAAAATTTAGTGTACCAAGAGTGTCACTGGAGTTTTTTTCATCTAAAACTAGTTGATTAAGCAAGAATTAAAATGGGTTTTTTTTTTTTGGGGCTAATAGGGACATTGGCGCCACAATAAATAATGGTACTCTTACTTTTGATACTTTAATCAAACAGTAGAACAGTTGAATGTAAATATTTTTTGCACTTTTACTCAAGTGATGGGTCAAAGGGAGGATTGCATTTACTGGAGTTGTATTTTTACTTTGTTTACTTTAAACCTAAGTATATTATTTGTGTACTTCGTCAAACAGGATAACAGGATGTGACTTGCATACCATTTTCACAAACATTGCCAAGTGTGCAGGTTATAAATGTGTTTGACTGCCATTTTGAAAGAAGTAATTATGACTTGGCAATGATATCAAACACGCTTTACATTTCTTCAGGTATCAGTTGTCTTCTTCAGTTTTTAACTCTATATTTTTCTCCAATTTTCACTGTTTTTGTTCTTATTTGACCATTTCTTATTTTTGATTTTGATTTTAATGCTTGTAATGTATAAAGATTTGGTTGAAATAGGATTCTTTTCTCACTGTTAATTGATGCCTCTCTGTAGATATCATGTAAGGAAAGGAGTTACAGCTTTGTCATAGTTCAATCATTTATTTGGTTGATAATTAAACATATCACAAGTGAGTCATATTATATGCTTGCTTGTTGGTGCCTCATCTCCTTTCCTCTTTATTCTTCTTTACTCTTTAGAAAATATAATAAAGACAGTTAGGGAACTGTATACCACTATTTCATAAAGGAACATGATAATTGTCTTGCCATTTTATAATCAGTTGTGCCTCACCTTCCCAGCATCCCGGCTCTTGGCTCTCCAGCTTGTTGACCTGAGATTCAGCAATGTCGGCGCGTTCCTGAGCTTCCTCAAACTCGTGCTGTACCTTCCTGTATCTGGACAGGTGAGTGTTGGCCTGCTCCTCCTGAGATAATGATGAAAAACCATCACCAATTTTAGTATTATTAATGTGAGTGCAGTATCTGTATTTGATTTTGCATTAGTAAAGGTTATTTGATGGCACACGTACAGCTTCCTCAGCCTGTCTCTTGTAGGCCTTCACTTTAAGCTGCAGTTTGTCCACCAGGTCCTGCAGTCTAGTCACATTCTTCTTATCTTCCTCTGTCTGTAAAAGTGCCATTTATTTAGGATTTTTAATTATTTAACCGTATATGTTTCCTACTCTAATCTACAGATGTGTATGTTGTACCTGGTAGGTGAGCTCCTTCACTCTCCTTTCATATTTGCGGACTCCTTTAACAGCATCAGCACCATGCCTCTGCTCAGCTTCAACCTCAGTCTCCAGCTCACGAAAAAAAACCTTCTAAAATACACTAGTCTTTTACATTATGTGCTTAATTAGTGTAGCATACTCTAGACTCCAGTTTCTGGAGTTGCTTCTTTCCACCCTTCATGGCGAGGTTCTCAGCTTCATCCAGACGGTGCTGCAGATCCTTGACTGTAACCTCAAGGTTCTTCTTCATCCTCTCCAGATGAGCGCTGGTGTCCTGCTCCTTCTTCAGCTCCTCTGCCATCATGGCAGCCTGGTGTGTGATCATGTAATTTTTATACAACTGTAGATTTCCAGTACAGATTATTGGAATTAAGCACTCACATCTGTAATAGCCTTCTTGGCCTTCTCTTCAGCATTTCTAGCCTCTTGGATTGTATCATCCACCTCACTTTGAACCTGCACAAGATCGGCCTCAAGCTTCTTCTTGGTATTGATAAGACTGGTGTTCTGGTGAAAGAGACGACCCAAAATATGTTACCATTTTGAATCAGACCAGTTCTGTGGAATGTCACATGAACAGAATAATATAAAATATCATAAAATAATAATTCTTATATATTACCTGAGAGTGCAGCAGTCCTACACGCTCACTGGCATCAACCAGCTCCTGTTCAGCCACTTTGCGGCCTCTCTCAGTCTGTTCCAGTGCAACTCTCAGTTCTTCAATCTCTGCCAGCATCAGGTTATTCCTGCGCTCCACCATGGCAACCTGCTCCTTCATGTCTTCCTGTCCTCTGACCGCCTCATCAAGGTGCAGTTGGGCATCCTGTTGTCAAATAAGTCACAGTGACAATAGGTACTTGTCTTAAAAAAGTCAAACATTAAGAAAATTAGGCAAACCTTAAGCTGTCCTTGGATATTCCTGAGCTGTTTCTGGGCCTCAGCAGCCTGGCGGTTGGCATGACTCAGCTGGATCTCCATCTCATTAAGGTCTCCCTCCATCTTCTTCTTGACTCTGAGAGCATCATTTCTGCTTCTGACCTCAGAGTCCAGAGTGGTCTGCATGGACTCAATCACCCTCTGGCTGTTCCTCTTGATTTGCTCCATCTCCTCATCCTCATCCTTCACCTGGTTGAGCTCAAGCTGGATACGGAGAATCTTGGATTCCTCATGCTCAAGTGTGCCCTGAAAAATGTAACATTTAATGTTAAACAGTGTTACACAAACCTTATCAGAGAATCTACTTAATGAAGTTGTGTTTAGTTACCTCAGCTTCCTCAAGAGCTGTCTGGATTTCTGATTTCTCAGTCTCCACTGTTTTCTTTGCCTTCTCCAGCTCATGGATGGTCTTACCTGTCTCTCCAATTTGTTCAGTCAGGTCAGAGATCTCCTCTGCAATATTGAGGGATTTCTTTTAATAGGCTTTTTATATTTCTTTTTATTTGTATGTGTGTATTTTAGACGTACGTTGCAGATTCTTGTTCTCTCTCTTCATAGTCTCCAGCTGGTCTAGAGCTTCCTCATATGAGTTCTTCATCTTAAAGAGCTCAGTGCTGAGAGAGCGAGCCTCTTTCTGAGCTCCCTCCAGTTCAGCCTGGCCTTCCTCATACTTCTGCTTCCATTCTGTCAAGACCTGAATGTCATGTTAAATGGGATGATGTTAGTTTCATGTTGAGTCATATTAAATATATTGATGATTGTTTTGTGTAGATACAGATGTTCACCTTATCAAAGTTCCTCTGCTTCTTGTCGAGGTTGGCAGCCAGTGCATTAGCTCTCTCAACATCAATCATGAGGTCCTCCAACTCACCCTGCAGTCTCTGCTTGGTCTTCTCCAGAGAGGCGCATTTAGAGTTCACTGCTTCAATGGATTCCTCAGCCTCCTGTAGACGCTGAGCAAGCTTTTTCCTATGGAAAGATACGTTAGATGTAAGATATACATTTGTATAAAAGGGTGAAGGTTTCAATTTTGTGACAACACAGCTGGTTCAGTTATTGAATTTACTCACTTGGCTTCCTCAAGCTCCTCAGTACGCTGGATAGCATCAGTCTCATATTTGGTTCTCCACTGTGCCACCTCACTGTTGGCTTTGGACATACCACGTTGCAGCTCAGCCTTGGCCTCCTACTCTTCCTCAAACTGCTCTCTGAGAAGATCGCAGTCATGACGAGATGATTGGACAGCATGGGCCAGGGCATTCTTAGCCTAAAGATCAATTCAAATGTCCATTTACTTGCAGTGGTTAACTGAAAAATACTGAAATTTGCTAAAGTACAAACTGTAACTTAATGGACTGAAATGCATTTAAACATGTTTTATCTTTACCTTCACTTCCTCTTCAATAAGTCTCTTGAGCTCTTCAATCTGCTGAGTGTAAGCTTGTTTTCCTCTTGTGAGCTGGGAAACAAGGGCGTCTTTCTCTTCCACTTGCCTTCCCAGTTCACCTGATCAATAATGTTGGCATTAGTTTAATGTTCCAAATCAGTGTGGTATTGCCTGTTATTTCAAATCCTCACCATTTTCAGTCTGAAGTCTTGCTTTTTGTGTGTTGATGTCATTCAGCTGGCGTACATTCTCATCGTTCTTAGTTTTGAGTTCACTCAGTTGGTCCTCAAGGGTGCGGCACATTTTCTCCAAGTTACCCTTAGACAAAAAAGAAGTATTTTAAAATATTGCTTAGGTTTGTAATGTTAAAAGGAGCATCAGTAACAACCAACTGAATTTATTTTGATACCTTTGATTTGGCCACAGCCTCCATGTTGCTGGACAGGTCATCTATCTCCATTTTAAATTCACTCTTCTCCTTCTCCAGCTTCTGTTTAACACGCTGAAGGTTGTCGATCTGCTCTCCAAGCTCAGCAACACTGTCAGCTTGCTTCTTGCGGAGGGCAGCAGCTGTAGCTTCATGCTGCAGAGTGGACTCTTCCAGATCACGACGCAGTTTCTGGAACTCAGCCTCACACTTCTTGTTCATCTCAATCTGAGCAGCAGTGGCACCACCAGCCTCCTCGAGCATCTCACTGATCTCTTCAAGTTCCCTGGAGAGGTCAGCTCTCTGCTTCTCAACTTTAGCACGAGCTGCACGCTCAGCCTCAATTTCTTCCTCCAGTTCCTCAATGCGAGCCTATAAGGTTTAAAATATTAGAGGTTCCACTTTCACAAAATGAGTCTGTATTCTGTTATTATTGTCACTGATAAATTACCTGAAGTTCTTTGATCTTCTTCTGAAGCTGTGCACCCATGGACTGTTCATTCTCTATCTTACTCAGAAGTTGGCTTATTTCAAAGTCCTTCCTGTTTGGAGAAATAGCAGGAGTTGTGGCAGCTTTATTAAAGGAATTTGGTGTCATTAATATTTGTTGTTATTTTTATTGTAAATTGTGTATACTTTTTGATCTCCTCCTCTGACTGCTGCTTGTCATTCTCCAAGACCATTATGGACTCCTGAGCGATCTTCAGGTCACCCTCAAGCTTCCTCTTAGCTCTCTCAAGGTCCATACGGAGTTTCTTTTCTTGCTCCAGTGAACCCTCAAGCTGTGTTTATGACAATAAGTGCATTTAGCAATGTCAGTAAAATAATAATTAATGAAGTTTTAAAAATAATTTAATTTTAAATCCTTACATCATCGACTTGTTGTTCAAGCTTGGTCTTGGATTTGGTCAGTGTTGACTTTGTCTTCCTCTGCCTGCAGATCATCCAGAGTCTGCTGGTGTGCCTCTTGGAGGGCTTTCTTCTCTTTAGTGAGTTTTGCAATGCTCTCATCTTGAGATGCCATCTCCTCAGTCAGGTTTTTAACCTAAAATGCATTTTATTTTAGTTATGCCTGAAGGTAAAATGTTTCTGTGTGACACTTAAAGTTCTCTGTGCTGTACCTTATTCTCAGTGGCATGTTTCTCTTTTTCCACTTTGGCCAAGGTGAGCTCTAAATCATCAATATCCTTCTTCAGCTCAGAGCACTCATCCTCCAGTTTCCTCTTCTTGGCAGTCAGTTCAGCATTGATTTCTTCCTCATCCTCCAGTCTCTCAGTGGTCTCTTTGAGTTTGGCTTCAAGCTGGATCTTACTCTTGATGAGGCCCTCACACCTTTCCTCAGCATCAGAGAGGTTTTCAGTTTCCTGTTGATATGAGAGGTTGTAGTGATACTGAATGTTAAAAATGATCAATAAAATCGCTGAACACTGTTTTAAGTACTTACAGCAGCCACTTGCAATTGCAGGTCATTCTTTTCCTTCAGCAGAGAGACCATCTTCTCCTCAAGCTCTTTCTTCTTGCCCAGTGCCTTTGCTAGATCCTCCTTCATTTTCTCATAGTTCTCCTTCATGGCAGCCATTTCCTTCTCAGTCTCTGCACTCTTCAGCAGAGGCTTGATCTTGAAGTACAGCTTCATCCATGGCCAGTGTTTCACATTCATGAAGGAGCGGATGTTGTACTGGATGTAATAGATGGACTCTCTAGAATTCAAAATGAACCAGCTCAGTACAGACCAATTTGTTTATGTTGGTGTATTTGCACCTCTATTTAATTCATGTATAATTATGTTAATTTCAAATGTACCTCCTCTCCATCATCTTGACAAATTATTTCCTCATGAGATATCCACGGCACAGAGCCTGTGTCATGGTCACCAGAGCTGCCAGTTTGTCATCTCGCATCTCCTCAAGTGTACCCAACAAACCAGCCATGAAGAACACCTTCCAAAAAAAACCAGTTCGTGATTAAGCTGTTTTCCTGCGCTGTCACAAGTGCAAACTACCCTTTTTATCGTTACAGGAGTTACATTTGTCATATCTCTTAATACTGTTAATTAATAATATAATGATTGGTTTCACACAGTATAATTATTCACCTTAGTGTGTCCAAACTCATACTGGGTGTGGTCGACATCAATGGAGCCCAAGAGCTTCTCGGCTGCTTTCTTGTTGTCAATAAACTGTCCCTCTGGGATGACACTGGCATTCAACACTTTGTATCTGTTTAAAAATGCATAATCAAATTAACACACACAAGCGTAAATGATCACAGGAATGAAATTATAGAGAATTGCTTAATAAATGACCTCTGCTTGAAGTCACCATAGAGAATTCTGCTGGGGAATCCCTTTCTGCAGATTCTGATACCCTCCAGCACACCATTACACCTTAGCTGGTGGATGACCAGATGATTCTCCATTAATCCTACAATGGAAGAATAATGTTAGCATGTATATTCTTAAATCATGGGTAGGAATATTTGTAACAATAAATAATATAATAAAACTACCTGGAGTCTTGGACTCATTCGGAATCAAGCAACGAACAAAGTGGGGGTGAGTGCTCTTCAAGTTGGTCATCAGCTTGCCCAAATTCTCTTGTAGGCATCAGGCATGCATCAATTTAAATCACTGTATGCTTATACAATATACTGTATATATATGGTCTCAAGCCAAAACACTTACTCTAAAGAGAGCAGATACTGTCTGGAAGGAACCACCCTTCTTCTTGCCTCCTTTCTTTCCACCACCCTCAGCTGTTCAGTAGATGGATGGCATTCAATTAATTAGTGTAACTCTTCAGATTCACTACTACACACTAGAACCATCATATTCTCTATATTTAGACATACTCTTTAAGAGGATGGCATCCAAACATAAGAAACCTTTTACTTAAATTTAAGTGCAGTACGTCATTATGTTTCTTAATGCATAATTCGGCAACAACTAGGCTAATCTCACCGTCAGCAGAAGCATGGCCAGCATACAGCATTGCCAGCAGTTTGTTTGCTGACTTCTGGTACAGCTGCACAACAGAGTCGTTCAGTGGATCCTTGTTCTTGTCCAACCAGCCGACGATGTTGTAGTCCACAGTGCCGGCGTAGTGTACCAAGGAGAAGTGAGCCTCAGCTTTGCCTTTGGCAGGCTTTGGCTTTTGGAAAGCATTGTTTTTACCAAGATGCTGGTCATGCAGCTTGTTCTTGAAGGATGTGTCTGTAGCCTTGGGGAACATGCACTCCTCTTCAAGGATGGAGAAGATGCCCATTGGCTGTTGATTACATTATAAGAAGGTATGAAATGACAAGACAGTTTAACCAGGTTCCATAGCGCTTCTTTCACTTGTAGTACTTAAAGTACTTAACATTTACCTTCTCAATAAGCTCAATGCAGGCAGCCAAGTCCATACCAAAGTCAATGAACTCCCACTCAATGCCCTCTTTCTTGTACTCCTCTTGTTCCAGCACAAACATGTGGTGGTTGAAAAACTGTTGCAGTTTCTCATTTGTGAAGTTAATGCAGAGCTGCTCCAAGCTGTTGAACTGCATTTCATAAGAGCCATGGTTAGAATTTATTGTATCTATATGACTTGGATATGACAGAACCATGAATATATGATATTTACATCAAAGATCTCAAATCCAGCAATGTCCAGCACACCAATGAAGAATTGTCTTTGCTGCTTTGTGTCCAGCATCTCATTGATACGGATGACCATCCACAAGAACATTTTCTCATAGACAGACTTGCAGAGGGCCATGACAGAGTTGTTCACCTGGAAATATACATAAAATTTTAATTTGCTAGAGAAGAAAACCTTAACTCACTCATTATGGCTCATTACTAAGACCTTACCTGAGGTACAGTCTGGCCTTTGGTCACAAACTCGTTTCCGACCTTCACTCTGGGGTAGCACAAAGCTTTCAGCATGTCAGCAGAGTTGAGGCCCAAGAGGTAGGCGATTTTATCAGCCACTAAAGCAAAAACAGGGATCGTCTCCATCATCTGATGAGGATAACTTTATATGGAGTCACTGAGCAAGTGTTTAGGATTTGTTAATTGTACCCTCAGTGCCATCAGGCTCAGCCTGCTCCTCTCTCTGCTTCTGCTTGAACTTCATGTTACCATGATGCATCACAGCACCAGTCAGCTTGTAGATGTTTATTTTCTCATCAGCTGTGAAGCCAAGGATGTCAATAGCAGTCTGTGAGGGTAAAAGGACAAATCAAAATTAACTATACTTGTGGATTAGCATGTTTATTGTGGAAATCCAGCACACATAATGTCTTCTTACATCTGTGGCAATGAATTCCTCCACATCATTGATGCTCTTGACTGTGATTTCACCCTGGCTGATCATATGATAGTCATAGGGATTGGTGGTGATGAGCAGTGCCTCTGTGAGGGGAAAAAACATACATTTTAAAATTGTTTTACCAGAACTAATCCAACAACGTTTTTAAAAATTACAGCTATTAAATTCAATACCAAGCAGCTCTGGTTTGTGTCCAGTCATGAGCTGGTAGAAGATGTGGTAGCTCCTCTCAGCAGACCGCTGGAAAGTAACTCTTGATTTCTCAAGGAGATCTGTTGGTAAATTGAAATGAGTATGTACTCTCCCTCATCTCGTCTGTGCTTTCTGTACGTTCTATTTCTAAGAATTATTTTAATTTGTATTTAAAACTATGGAGTAAATTGAAACTTACAGGTTTCAATATCAGCCGATGCCAGCTTTCCAGTTTGGCCAAAGTGAATTCTGATGAATTTACCCTAAACGTTTTAAGCATTTATAAATTAATGTACATTTGAAATATTTACTGCCTTGTAACATTCTGACTTCCAGAGATGCAGATTGACATTACTTACAAAATGAGAGGAGTTGTCATTTCTCACAGTTTTTGCATTACCGTAAGCCTCCAGCAAAGGGTTGGCTGCAATGATTTGATCTTCCAGCGACCCCTAGAGGTGAAGGCAGATACTTTGGTGTAGTGATCAAGCACAAATGCAGTGGAAAAGGTCATTTAAATTTGATTATATACCTGCATTTTGCCAGAAGAAGGCTCTGCCTTCTTCTGTCCAGTCATACCAACTGTTGCAAAGTACTGGATGACACGTTTGGTGTTCACAGTCTTTCCTGCACCAGATTCTCCACTGGGAAAAGATAGCAACACAATATAACTCCTTTCAATTACAAGTTCGCATATATTATCCTAAATATTACTAAAAACTTGTAATTCAACATATATTTTGACTTACGTAATCAGGACAGACTGATTCTCACGATCTGAACAAACAGTAGAAGTTATAATGAAAGGTGATGTGCAGTTTGTAAAACCTCTTACACAGTAATGTATCAGCATAGTTAGCAGTGTAGCATATCAGCAATATCATACCAGTCAGCATGAACTGATAGGCGTTATCAGGCTTCAATTCTCTTCTTGCCTCTGTAACCAGCCACAACTGTAGAGTCATACACTGGGAGCCACTTGTAGGGGTTCACAGTGACGCAGAACAGCCCTGAGTAGGTCTGTATGGTCATACAAAAAAAAATGTAGAAGGTTTTATCAGTATGCCTCCTTGTCTTCAATGTGGAAGCTTTTCTTTCTTGAACTTACGTAGATCATCCATGCAGCGTAACGCTCTTTGAGGTTATACAGCACAGCAGGTTCATGGAGGTGGGCCATCATGGCCATGTCCTCAATTTTGTCGTATTTGGGTGGATTCATGGGAAAGATCTCATCCTCCTTAACTGTTACAGTCTGAAACAGCAGTAGCAAAACACACATTCAGTCCAAATGTGTCATACGTATTCAGTAATTTAGGGGTATATTTTGGAGCAAAACTCAGTAGGATCCTAAGACTATCCTACAGCCAGGTTTTTGTCTTTCAACTTACTTCTTACTTTCCAGAGTTTCAACAGTGGCTTTGCCACCCTCTTTACTCTTTAGTGTACCCTTGACATACATCTCATCGGCATCAGTAACAAAGACTGCGGATTTGGCATCAAATGGTCTGTTCTGAGCCTCAATCCTCTCCTTTTCTGGCTTGCGGAGGTAGACGGCCGCAGCCCCAAAACACTCCATTTCTCCATCTCCCATGGTTTCCTCTTTCTGACAAATAAAACAGAGTTTGATTTCAGTACAAAGCATCCAAAGGTTGCAGTGACCAGTCATGAATAAAAATGATACAAAAAAGCCCATTAAGTATTGCACCGATCCCTCTTACTTTCTAGGCCAGAAATGTGCAGGACTAGCTGGATCCTGTAATACACAAATGCTCATTTACTAAAGCCCACTTTTTCAACTGTGGTATCATATGATATAACATCAAGAAGGGTTTAAAAAAAAAAAAGAATAACAATTATTCTATGCACATTGCTAAGGTGATAAGTTTTATCTTGATCCATGCTGAATAATCCAGGTAAGTAAACCCCAGAAAGTTGAATCAATTCTCAAGAGACTGAAGAAGGCACTTAGATGAGTGACAAAACGTTTCTGCCACCAAAACCTTGTGTCCAGACGAACTGATTCGATTTTCTGGGAAGGTGGCAAGTCAATAATAAAAAAAAAAAATCAATCGATTGTAAAACAGCAAGACTAAGGGTAAGAATAAAAATACCGTTACAAGAATATACGTTAAAATAAGTTACAAAAAATAAAGTAAAACAAAAATCAGTCAGGTGTAGGTCTGGGACTTGAAGATTTGACTCTTACCTTCAATGGGTGGGTGTAAGCTGTTGGGGAAGACAAGCACCGCTCCTGATAAATATATATATATATATATACTGTCAACATGTGCACTCAGCAAAAATGGCTTGCTGTATTTGGACATGGATTTTAGCTGCTTATCCATAATCCCATCATTATGACTGAAATTGAGTTTGATTTTTGATGCTCCATCATCAATTTCTGGTGTCACAAATGTGTCATGTTTTACATATATGTATATTTTACTCTAAATATACATAATTATATGTAAAGGTAATTTGCAGTAAAATGTTTGGAATAAGTTATGATATAGTAACTGTTTAAAATTTTGTTTTTAGAAATCAGTATAATTAAAAGAATACTTCAGTCGTATCCTGTATACATAGGTGATAAAATAGAGACTGAGTAAACCTATCACATTTATTCACTGGTGGTAATAACTATCAAAAAATGTTGTCAGAGTATAAATCTAATTAAACGTGATATGCTTGGTGCTCAGACTTTAAAGGAAATTTAATCTGACCAGCACTTCAACAATGCCTATCTTGGCATGCGAGGAGCAGTCAGATGCTGCTGGTATACAGTTGCAAGACATCTGCCTGGTGAGCAGTTTTATTAATAAGACCCTGCATGACAGTCACTGAGAACATGAGGCAAAGACTGATGTGTGAAATTTTAGTCTGACAGATTTGTACTTTTTATTCCACTGCAGTATTAGGGGAAAGTTACTGATATGGGATTCAGTTTTGGAAGCTGGTGTCAGAACTCTCATTCTGATTTTCTTCACTCAGACAACTTGCACTCTTGTAAACTTTTGTCAGGGCTAAGAGTATTTTATAAAGTCATTACCATCTTAGCCTTAAAGCAGTATAGATAATAATGTATTCTGACTTTGGCAGCACACTAAAATCTAGCCTTAGATTAAGTAACATGTGACGCATAAAGTCTTAGTTTTAGTATGAAACAGCTGTTTATTAATGAAAAACACAAAGCCCTCTTATTATTAGTTTTTATTTTTTGTGTTTGTACAGCTGCCCAGGCTGAGGTCCAACTATGATTGAAGCTCATGATAGCATCGACTCATATGACTTACTGGTGTGAACCTGTGGATTAGCCCTGGGGGAGATCTGAGATGCTTCTGGTTTACTGTTACAAGACTCTTGCAAAGTCAGGCAATTTATATTAATAACGATATCAAAGGAGGTTTTTTTCCAGTCCTTGGATGCCGAGGTGCGAGCAGGTGGCAACACTTATAGACAACTTTAATGTTTGAGGTTCTGCAAATGGACTGTTTAATAACTTCTTCTCTCTTCTGTAGGGCTGAAGGTCACCTCCAGGACTTACATGTAAGTTTTACTTCTATTACTACTTTGGAGTCTAGATAAATAACTGAAATACATTACAGTAAGCTTGGTATTCTGTTTTTTGGGGGGGGGGTTTTGCTATGGTAAAGTTTCAGCTTTATCTCTTTTCCCATACTTCTCAAAGATGGTTTAGAACTCACTCTGTCCTGTCACTGTTTTTCTTTAGATGCTCTAAATGTAATTGTAGCTTTGTAACATACATTATTAACCACGTGTGACTAAAGTGGTGATGTATTGAAAGGCTAAGAGCTTAGGAGAGTCCTCTTCCGTTCATGGCTCACTCTCTTACCAATGCACAGCTGTTTCTGGCCCAAGCAGGCCATCTCAAACCAGTGCTTTCCTTTACATGATCTATTGAAGGACTCGGATGGTGTCACAGTGTTATCCCACACTTACAAAAAGGAACATGCTTTATTATAATAAGAGCTTGATGAATACACAGGTCAGAGCACAGAAATTCAGCATATGCCTAAAAAGCCAAATGGATTAGTTACAGTGACAGCTGAGACTTTCGGATCAGCCTGAGAAACTGATCAGATATTAATAATGACTTTGAGTCCTGACTGAATGCCAAAATGGTTACAACCTTCATCTCATCCTGCTTAGTCCATAAATTCTGTCCGTCAGGCCATCACCTCCTACAGCAGGCACTGTGGGGCTCAGTTAAATACAGCCAAAGGATTTAGCCATTTGTCTTTAAGACCTCAAAGGCTTCAGCCACTGCAGGACATCCACAGGTTTACTTTTTATAAAAAGAAATTAGAGCCAACTCCTGAGTGGAGAACATGTGTTTTTGCCTTGTTCTGTAATAAACTTTTACTTTATGTAATAGCACTGTTATCAGTAAGGACTGAGATGTTGTCAGGAGAGACAGAGAGAGAGAGACAGAGAGAGAGAGAGATGCTGAGATAATCATGCTAACAACTTTAACATGTTAAAGCAAGCTGAGCTGTGAGTCTTAAAGTACTGCTCAACTGAAACGCTGCAGAACGTTTACATGGAGCTAATAATCTGTTTATATGGGAAGCTCAATGGAAATAGAAAGCATCAATGCTTATACCTCAGTGGGAATAATGTGATTAAGGCCAGTCCAGATTTCTGTCTGACTGTATGAGGTGAGTTATCATTTAAATAATGTATTACACAGAAGAATAATCCATGAAAACCTCCGATCTGACTGTCAGTACGTTCTGGATGATTGCATCATGAAGCACACTATGGCTAATTTGAGATGGTCGGTCTCTGGAGTCATGTTACTGACATTGGCGGTTTGCTTAGCATGTTGCTGCAGTTAAATCATGCATAACTTTTTATGAATAACATCTTGGATGAGCAAGTCACTAGCATAAACAAGGCTGGATATGTTGATTTATACCATCAGTAAAGCCTGTATACATCATCATGGATCCCATAAAGGTTTCTAAAGCTGGTAGAACTCGGCGTAACACAAAAGCTCTAATTTTAGGCAATGTAGCAAACCTCAGAATCACCAACCTCAGTGTAGAGTTTGGCATGTAAAGTAAAAGATGGCAGTAGCATGAGTTATCAGCTTTGCTGATCAGTGTGTTGATCGATGTTAGACCTAGTTGTACTTCAGATAATATTTTAGAACAAAGCCCAAACCTCTGCAATACTGAATTGGACTCGGCAGGCATAGAAAATGAATGAGTAATGAAAAAAGCCAGTGCCCATTTATAACAGTGGTTGCTGTAATTAGTGATTATGTTCATACTAAAACAGAAAACTCAATAAATAAATTACATACACTGCAACAACATGCATTTTGACTTTCTGACTTGTTTTATTATTATTATTACAACAGTAAAAAGTGGATCATTGCAAAATAGGAATGTTCACTATTTACAGCGTAAATACACAATAACTTTAAAAGGAAAATACAGTACAGTCACATTGTCAGTTAATTCACAAAACGAGATTTTAGTGCCTCGGACTCAGCCATGAACACACACACAGACTCATCAAATAAACATAAAATAAGAAAGAAATTTCTGCATTTAAATAAGAACAGGAAGCACTATAAGTGACGAGTGATAAAAAACAGATAGTGAAAATAATGACAAACAAAACAGTCTGCATTATTTTATTTATCACAATCCCAGCAAGTTTATACAATTCAGAATAGATTAAATGTTTTGTAGTGAACATGACACTGATGGCTTCCCATACACAGCATTCGATCCTCGTTTGAGGACCGATGAACACGGAAGAGAGTTTAGAAATCAGGTTTACTTTAAAGCAGTGTTTCAAGCATGCTTCATCAAACTATCAACATGACAAAAGAACACCACACAGATGAGTGTATGGAAAGACTGGAAGCTCATTGGTACAGCAACACAATCACACATTAACACTAATGTTGTGTCAAGTATAAGATTTGATGTAACAGTACAACAAGTGTTTATTTGTTCTCAGTAATCTGAGTAAATAAATAAAATATAAGAACATCTTAGACATCAGGTATCCACGCCAGTAAGAGTAAACAAACCAGCAGAGGTCTGTCTTTTTCAGAGGAGAAAATGTCATCGTGGACACTTCTGTAAACAACGCACACATCCAAGATTAGCACTCGCTAAAACTGCGGTCCATATAAAAACCTTATTTACTAGTTTTATAACAGCTGGCATCAGGTGGTGATGTTCTTGAGCTCTTTCAATCAATAATTCAGCTCTCTATCATGGACAATGAATTATGTAGAGCTCATCACAAATGTTTACCTTTACATAAAGGCTCCTTTAACTTTCTTTAGATATAGCAGTATTTAATACTGGCAACCAGTTAATTCATAGTTATAGATATTAATACACAGAAGGCAAACTGCTTGGGATGGGCTATATTGCTTGAGGAAATCAGTTGGATATGAATGAACACCTGCATTACCTTAAGTCCAGTTCGGCCAATATTGACTATAATATGATCCTTTTGAGTAGTTCGAGAACATCATACGAAAACATCATTAAAGGTTGTGTATTACTGCTACAGACTGAGTGAGCTGAGGCATTAAATGTAAACTGCTATCAAAATGTTTCCAAATGTAGATCATGCAAACTGTAACCCCTAACCCTTTACCTCTCTTTTAGTAAACATTATTCATATGAAAGTGTGTGTAACCAGTCTAAACCGTTTAATAGGTTCATGAACTTGGGGTGGTTGATCAAACTCATCTCAGTGCAGATCATTTTGACAGCTGTTCTGCACTTCTAAAAAGTTTGAAGCAGATGCCACTGTCTGTCTGACATCAGACAACACAAGTTTTGCTTCCTGAACACCAAACTTTTCTATCACACATCATTTTGTAGATATAATCTATTTTCGTGACTTCCAATCATATTTTAAATCTACTAGTATGTTGCCCACAAGCAAGCCATTTTGGTCAGTCCAAGATGTTGTCTTAGAAATGCCTGGACATGCTTAGTCAGGGTAGATGTCTGGACAGGATATAAAAGCCACCCACATATTACAGCTGCATGTTGATGGACATGCTTCTCAGGCAATAGCATAGTAAGTAGACTTCACAATAGGATGTAATGTCCTCAGGAAGATGTTACAGCTGTCATATGACATATCTGTGGCAATAACACTTAAGGCTCAAAGACACACCCTGACTGCCCTTCTTAAAAAAAAAGTGGTATCTGGGCAGTTGAAATCCATCAGACTATTCTGGCAGACTATTGTTGGACACGATCATGAGTCGCACCCGATGAACATAAAAAACAGCCATAAAACATTTTAAACAAGCTGTCAGTATTATTACGTGATTAAACATAATGTGTCTTAATGTTTCTCCAAATTCCAACGCGATGCAGCAAATCTGAAATTATTGTGTTCAGCTTGGTATTGTCTATTGTAATTTTTTCATGATTCAAAATGTTTGAGAAAAACTGTTGTCCAGTGTGATCTTTCTCATTCTCCCTTATAGGATACAAGGGTGACCTAAAAACTCCAGCAGACTGATGCAGGTACGAGTGCAGTGTTGTTACATTGAAAAACTGTACAGCCAGCCATAAGCACACACTGTGACAGTTAGCCATACTCATGTTGATCATGCTGCAAATTTATAATACAGTCCGACCCTTCAGCAGTCCTGTTCAGCTCTCAGTGGTCGATCAGTAGAAGACGAGGGTCCATTTTTACCGAGATCAGCTCTCATGGTCCATGGCAGTAATGAGCTGCTCCAGCTTGTAGGCGAGTCTCTGTTTCTGAGCCAGCTCGTCTTGCTTCAGAGCCTGCACTATCTGCACATAGCCACAAGGGGACAGGAGAGGACAAGTACATCACTAAATGCAATTTCAAAAGATCTATATATACACCTCTCCTCTCTCAATTACCTCTCCTAACATGAAGGAGCAGCTTCATACATACATATATACATATATATATATATATATATATATATATATATATATATATATATATATATATATATATATATATATATATATATATATATATGTATGAAGCTGCTCCTTCTGTTAGGAGAGTTTCATTGAGTTTCAAATATTCAAATACAAGCACTGACATGATACTTGGGTAGATTGGGAGATGCAGTTCTCTAGTGAGGTGAGGTGTCACCAAGAAAGTCAAGTATGTTTCCCTGACACAGAAAGCTCAGGCTGCTCTGCATGTGGGTTCAGGATGTTTTTCTTCTCAGCGATCCTTCTGGAGGGGGTCTGTGTGACATGCAGTGTAGACCAGAGGTTTCGTTTCCTACCATTATATACCCCCGTGACTTTAAGGTCACCTGTGTTGTCAGACGAGGAATTTAAAGTGAGAATTTCTTTGGATGATTTTACCAAGCTTTATGATAAATACGTGGTCTGCAAATTCATTCATGTTCTATGTTCTCACGGTATGTTCTCTTCAGTATTTACTCTGCCCAGCCCCCCTTACCTCAAAAAGTTTCCATATGGATTCAAATAATCAGATATTTGAGAGCCATTGATTGCATAATTATGGCAGTGATTAATATGATTCAGCTGGCAACAATTTTCCAAGCCCTAAGTGATGCAGTGAATAGCTTCTCATTTCTTAAACAACCATGTCAGAAGACGTATCCCGTGGAGGTAGTAAAGATGTTCCAGAAACTCGCAGGATTGAGACGAAACAGCTGTGTGCCATCAGAATCCACTTGGTGAGGCTCGTGGGAAAACTGCTTTGCTAGACAGCATGAAGATTGAACTCTGGAGCAATAGAAGGAGGTCATGTGATGTGATGAGTCCTGATTTACCCGGTTCCAGAGCGATGAACAAGAAGGCAAGCACATGAAGCGATGCATTGCTCACACTGTATTTCCTTCCCCAATGGCACTGGCATATTACAGAACAACAAGGCCAAGATTCGTTGGGCTCAAATTGTCAAGGAGAGATTTTGGGAGCACGAGGAATCATTTCCACACATGAATTGGCCTCCACAGAGTCCTGACTTTAACCCAACTGAAAATCAGGGGGATGTGCTGAAGAAGGCTTTATGGAGTGGTTCGACTCTCACATCGTCAATACAAGATTACTACAAAATGTATTAAAAAATACAAAAATGGACTGAAAATGCATGTTTGCTGAAATAATGCCATATTATCAGTGTGTGCAAATTGTCCAGGCAGTGTAATACAGGCCACTGAAGTCTGCTGCTTCAAAGCTTCTGAAGTGAAGTGAATATGGAACATGCATGATATACGTAGTACTAACACTTGTGTCTGAGAGATGCTCTACGCACTGCACTACAGACCATGGGGCTATCACAAGAACCAGAGAATGCCGAGTTCAGGGATTCAGCGTAAGTGAGGATGACCCAAGCCTTAAATGTCATGTAAAGTCACTACGCTACATGGTGCATGCTGATCTGAGAGGGCTCAGGGCTCACCTCCTGGCTGTACTTTCTGATGTAGCTGTAGAGCTCGTGCAGAGCGCTGAGGGTGTTGAACTCGTGTGAATGGATACGTGTCTGCTCGGCCAAATACGCGTTCATATCCTGATCGCTGATGGACGGCAGACGGCTTATGTCAGCGTAGTACCTGAAATGAACACAAACACAGCTTGACTTCATCTGAGCCAAGCGCACATTAAATGTCCAATTCTCACAGGCCTGCACATATTCACTCACTCACCGTTCCACCCAGCTCTTGTAGTGCGGGATGTCTTTGGCATAGAGGAGCTTGTTTGACGGAGAGTCTTTTCCCAGCCGATGTTCTGAGGTCGAGCACGAATCCATGAAGGTCTGAGCCACTACAGACAGACACGCGTCCGTAATGCTGCTCTTATGAATGTCAAACACAAACTGGGGGTTTTTGATGACATTCACCCAGAAGCGCAGAGGAAGACTGCATGACAAGTGAAGAAGATAAGACAGAAAAAAAAACCAAAATTTAGTTTAACCAAAGATTTATCACGTTTATTTCTTAATTATATAGTCTGCTGGATGTTTAATTAAACAGATCCCATTTAAAATGCTTAATATTTACACTACAGTATACAAGGTTCAAGGAGGTCATGTCAGTCTTTCGTCCTGAACCGAGTCGAGGCTCTTTTGTTTCTCACCAGTTGCTCTTCCATGTGTGTCGTACACCAGGATCATGGATGCTGTGTTTGTCTGCCTGCTCGTCCAAGAAGTCAAACATGTATTTGATGGCAAGTGGGAGCGCACTGCCACGGTTCACCGTGCTAAAGAGCGTCTCGAACAGATCGTCCACAAACTTCTGCAGCGTGCCCTGCAACAACACACAAAACAGGTCAATAAATACGGATTCTTCCTTTATTACTTATAGCACATACTGTTTATTCCAAAGCGTATCATACTGGTAATATATAGCTTTTCAATAATACAGATGCTTACAGATACAAAACATTACCTAGTAAGCACTTGTGTGAAAGAAGGTTTCTGCTGTTCCTGTTCCTATTAGAAATCTTCTGATATGAAATTACACCAAAACATTTCATCAGAAGTGTTGGCTTGAAACTGTGTAAACATTATTGTTTTTATGATGTGTTCCAGCATCACAGCATTACTATCACCGTGCATTTACAATTACAGCATTTAGCACGTGCCCTTATCCACAGTCATCATCCAACTAACTCAGTTAGGAGTTGATGTAGGTCGAACGCAGGCGGTTTTTTTTTATTAAAAATGTGTAAGTGCAGTCTCAGTCTTCACACAAGTGCTGAATGAAAAGGTTAGTCTTTAGTCGCTGTTTGAAGACAGCAGGAGATCATCCGTTTGAACAGCCAGTGGAACTTCATTCCACCACGGTGCCAATACAGACAACAATCTTAATGCTCACCTTCCTTTAAACCCTGAGGTTAGAGTTAGGTGTAGCATTACTAAGCTGCAGTAATCAGTAGGTTAATGGAAAGTCTCCATAAACAACCATTTACCAGGTTTTGTGTGTGTGTGTGTGTGTGTGTGTGTGTGTGTGTGTTTGACCTTGGTAGCCAGCAGACGGGTCAGGTAGATCTCAGACACCATCTTGCTGCCACGCTCAACCTCTTTTTGGTCTCCATGTTCATGATTTTTCACAAGATGCCAAACTTTAACGCCACTCTCCAGATCCGGTGTGATCATCGGCACACGAGAGCGTGAGAACTCCGGACTGCCAGCTGAGACGGAGCGAAGGACTGCATCTGAGAGAGAAAAAAGTGAGCGAGTCTTTAAAAATACAGATATATAGAAGATTATATGTTTAAATAAAACAGGTTCAGTTTGTCAGTGGACCAAAGTGTATTAATCCTTGTCTTAAGGGTCAAAAATGACCCAGACTAAGAGCATCTCTCTCTCTCTCACACACGTGCGTGCACACAGACACAGAGCTGAGAATTTGTGCTACTGATAGAACTTTCTTGTGCATGTGCAGCATCTGTTCCCATGACCGCACACAACTCAAGTTCACAGACAAAATAAAAACGATTGTATACAAAATAAACAAAATTTCAGACAAAACTACCATTTCTTGTAGCCATTGTTTACTAATGGGGAGTGCAGTCAGAGGCCAGTCGTCTCTCTGATCAACAATTTGCAATGGCTCAAATGATAGAAGACTAGTGTTTTTGTAGTTGAACACAATGAACAACATATAAAATATAAAAATCAATATATTGCCAAGAGATGTTCAATAAAATGCATTCAGAACTATTTTTCTGCACATTTCTGCTACTTCTGTAGGCTCTCTAAAAAAAATTATTTAACTAAGCAAATAGTTAAATAGTTTAAAAAAGAGCCTCACATCAGATAATTACTGCATCAGTGATTATGTTTCAGCTGGAAAGAAGTTCGTCAGCCCTAACTGGTGCAGTGAGCATTTGTTAAACAACCATGTCGAAAGACACATCCTGTGGTCGTGGAAAAGATGTTCATCTGTTTCAGAAGGGTCAGATTGTGAAAGAGTGGTTCAGGGAGCATGAGCTATCATTTTCACACATGGATTGGCCACCACAGAGTCCAGACCTGAACCCTATTGAGAGTCTTTGGGATGTGCTGGAGAAGACTTTGTGCAGTGGAACAAATCTCCCATCATCAATATAAGATCTTGGGGAAAAATGAATGCAACTCTGGACAGAAATAAATGCTGTGAAATTGCAAACGCTAGTGGAAATGATGCCACAGTGAATGCGTGCCATAATCAAAGCTAAAGGCGGCAAAACCAAATATTAATGTGACCTTTTTTTTGGCCAAGCAGTGTATTTAAGAACATACCGTTTCATTTTGTTTTGTTTTTTTATCCAAAAGGGTTGCAGGTTGAGAAAGTATGTTAAAAACAAACAAAACTGTCTCTGAGGCTTTTCAAGTGGCTTGTGCCGCACCTTCCTTGGCCCAAGGATCTGCCTCGTAGCATCAGAAGTGCTCAGTGTCAAATCAGCACTTGCAGCTGTAGCAAATGGCCACTGATTAAAGTCACATTCAAACCAGCATGTTTATTCTTTTGATGTGCGACATTATGCCAGTCTGAGCCTGTCAAAGTGTCCTTGTTCTATTCTCAAATCTACTCGCAACTCTACTCAGTTTGTGAGCGCTCTCACATTGGTCGCTTCTTGTCTTGTGGTAGCGTCTTTTGTTTTTGGATTTGTTTCTGCTTTACGTTCTACTTTCCTTTGTGCTATAAGCAGATCATTGTATTACATAAAGAAGTTTATTACTAAAGTGCATTTCTAGCTAAGCACTTCACGTTCTCCAAAATTAAGCATGTAAAATGACAGTAATGCATCTATTAAGCCTCAGTTGTCATGAGAAATTTGGTTTTTATTCTGCTTTTTAAGCATGTGGTCCAAAAGGCTCACAGAGTGGAAAAATCCATTTTTTCAAATTCAGATCAGATCATTTTATACAGTCTTGATGCGTTTCATTAGTATTCTAAAGTGGATTCCGTTATTAATGCAACATATATATTATTATGAAGAAAGAGAGTGAGGCTCTTAGCGTTTGTCCTCAGGCTGTGTGCCAGGGCAGAGACGAGGGTAATGATAGCTGCAGCGGGACACATGGTACCATGCATCCTCTCTCACCCACATGCATAGTTCAGTCCCTCATTAACCTCCGCTTTCATCAGCAGATTACACAGGTCCAACTCTTTACACTGAGAAACTCAAGCTGGGACGCATCACACAAGGTCATTCTGCACAATTTCTTATTCGCACAAGGTCACTCTATTTTTACACTCATCAACTCGCGCACGCTCAGCTCTGACTGAACCAAACTGTCGGCTACGTATTGAAACTTTCAGCCTCATACAAAACATCAACCCAAATATAGCAAGTCAAATGTCAGATTCATATTACTTCAGACAGTGTAAGTTAAAATCTAAAATAAATTCTTACAGGTCTGGAAAATGAACTGGCTCAGTCCCGCTTCTATATGTACTTATATTGTTAATATCGGTATTTTATGTTAAACCAAAGTATAAGGAAAAGAAGAAAAAGTTTCAAAGTTTGTTAGACACCAAAGATCTCCACACAGCTGCTCAGCACTCCAAAAGAGAGAATGAGACAGAGAGAGAGGAGGATGAGAGAGAAGTGAATTTGTGTTTGTTTGTCGTGTTTGTGTTTGAGCGTGAGCAGCTCCTCACCATATCGGCTGAAGTTCCGCGGGAAGCTGGCTGATGTCGGAATGTTATAGGAAGACATCTGCTTAGGTACCAAAGCCACCACACACCGATCAGAAACCTACACAGATGCAAATACACATGATGTGGTGATTCAGAAAAATATTTGCTGTACCAACACTGTTACTGGCTGTTACTCAGCTATAATACATACAGTTTCACTGTGTGCCTCCATAGGCATCTGTATTTAATTTATTGTAGACCATTTATTCTTTCCTTCAAACAGTTCTCTAACTGAGAAAATAGGTGTTTTATTATTGCATTACCTGTCCATGAATTGGCTATGTAGCTTTAGGAATCTGACAATAATAAATAACCAGTTAAAGTTTCCAACCAGTTAAAGTTGGCACTTTCATAGCTTGATTGCAGATTTGTGTGTGTGTGTGTGTGTGTGTGTGTGTGTGTGTGTGTGTGTGTGTGTGTGTGTGTGTGAGTGAGAGAGAGAGTTCTTACAGTATGTTTTTATAATTGGTACTTCACTCACTGAATGTACCAAATATAAAAACATAAGAACTGAATTCTTCTCCAAATTTAACAAAATCTTTCCCAATTTTATTGACCTCTCACACCCCAACAAACTGTCCCACCTACTGGGGCAGTACAGAGAGAGCTGCAAACTAGCAGCACAGTACGTACACACCTGTCACCTGATAAGGAGCAGTGAGTGACCACACACACACACTTACTTTAGCATTTTATTTTATATTGCTTATTTACCTGTCTTTTACTTTTCACTTTATTTTATTCAACTTTATCGTATTATATTTTATCTTAATTACTGTAATAGCTCTTTACCTTAATATCTTAGTCCAACCATTACATGTTTATTTCCTTTATTGTATTATTCTATTTTATTTAAACAGCTTTGACAATACAAGTGTTCATATTTGTCATGCCAATAAAGCAACTTTTGAACCTTGAGAGAGAGAGAGAGAGAGAGAGAGAGAGAGAGATGCTATGTAACTTCTCCTTGTCTGGTGGTCCTGTTAGCATTTTCACTGCTGACCTGATAATGCATGAGTGTGTTGAGTCTCTTCCAGTCGTTTTCAATTTTAGTGGTGATGTCCTCATCCTGTAGAACCACCCGTGCTGTACGGCCCTGCCGCCATTCTGTAAACCACACCCACACTCAGTGAAATCTGTTAGTGGTGTAACCTCCTATGATCCTCACCAAAATAAATCCACGTAATAACACAGAAGCTCAGTGACTCTGATCTTCAACTAGTGTCAGACATCAGTGGAGGTTAAAACATCCACTCATACTGCATGTTTTAGAGCTCAGATCTATCTCAGGCCACTGCCCCCCACGCACACACACACACACACACACACACACACACACACACACACACACACACACACACACACACACACACACACACACACAGAGAGGCAACTGTGCATGCATGCAAAATTTATCTCTGTCCTATAACAATCACTTTCACTCTCAATAATTGAAGCAGGTTTGCCCTTCATGCTCATCAATAATCCACCATGTTTCAGCCGCTCCATTATGAAACAGCCCCAGCACACAAGTCACGATCTGGATCTCAAAAAGTTCCTGCACTTAGAGTCTGCACTGTCTGTCAAAAGTTTCTAATCCCCAAGAGACTGCATTAATGCTACAGAGGAAAGAACAACACTAAAGAGCAGCAGTTAAATACAGATCACAGGCTCTAAAGCCAAGGCTGTTCAAGGGCTGTTCGTTTCTGTAACGGTCCTGCCTTTGAGTACACAATGATCCTCCTACACCCAATGTGGTCAATCAACCAAGACATAGCTAAATAATGCAGCTACAAACTCATTTGTGTAGCAGTTTTAGCAACAAGGCACTTGGGTGGCACAGATGCAGTTTGAGTTTCAGTCATGCCTTCCATCTGGATCAGGTCTCTCTCTCTCTCCCTCTCATATCATATACAGCAACTTTATAGAGTTGTGAGAATAGACCCTGACAGTCAGAGGAGACAGAAGAAGAATAAACTCCCCGATAGGAACCAGGCTCAAAAGATGAAGCCATCCTCCTCTGTACCACTCTGCACAGTTGAGTACTGGCTTAACACCGGTAGAATCAAATCTTTAGTGTCACTGTACGTGTACACTGAAACTGAACGCAATCCTAGTGCAAAACATCAATAAAGTGCTTTTAAAGTGCAAAAAATCTTAGTAAACTCAGTAAACCTCAGTAAACTGTAACGGATGTGTGTATAAAATCTACGTGGAACAATTTGCTCCTCTGAATCACTTCAAATGTAAGATGCCACATTGATGCACACCTTTACCCAAGTCCCTATAGCAAAATGAAAACTGTTATCATTATAATTTACTTACTGGACTGATAATGAACAATCTGCCTTGCTACTCTGAGTTTGGCTTTAATTCTCTGTCCAAATTAACGATGGCATCTAACAATCTGTCCATCCATCTGGGCAGCACAGTGAACACACACACGCACAGACTTGTCTTACTATACTTGTGAGGACTTTCCATTGACATGAATAACAGTGAATGATTACCACAGCTAATTAATGCTACACCTACCCCTAACCCTGACCTTAACCTCAGTAACCTAAACAAGTGTTTTGGCTCTTTTGGTTTTTCAAATAAAACTTGCAGTTTTTGTATTTAAAAAAACAAAACAAAACAAAAAAAAACAGTGAAAGAAGTGAGGACCAGAAAAAACAGTCCTCATGTCAAAAGTCAAAATTCCAGGTTTTCCTGTCATTGCAAGGAGATTTGGTTCCCACAAATATAGCAAGACAAGACAAGACACACACGCACACGCGCGCACACACACACACACACACACACACACGTTTGTCTCACTATCCTGTTGAGGACTTTCCATTGACATAATGATTACTGGAGCTATTTATTGCACACCTACACCTAACCCTAACCTTAACCTTAGTGACCTAATGGAAATGTTTTGACTGTTTTGATTTTTCAAAGGAAAGTTGCATTTTCTGTAAAAAAAAAAAAAAAAAAAAAAAAAAAAAAAAAAGAAGCAGTTTTCCCCATGGGGACCAGCAAGGTTAAAAAAAATGCAGATCTTTCTATCCTTGTGAGGAAGACACATACACACATATACACATACACACACACACACACACACACACACACACACACACACACACACACACATAGCTGATTGACTGTGTGCCATACCGAGGTCCATGTCCCCTGCGCATGGTCTCTGGGAGTACGGGACGTTCTTATACACAGCATCGAGGATTTTCTCCTTCACCTGTGTGATGGTGTCACAGTTCAAGACCTTCACCAGAACCTCCGCAGTGTTCTCCTGATCGTCATCCACACAGCGCAGAGTCTGAGAGCAGGGACGGGATTGGATGGAGAGAGGAAGACATTAGCTCCTTTCCCTCTCAAAACCGGGTTGTGCTTATCAGTAACATTCCGGTCCCTCACACACGTAGCATTAACACAGTAATTCACCAAGTTTCTCCTGTTAGTCTGCTAATCAGGATTACAGCAAAATTATTTTATTTTTAGACATTCTGGACTGATGTGGTTTGTGTTTCCCATATTGATTCATTTAACAAGAATCCACTGTGATGCCGATGACTTAAATAATGTTTCTTTAATAAGCTGCACTGATATGACTTCATTTTTGTGTGTAGTAGTGTACACACTTCACTAGCTGCTGTTTTGAGGACTATTTGTGGAACATGATCATTTCTAGTGTGCGCTTACCAGTGTTTTATATTCTATCTGCTGGCGGATGAGTTTGTCCTCACTGAGTGAGTAGCGAGCCTCTCCAGTTACAGCATCGATTGGTCCTTTTTCCATCTGCTGCTTTATTGCACAGTACAGCATGAAGAGGGGCTCACCCACACACTCCTAACACACACACACACACACACACACACAAAATGAATACACTAACATACAGGCCTGATCATACAGCTGCATCTTCCTCCCTAAACATAAGAAAAATACTGTATGACCCAAGTACACATGCTTCACCTTTAGAACTCTCATTATTATTATTATGCATTATTATTCATTTCTCCTACCTATTTGGGATGAGGACCAGCTGATTAGCATAATGTCTATGAATCTATAATTAGTGTACTTCTTTGAACAGGAAGAAACAGTTTGTTACACCTCTTGGCCTGTGTGAAATGCTACAAGAGGGGACAGAAGTGTCTACAAAACCTGTGTAATGTTGGAGATCAGGGGTGCAACTATACACTCTCTTCACAATTCGTTTTGATTCACGATACTGAGTTCATGATTTCATTTTTTTCACTATTATACATCCGATAAGACATTCCGTTTTTATTTCTGAAGTAGAAACAATGCAACACAATGCTCATTTCCTTGTGTGTGTTTTAAACAAAACAACATTATTACCCTGTAATTTAAAAAATTTATAGAAGCAGAGGTTTAAAATTAGAAACAAATATCTTAAATATCTTAAATAACCATGTCAACACACCCCTTTTTTATTTCTGAAGAATAACAATTCAAAATAAGGTGTACTTTTCTTGTATAAAATGTGAACTAAAAGAATCTTTAGTCCCCTGTAATTAAAAGAAATTAGGAGTATTATTGAGAAAGGGACATGTGCCTGTGAGCATAACGGATGATTGTGCCCTCTAGTGTTGAAAAAATGCTATTGTATTTGATGGAATAGTAAACAAGAACACATAATCCAACTCAACAATTCATCGTCCCATTTTTGCATTTTACACCCCTACTGATGAAAAAAAGCAGAAGGAGTGCACTAGCACACAAATCACTGAGTACACACACACACACACACACACACACAACACTAACTCCGTTGATTACAAACTGCGGCAGCAGACTGCATGGTTCTGATTTGTGAGTGCACACACATAAATCCAAACTCATACAACCAGCTGCACACACAGAGCGAGGCTACAGTGAAGCTCAGGGACTGTGGGACGTGGGATGCACTGATTTACACACAATCTCAGGGTTTAGCATTAACTCCCAACATCCACTTACCTTTAGGAACTTGTGCAGTAGGAAGGCAAACCAATTGGTCAACATTTTTTCAGCAACCGACTCCGTCCTAAACACACAGCGCACACGCATACACACAGTGGATTTATTGAGGAGGAAAAACCACCATGAAAGATTAAACACGTTTACTGAGAAACAAAGTCACAAGTATAAAGAGATGTTAGCTTGTTAAGATTTTATGAGGTGCATGTCTCTGTCTCTGTTCTGCCTCAATAATTTCGGTCCTATCGCTTCGTAAACCAACTCCTGCCCTACATATCCCCATCTCTCTCTCTCTCTGATCTACGGATCATATATGAAACATTCACTGCTATTGGATGGGCTGTCTTAAAAATATAAAGAAACCCCAACGCTAACTAACTCTATGATTGTATAACTGCAATCATAAAACTATTTTGGGAATAGTTTGGGGTAGTGTGTGTGTGTGTGTGTGTCTGTGTACCTGCGCAGCAGTAGTTTGGGATGGTTCTTGCTCTCCATGTTCTTGGTGATGAGCTCAGACAGCAGCTGTTTGAGAACGTCAGTGATGAATTCTAGTCTGTTGTGTAACGCTGTCATGATCAGTGAAGCCACATAGCCTCGGTCACGCATGGAGAACGAACGCTGCAGCTCCAGGGTCCGGATAAACACCAACACAAAGGTCTTGTTGTTGACCAGCTGACCCAGCTGCTTCAGAGCCTTCTCCACACGCTGCTGCCCACACCCCACCACCTCTCACACACACACACACACACACACACACACACACACACACACAAACAAGTGAGGTTATGTGAACTTAGAGTTGAGGACAGTTGAACAAACAATAGTAATAATCTCAATTTCACTTATTTATGATAAATGAAATCTCTCTCTCTCTCACCTCCAGTTCACGAAGCACCGGATGATCCTCCAGGCCAGGGAACAGGATCCTCATGGCGTACGTACGATAATCCAGGTGTGGGATTCCAGCTCGGTCCAGATCACTTGTCAGCTCGTTTATATCAGTCTGCAGCTCGGCAAATGCTGCACACACACAACTGAGAAATAAAATACTTGCAATAATAAAATATATCAGTACAATAATACTGCTTCGGAACTAGACTGTTCCATAAGTCAGACTACTGATTTTCAGAGTTGTGTTCAGGAAAATTGGGGCATCAGGTAATTGGGATGTTTCGAATTGGAGAGTCCCAGCACTTATAGGCAATTTCTAAAAATAAAAAGTACTCGACATGGCTGCTGTAGTTGGTTGTAGCTGTAGTTTGTTAGGGAAAATTGTCCATGGACAAGTGTCCATGCATGAATGTTACTTTTAGTAACAAGGTTCATATATAAGCAAATAATGATCATTAAGAAGTAAGGCTTAATGATTAATTACTGAATGGGCACGGTAATAACAAATCTCTTTATGAACCTTTTCTAGAATCTGTGATCTTTTACTGATTATAGTTCTGTGACTGTGATTACACATGATCCACTTTATCACACATTTGCTTCTGATCTCTATTCTGTGATTCTATAATTCTCTTTCTATTCTTTGACTGGACAATTCTCCAAACTGTAATTACATTAACTATAATACCAGTACTGTATTCTATGATTCTTTCCATGACTACATAATTCTTAATACTGTTCTACAACTACTCTTCTGCTTTCCTATTCTTTCAAACCCATTATTCTGTTTTTTTTATGTGAGGACTTGATTTCTGTGATCATATATTAATATCACATCACATGTATGATTCATTAAATTTATTTGACTCTGTGGTTCTTTGCTTGACTGTAAAATTGTAAAATTATACGATTGGTTCCTGCATGATTAGTCGGGGTGCTTAATTGGAGCAGCAGCAATTTCCTAACCCATCATCACAGTGACCCAGGCCAGGGGTCGAGTGTCGTACGGGCATGACAGCCCAATCCTGAGGGAGGGAAGGCGGCTTAAGGATAATCCCTTAGCACTGAAACAGAACCCTCACGTCTGAGCCCTGTGCTCTATGAGATCTCTGGGCTCTGGGACACCTGCAATCCTAACCAGGAAAAAGCTGCATTAAAATGTGAATAAAGGTTAGCTGATTCTCTTTCTGATTGACTCTATGACTGTAAGATTAGTCTCTATGATCATTCTGTGATTCTGCTCGATGACCCGTCTATACATGTAGGACCTCGTGATTGTAGTTTTGAGTGTAAGGTTTTCAAAACTAAAAATCCCACGGTAATGGTGTGAAAGTCCTTGTGTGAAGCATCTCACCCTCTTTGCACTCCAGAGCCACTCTGGACTCCAGGTTGTCCATTTGCATGTGTAGCCGTTTGAGCGTGAGGTCGTTCTCGTGGGATTTGCGTCTGTAAGCGATCAGGATGAGGATGACGATGATGAAGAACAGGGCTCCTCCTGCTGCGATACTGAAGATGGCAGGTAATGTGAGGAGGCTGTCAGACTGGATGTGGACTGAGCCTGGAGACAGATGGAGACCACCCACCTGGACCTACACGTATGCAGAAAGTGTGAGATTCCTGTCAAACACCACGGAAGAGCGGGAGGTATTTACCACACTTCACTTCTGCTTGTCTCATGAATGACTTTATTCAAATGTACACACACAGGATTTCTATTTCAGGTCCATTTCATCATCTGCTTTAATTATCAGGAGACTCAGCCATGGACAGAGAAAAGCAGCAAGTGTGTGACGAGTTGCAACTGTAACATAAACGACCATGCAGGACAAGTACACAAGCACAAGCTTTATATTTAGAGTCCTTCAATGGTCTGAGACAGAAGCCACGCGTGATGAAATGTGTCGAAATTTGAAAACATAAGAATATGATAGGAAAACAGCCTAAAAGCTGAAAAGCTCAGATCTATCCAGTTGTTAATAAATGAGCTGAAAAAATTATTAGAAAGTATAAACTGAACTTAGCCTACAGTGTTCATACTACCAAACTCAGCTGCTTACTACAGATACAAAGTCCAGATAGATGGCACAATTAAGGTCAGTTACAGGGGTAAAGCGATTGTATAAAATGGGCAAAGGACATCATTGTACAATAATGACCTGAGATCATGACACTTCATAGGAAATATGATAGTGAGGTTTGGAGGCTGGATTATGGAAGAAGTGAGGCATTACAGACATTTGGAGGCACTGACATAGACTTCGCAGATGACCTGGCACTACTATCCCATACCTGTCAACAAATGCAGGAGAAAACCACCACAGTGGCAATCAACTCGCTGCAGGTAGGTCTAAACATCAACAAGGAAAAGTCCAAGATCCTCAAGTAAACACCACAAGTAACGACCCAGTCAAATTGAACAACGAGATATTAAAAGAAGTAGACTCCTTCACGTATTTGGGAAGTGTCATCGACAAAATGGGGGGGGAACTGAGGCTGACATGAAAGCACGAATAGGAAAGGCGAGAGCAGAACTAAAGAATGTTTGGAACTCAAGAGACCTGACTCTGCAGACCAAAGTTCGAATTTTCAACTCAAACGTCAGGTCAGTACTACTCTACAAAGCTGAAACCTTGAGAACCACCTCAGCAACAACAAAGAAAGTACAGACATTTATCAACTCATGTCTGCAAAAGATTCTCCAAATCCGCTGGCCGAACACCATAAGTAATCAGGACCTTTGGCAGAAAACCAACCAACTCCCTGCAGACGGCGTGATCCTGAGACGCCGTTGGAAATGGATAGGCCATACGCTCCGCAAGCCACTCTCCAACATCACCAGACAGGCGCTGACCTGGAATCCCCAAGGGCAAAGAAACAGAGGACGACCCAGAAACACGTGGCGCCGAGACCTGGAGGCAGACACCGAGAAAATGGGATACACCTGGAGACAGTTGGAGGAGAAAGCCCAAGATCGAGACGCTTGGAGATCTCTAGTCGGCGGCCTATGCCCCAGGAGGGGTAGTAGGCGTAAGTAAGTAAGAGGCATTATAGACATTTGGAGGCACTGACATGGAAAGATCGTAAAGTACGGAAGAGCCAGTGAATTATTGAGGTACGGAAGCACTGAGACAGCAAGGCAGTGAATGATGGAGATTATAATATAGTGAAATAATAAAAGTGTGTAACTAGGTGTGGGTGACATGGTCAAAATCCTCTCTCATGGTGGATGTAATTTTATATCAACGTAACAGTATACACTCACCGATCACCTCCTTGTTTCTACACTCACTGTCCATTTGATCAGTTCCACTTACCATATAGATGCACTTTATAGTTCCACAGACAGACTGTAGTCCTTCAGTTTCTCTATATACTTTATTCGTCCCCTTTACTCTGCTCACTAATGGTCAGGACCAGCACAGATCAGGTACAATGTGGTTAGTGGATGATTCTCAGCACTGCAGTGACACTGATGTGGTTCTGCTGGTATGAATGGATCAGACACAGCAGTGCCGCTGGAGCTTTTAAACACTGTTCACTCACTGTCCACTTTATTAGACACTGCTACCATTTTGCTCCACTTTGTAGATGTAAAGACTGAGACATCCTCTGTTGCTGCACAGTTTGCGTTAGTCATCATCTAATCCTTCATCACCGCTCACAGGATACTGGTGGCTGGACATTTTTGGTTGCTGGGCTATTTTCAGTCCAGCAGTGTCACTGCACTGCTGAGAATCATCCACCAACCAAATAGTACCTGATCTGTGCTGGTCCTGTGTGGGGGCTGACCATTAGAGAACAGAGTAAAGGGGACAGACAAAGATTTAGAGAAACAAAGTGCATTTATATGGTAAGTGGAACTGATAAAATGCGAGTGAAGAAACAAGGAGGTGTGTCTAATAAAGTGAACTGTGAGTATACATCACAAAGCAGTAATTTTGGAAGAAAAGTAATATTTAATATGGTATAAAATAAAAGAAGTATTTGGGTTAATCCAATAAACTAATAAAGGGTATAGCCAAACGTCTATCGGGACACATATTTCTACTGTGACACTGTGGGCCTACCTATGTGTAGCTAGCGTGGCAGTAAGACAGTATGAATGTAACTAGAGAGGTGCATTTCCTGAAGAAAATGCAAGTGTGATTGCCACTCTGCAATGGCCGACCCTGAGCGTACCTAAGGGGCCCGAGGGGCATCGCATGTCTCATCAGGGTGCATCCAGAACCAAGTCAAAATTCGTGGGTGTAGGTCGAAAACTGTCTGAGATATGGTCAGTGCCCCACCAGGGGCCCTATGGGGCTCACATGTCACCTCAGATTGCACCCGGCACCAAGCCTGCCAAATTTCATGGCCGCAGGTCAATAACTGACCGAGTTACCGTCAGTGCCCTGCCAGGGGCCCCAGTGCCCAGCCCGGGACCTCATTGACCCACAGGGACATGTCACCTCAGAGTGCACCCGGGACCAAGCCTGCCGAATTTTGTGGCTCGAAACTGACTGAGTTATGATTCGTTAACTTTGGGTCCATTCATTTCCTATGGGAAAATTTGGGAATTTGCAGGGCCCCCCCAAAGTCCAACCACCAAGCCCTAAACAAGCACACCATTCCCGACCAGACCGGATGCATTGGCGCTGGAACGGGGTCGATATCTTGAAAATTGTGGCAGTTGATAGCCTGACAAAAACGTGGAAGAAGAAGAAGAAGAAGAAGAGAAAGAAGAAAAATAGGACTTCCGGATAACAACAGTGTGATCGCCTCTATAGGCAATCACAATAATTAGATATGGTTATAGAGGCTATGAGGTAATTAGTAAGGTACTGAGGTAGTGAAGCTAGGTACCGTGACTCTGTGTTGGCCGGTGAGAGCAGGTGGTTCACACAGTAGCTGAGTGTCAGAAACCGTGACAAGGCAGGGAACGTCTCCAACCAGAACAGTGTAGTTCAGCCTGGAACCTCCAGATGCTGGTGGAACCAAGTTCTTGCCCTACCCCCCCCACACACACACATGGAAGAAAAATACAATCCCTGTGTGAAATTCTGGATTTAGTTTGCAGACACTTATAGTTATAATGAATCCAAACAGATGCAGAAGTAGAAATGCACAATACTTTAAATGTGTGGGGATTGGTCAGGTACTTACTTACTAAACAACTAACTAGTTTGTAATAATGTTATAATTTATCAAGAACAGTTCTGAAGAGTGTAGACTGCCTCTGCTAAACAACTTGTGATGGATATAGTAAGAAGATCTGGGGTTTCAGTAAGGGAGCTATGTGATTGGCTCTCACTTTGAGGATGATGGGCGAGCCAGGTTTCTGCTCCAGCACCCCCGACAGACTCAGGGGTTCAAATGAGGGATCTGGATAGTAGATGAAACTGGTGCTGTTGTAGATGAGCAGAGAGTGGACGTTATTGAAGACGAAACCAAACTCGTCAGCGTGTTTTACTGTGTCCTGTCCCGGCACGGAATCCACCACCAGAGACGGGGCAAAGCAGCTGATAGTGGTTCTGTTAAGAACTTTACACACCTGTAAGAGGGGAACATGGAGGAAGAAACAGGTTGAAGATACACGATATAAGATATTCCAGGACAGATATATATAAACGACCAAGTATAATATTTTTGTCTCATTTGTTTAATTGGTTTCTCTTGATCTACTTTTAGGACTTGTGTGAAAATCTGATGATGTTTTAGCTCATATTTATGTAGAAATATAGACAATTCTAGAGGGTTCACAAACTTTCAAGCACCACCGTATCTACTTTAAGCTAATCACTAAGTGTAGTTCACTACAGTGAGGACCATTAGTGTTTATACTGACGTTAACAGATTCATGGCCACCGTATCTGATTCGAACCCGAGGCTCCTGCACAACGTCCAGATTAGTTCCAGTCACTGTCAGGATGGTGTGTCCACTGCCAAATAAAATACATAAATCATATCAACAGCCTCAATCAAAGAAAACCAAAAATCACATTTTCACATGTACATATGTGGCAAGGTATTATTCACATGCATGTGTGTAATAAGAATACTAAAAAAACAACAATTAGACAATAAATTAACTTTTACTCATGAAGTGAGAGAGGATAAGAGAGGAGAAAGATCGAGATATGAAGAAGGATGAAAAGGGAAAGGAGTCTCAGAACAGAAAGAGAATACAAGAGCGAAAAGAACGGAAAGAGGCATCACATGGATCGGAGTAACAACCAATGTAGTGCTTAACAGCCATTTCAAACAGATGCAAAACTGTGCCCCTGCAAGTGGCTGATAAACAGAGGGGCACAGTTGTGTGCCTTAATTCGGAGTGCCCCAGTACAACAAGCAGTCTAGAAACGCTCCTGAATACATGTGTGTTTAAGTGTAACATCGTAATGGACATCTGATGACAACTCTCATACCGAGGTGCAAATCTCCAGTCCTGAGGGTCAGACTTCAGCCTAGTTTGGTGATTTTTCTGCTCAAACACGCCTCATTTAACTCAACTGCTAATGACCAGGCACCAGAAGGCAAAAGTCCAGTTACTGTATGTTTTGGGTCAGTGAATACAAACACCAAACTGTTTTTTATGAAGTGCAACGTAGCTTGAGTTTGGGGGTCAGGAAGCAGGGGGTGCAGGGCGCACCTGCTCTAAAACCTGTCACTTTGGAGCTCTCGCTGTGCCACGCTGTGCATGAATTAAAGATCAGCCTTAGAGTGAATGTTATTGATGGCTGAATTAGATTTAGAAAGCTGGTAGCTGTCTGAATTGGATTAGCCCTGATTTGAAAGAAGTTTGCAGTAAAGAGAAGTGGCAGAGTGAAAGACACAGAGAGAGAGAGAGAGAGAGAGAGAGCGAGAGATTCAGCGAGTGAGATAGAGGGGGCAGATGTGTCTATTAGGGCTGATATGAATCAGTTGTCTCACACTTCAAAGACAGTAGGCAAAGACCAGGAGTGGCTCTGCAGTGTGCACTTTAACCACACCGTCCCTATCACACATGCACACACCTTCTCGGTCTCTTGTTACTTATCACCTCAAAATCCAAATCCATCCAAATACATGAGGGTTAGACATCCAGCCATTATTCTGTGCTCACCTCACCTTTTTTTAAATAACTGACTGGTTTGGTTTGATACTTAAAACTTTTTATTTAGCATGTAGATGTGTTTTATAACAGACACACTGTTGTGTGTGTGTGTGTGTGTGTGTGTGTGTGTGTGTGTTTACCTTGTGATGCTCCATTCAGGTTCTATGCTCTGTACTGTGGGATCCTCGATGTACTGGAAGCTCAGTTTATCGTTGAGCTCTGCTCTATCCAGGCTGACCCGAACCTGCACTGTACCATCCCCAGAGAGAGAGGGCGCAGAAAAACACACAATCTCTGTGGAGCTCCGCCTGCATACACACAACAAACCTACTCAACTCGGTTTCAAATTCAGTCCATCTGCAGACCATCTCTAGCTCACTCGGTCTGATACTGGAGTCTTGTGTAAAAGTAAGTAACAGTGTGCTGCTCTACACTGCTGACCTTTCTCGTGTGCTTTCTCCCACTGTTTATTTACAGTTCTGTACCGTCTGCTGTGGTGATGTTTACTGAGCTCTAATGAAGCACTTATAACCTGCCTCCTCATGTCTTGAACTGATGCTGTCATTACAATCCATAACACCAACAACCCACACAGAAAAAAACGTGAACCTTTGAGAGCACTGCACCTGTTCAGACTCACCTGTAAAACTCACAGGTGTCATTACCGAAGCGAACGTGTACGCTGCTGCCCGTACTCAGCTCCTGACCCAGTACAGTGACCTTGGTTCCTCCTGAAATGGGCCCTCGGTCTGGGGTCAGTGCCAAAACACTGGGGCTCTAAAGGGACAGAAAAGTATTTTTCATCAAATCAAGCATTAGCTACCATTTCCAGTTGTGATTTTATTTGAACTGTATTGTTTCTTTCATTCCTTGTATTCCTCATTTTCTCTAGTCCATCATTTTTGTAGCTCCTCTGTATGATAATCAAGTACTAATAATACTGGTGCTTATTTGCACTGGTGTTCGTCTGAAGTTCACAGACAGATTGTTAGCTCTGTGGTACAACTCATTAAAACTTTAATTTTAGCTGGGTGACAGATTTTAGCTCAAGGGTTCCTGCAGCTAATTTATCACAATGTCCTTTTTGTAGAGTAGGAGCTCATGTCTGTGTGATAAATACATTTTATTTCTGCAGGGAACTATTCACTATTCACACTGGTATGTGTAACTGGTTTGTGCGGTATCTGGTTTGTATGGTAACTGTGTAACTGGTTTGTATGGTAACTATGTAACTGGTTTGTACGGTAACTGGTTTGTATGGTAACTGTGTAACTGGTTTGTATGGTAACTGGTTTGTACGGTAACTATGTAACTGGCTTGTGTGGTAACTGTGTAACTGGTTTGTGCGGTAACTGGTTTGTATGGTAACTGTAACTGGTTTGTGCGGTAACTGGTTTGTATGGTAACTGGTTTGTATGGTAACTATGTAACTGGTTTGTATGGTAACTGTGTAACTGGTTTGTATGGTAACTGGTTTGTACGGTAACTATGTAACTGGTTTGTGCGGTAACTGTGTAACTGGTTTGTATGGTAACTGCAAGTGGTTTGTATGGTAACTGTGTAACTGGTTTGTATGGTAACTGTAACTGGTTTGTACGATAACTGTGTAACTGGTTTGTATGGTAACTGTAACTGGTTTGTACGGTAACTGTGCAAGTGGTTTGTATGGTAACTGGTTTGTACGGTAACTATGTAACTGGTTTGTATGGTAACTGTGTAACTGGTTTGTATGGTAACTGGTTTGTACGGTAACCATGTAACTGGTTTGTACGGTAACTGTGTAACTGGTTTGTATGGTAACTGTGTAACTGGTTTGTATGGTAACTGGTTTGTACGGTAACTATGTAACTGGTTTGTACGCTAACTGTGTAACTGGTTTGTATGGTAACTGTGTAACTGGTTTGTATGGTAACTGGTTTGTACGGTAACTATGTAACTGGTTTGTACGGTAACTGTAACTGGTTTGTATGGTAACTGTAACTGGTTTGTATGGTAACTGTGTAACTGGTTTGTACGGTAACTATGTAACTGGTTTGTACGGTAACTGTGTAACTGGTTTGTATGGTAACTGTGTAACTGGTTTGTATGGTAACTGGTTTGTACGGTAACTATGTAACTGGTTTGTACGGTAACTGTGTAACTGGTTTGTATGGTAACTGTGTAACTGGTTTGTATGGTAACTGGTTTGTACGGTAACTATGTAACTGGTTTGTGCGGTAACTGTGTAACTGGTTTGTAAGGTAACTGTGTGTGTGTGTGTGTGATACGTACTACAAATGTGTAAATCTGAGAGGAGTGTGTGCGCAGTTCTGGCCTGCACTCTGACACACACAGCTGAACCGGACCTGGAGAACTGCCCACCGGCGCAGAGTCCATCTCACACACCAATCTGCACCAAACACACATTCATATCAGCTCACATGTTTACACACACACACACACACACACACACACACACACTCTCTCACTGGAATCTCTTCCTTTCTTTAAACACTATCTTAATTGCCATGGCAACAGTGAAGGAGATCTCAGTAATCAGTAGCCTCGTAGGTCAATGAGAGGGAATGAGAGACACACACACAAACACAGACACAGACACAGACACACACACGCGCGCACACACAGCATTTGATGGGAAGTGGAAACTATAGAGTGTATTCCATTGCCTGTGATTACACTATTGATCAGGAGATGAGGACAATCACAACTTGAACCCTTTCTCTCAAAACACACAGGAGAACATGCAAACTCCACACAGGCAGCGGCTGGGTATCAGACCTGAACCCAGATCTTTGGAGCTGTGATTCAACAGCAGAAATCACTATAGCACTGTGCCACCCTATTGTTATTATAATAATCTGATTTTCTGCAGTTATCTAACTATTAAAGAGGATACTGACTGAGCAGTATGTTCATCTTACAGTGGATTAACTCTGCATTTAGCACAGTGACCCTGTTATTTTGTGTCTCACAGTCTGACCAATGTACATATTAACCAACCTACTGGTTGATGTCCTGACTAACTCCTGAAATCACTTCCTGAGTGAACAACAACAGAACTCCTGAGACTGTTCTCACTGGCCCCACTGACCCACTAACCTAGTGAATTATACAGTTGTGCCTTATTAACGGTCTATCATTAAAGACGTTCTGCTGTATTCTCCTGACCGACTATGACTCATCACTAGATATGCAAGTGTGTTTGTGTTTCTCACACAGAGATTACATGCTTCTTTGTAGAACATACTGAGTGTGTCGATGGTGTTACGGTGTGTTTAGTAACATTCCTCTCTGACTGACTATAACACGCCCTAATGCACCAACCAAACCACCCAATTATCTGCTGACATTGTTCCACCATTTTCAATATAAATTAGTCCAACTGTGGCTCAATCCAGATACACACACACACACACACACACACACACACACACAGCTAACAAATGAGTCCACTGTTCAGTACAGCAGCATGCAGAGAATTCCAATTACTGTGATTTCACAGCCTCAAGCCCCCCCAACCCCACTCTGTTTGTTACCCTCTGTCACTTTCTCCCTCTCTCTCTATCCCTATCCCTCTCCCTGTCTCGCCCTCAGTTGGTATTACTTTATGTGTCTGGTGCTTTGATGTTTTTCCTCTCTCACTCTCTCTCAGTCTTGGTGTATCTCTTTCTCTATCAATCTCTCTCTCGCCCTCTCTAAACATTATCGCTCTTTCTCTCTCTAGCCCTCTCATCTCTGTATCCATCTCTACGTCCTAGCTCTCTCTGTTTGTGGGAGCCTGTCTACACAGACTCTTACAAGTCATGCACACTTATTTCGTTATATCATCTGCTTGATATTTTGGATACTAAACATCTGTTTAGGTCTTCTTATGCAGTGTGTGTGTGTTTCTTACTGTTCTGCTGTGATGTAACCCTCAGGTCGGGCATGACACTGGACCCCAGCCACCTCTACCCGGCCCTGTAGCTCAGACAGAGACATGCCCAGGTTCACACCACGGATAGTCACCATCGTCCCGCCTTCTCTGGGACCAGAGAGAGGAGTCACCTACCAAACCAGAGAGAGGGGAGTGTCAACAAAGAGAGGTGAGCCTAACACACTACACATTACTAAAGGGAAAGAAATGAAGAAAATAATCAAGAATCATCAGCACCCAAACAAAAAGAGACTGAAGTAAATAATAAATCAAATCAAATGTTATGAAATATTTTATGAAAGGAAGCTGTAAAGAAAAGACAAAACATAATAAAAGAATAAAAGCACAGTAACATGGAGAGTCTCCAAAGACAGGGTTATTAATATTGCACTTCCTGAAGGTAACACAGAGTTTCAAGATAAAAATGAAGGACAAGAAGTAAAATAAAGACAGGGTAGAGAAATTGAGTAAGGGCGTGACAATAAGGACAAGTCAAAGAATGAGCGAGAATGACAGGTGTAATGTGAGAAAAAATCTAAGGTCTGACAGGACTGAAGCAACAGAGCTGAGCTAAAAGGAGTCGATGATTTTTCCTCTAGCTGCAGCAAACACAATCCTGAAACTTATCAATTCACAGTTCACTTCAAAGCTTCACACTGCTTTGATATGTAAACACTCATCAAGTCTGGATCCCCGTCTCTCTCTCTCTCTCTCTCACAGGCAGAAACACTGCCAAACCCACACAAGCGCAACCAAAACACAACCAACACACAACTAACACATATAAACAGAACCAAAACGCAACCAAAAAACAAACAAAATCATGTATACACCCCAAAACACATCCAAAAAACAAAACATAAACACAACCAAAAGACATAAAAGAGACAGAAAAACATGGTTCAGACACAAACCCATAATAGTTAACCTTTCATTCTCCTGCTTCCGCATTGTGATGCAAACAGTTAGCGCAATCTCTGCACAGCTCCGGTTCAGTACCAATATCAGTCTAAACCTGTGTGGAGTTTGCATGTCGTCTCTATGGGACTGTGGTAGCCTAGTGGGTAAGGTACTAGACTATGGACCACAAGGTCCAGGGTTCAAATCCCACCTCTGCCAAGCTGCCACTGTTGGCTCCTTGAGCAAGGCCCTTAACCCACAATTGCTTGGATTGTAAGACTGTACCAATTGTAAGTCGCTCTGGATAAGGGCATCTGCTAAATGCTGTAAATGTAAATGTATTCCAGGCACTCCGGATTCCTCCCACATTCCAGACACATGCATTAGGTTAACTGGTCGCTCTAAAATCCACCAGTGTCTGTCTGGCTAGTCATGATATAATCTTCCTTCTGTAGATTAAATCTAGTGATATAATCTTGCTGCTATCACGAATAGTCACTGATAGTGATGTGACATTAAATAAATAAACAAACCAACTTTTTGTTATGGAGTTTTTGTTTCCGTCTTAGGCACAATCTCAGTCCAAACATGATCCAGGTATGACCCTACCATAACCCAAAAAATCAATAAACACAGAAATATACCAAATACATATCCCAAATATATAACATTTTTGCAGGTAAAACCAGTACTTTGCCCAAAATCAAAACGACCCAAACTCAACAAGAAACTCAAACTTAAAATCAAATAAAATACCTATGGCATTAACACTTAGGTGTATTAGCACCTCCGGGTCCCTGGTGGCTAAACTGTTGCTCTTTATGAACAGTCACTCTAATGAAAATCTCTGATTTAATTACAGCACAGATGTGTGAGACAAGAGGATCATGGGGAGCAATTAGATGTGGTGATTGCTATGCACACACACACACACACACACACACACACACACACACACACACACACACACACACACACAGAAAGGGATTAGGTGGAGTTGTGTTGTGAAAATGGGAAATCAGGAGAATGATTGTGTAGAAACAGCAGAGCCGGAGGAAAATGTTTTGTGCACTGAAGCGACAACCAAATGTTCATCTACCAGGAGATAAGAATACAAATAACTCATCAACATTTCCTCACCTGTCACATGTCGTATTAGACTCACCGTTTCTGGACGAGGACATTTACTCCTCAGACTGGATTCATTTAGTTAGTTTGTTAGTTAGTTTCTGTTCTCAGTTCCAGTAAAGCTCTATTTAACCCATTACGCGTCACTCTCTGTGTTCTTTGGTCAGCTGACGTACCTCAGTGATGCGTGGATTGGTGCACTTGCTGTGATGGTTCGGTCCGAGCCAGTGTGTGGTTTGTGATGGTCCGAGTGAGCAGTGTTTACGCAGCGTACAGCGACTCTCACTGACGCACCATCCACAGCCAAACCTCCGCTCAGCCTTCAAACACGCACCACAGCTCTCCCTCTGAGCAGCACACTTATACAGGAGCACTGTGGGACACCGCAGGAGAGGGTAAGAGGGGCATCATCTCGTTTAACTGTTCAAAGAACCTACCCAACTCTTTATCTTTCTGTCCACATATTTGTTAGAATACATGTACTGTTTCTCTGAGCTTTTTAGAAACACAAGACATCAAAACAGAATTCCCGAAGTATTTTAAATCCATAACCTGCTGCCCAAACCACTAACCCATTATAATGAATAACGATTTGGGAAAATAACAGAAGTAGATGTAGTTCTGAATGAGATGTAGGCCTCGTACTTCTACCTACAGCCTCCACTTTAGTTTTACTAAGTGGTTAACTATGAGGTAATATATACTTATATTATATTGTAACATATTCAGATTAAGGTAATGGTTTCTATCGTTGATCTAGGTCCCTGTGGTTCCTCTCTCTTTCTCACTCTGTGCATTCATGTTGATAGTCGTGTTACCTTGAATTCTCTCTGGGTTGTCGATGATGAAGTTGTTGTTCCAGACAATGGACAAATCAACTGCCAGCTCACTGACCTTCATCCCATCATACTGATACTGCAGAAAATAATTAATGAATACAGACATTTTATTAGACCTTAAGTGTTAGGATTTTAATGCCAATCTTTTTTTTTAATGCTGTTAATCACATTTTGTCTTCATGCCCTTGAGTAGGTCCTGTAGTTTGTATCCAAAATGGTTTCCTGTTCAATATTCTCTACATTCTACATACCATATAGAGCACTACTAGCCTGTAGGGCAGTAAATGAATATGGACACTGCATTATATTCTTTGTTCTTTCCTATATGACAGCAGATTTTGTCATATAAGCAAACTAAGGATGTTTTCACATATAGTTCATTTTAAATGAACCAAACTCAGTTCTTTTAAAGTGAACCTGAAAGCGAACCAGTTGCATCTGGTCTCAGTTCTTTTCCTGTTCACATTGTAAGGGACCTTTAAAGAGGACTCGCTTCTCTTTAGCACTGATGAGATCTCAGACCACTTGTTGTTCACACCTCAACTCACGTGTAACATTGAATCATAGGTCGTGTATTCATATTTTCATGTTGCTGTATTACAAGGCAAATGATAAGACAGAAAATATGATCTGAAATACCAAAACTGAAAAAACTAATGCGGTGACAAGCATGAAGGAGGAATGACATTTATCATAACTGCATTTCAAAACGTAGAATTTCTTTTATTAACAAAACTATCATTTATATCGAAGATTAAGACAAAAAAGCAGTGGTAGGGCGAAATAAATCGCTGTTAAAATTTCAAAATTTGCTCCCGACAGCAAACCTCGGCTGATACTGCGAACAAAATGCTAAAGTGCTTTGGGATCGTTTTGCATTCACAATATACAAATCAAGCAGACCATAAGTGAACTACAAATGAACTTGTCTGACAGTTCTACATGTCACTTAACCCTTTTTACCCATCTTCACTATAAATGTAGAACTGTACTGCATGGTGTGTCCGTCTCACCGAGCGGTTCTGGCACTGTACGCTGGTGCTGTTGAAGCGCAGAGCCGTCACTCGATGGGTCACTCCCTGGATATGGAACAGACACTCGTAGCCTCTCTGTCCTGACTGAGGCTGTGGAAGGTTCCAGGCTCTCAGTGTTATCGACTTCACCTCACCCGCTGCAATCACCATCTCACCCGAGCGTACCAGCTGAGGACACAACTACAGCCCAGAGATCAAAGCTCAGCACTCACCATACACACATATGTATTAGCTCCACCCCTCAAGCTACAGTACTGTTCTGGCTATGATGTAGTGATTGTGATTGTTCTCTAATCAGGTGTTGCTGCACGTTTTACTCTGAGCTCGTAGCTGGGAAATGGCTGTGAGTAGGGTTATACATGTAACATTCAAATGAGTTTGTCACATTATCTGTAGCTTGAATAAAATTGTAATATTGGTGGCCTGGAGCCTAGCCCAGACAGCCCAGGGTGCAGGAGTAAGCATGTTCTAGATAGGACTCCAGTTCATCCCCTGTATCCCTGTCTGGCATCCTGTTCCCTCAGACACAGCAAAGCCTGTCTATGTTTGATGTCCAATCTGGCCAGAAGGCAACACCACAGCTACACCCCTAGTGAATGCACCAGCTGAGGGCCAGCAAGTCCAGATGATGATGTGATTCATTTAAGATTGGGTGATATTTATTAACTTTTGCCCCATTTTATCAGTCGGTGAGGACGGGCATCATAATGAAGGTGTGTGTACCTCTGATGAGTTGACGTGTCCCTCCATGAATGAGCAGCTGCTTGGGTCATGTGTGCAGGTATTTCTGTATTTACACCAGTGACAACGGAACGCACTGCTCACACAGGACAAACACCTGCCAACACACACACAAACACACACTTATTTTATACCACAACACACACCTTAATACATTTCTCCTTGCGTACTAAAATCCCAAATGAACAGTGTTAAATAGTGTTATATTTATGGTCGATTTATGAATAGCCACAACAAGCTCGACCAAAGCACTTGTCTCCTTGTGGTGCTATTGCAATAGTATTAAAGAGTGTCAGTTTAGAACCAATATCACTGCGTTCAATGTAACCGGCTTACAAATCTCTGCTCAGGTGTGGAAGGAATAGATCTGCATTGAAATGTACCTCAGATATGCAACCGAAATTACTGCATCAAGGCAAGCACGTGTAAAAGAGGCAGTGTTTCTTTGCTCATTTGTCTCAGACCTGCAAGCAACTCAGTTAGTAAATTAATATAGAAGAATATTAGGCCCAAATAAAGTGTGTGTTTGTTTGAGTGTGTGTGATGATGTTGGACGTGAAATCATTCCAACATATTAATAAATGCAACAAAGAGTCTCTCCTCTCTCTCTCTCTCTCTCTCTCTCTCACACACACACACACACACACACACACACACACACACACACACACACACACACACACACACACACACACAATTATTGTAATTAATTACACAAGCTGATGTGATGAGTGACAGCACTGTAGCACAAATGGAAGGAGGAGAGAGGCTGTTTATAGTGAAATATTAATCAGCATGACAAGTCAAAGACAGTCGAGACGGTTACTCAGACACACACACAAACACAAAGCTGCTGAGATGCCTGCTTTTACTGCTTTGATATCTGTAGACGTGCACAGATCCATGTACTACTGTGATAAACACTAAGCGAGCACGCGAGTATTTAATTAAACATCCAGCAACATCTGAATAAAAAGACTGATTAAATGAAGGAATGAGCTTACACAAGCTTCACCCTTGATGAACCTTTGAAAAGGGAGAAAATCTGGTAAAATAAGTACAATTTTTGTTTCTGATGAGTTACTGAGACTTTGAAACAGTGGTTAAAGTCAGCTTTAAAGTCACCGTGTTTTGAAACTTGTACTCAGCTTGAGAGCTACTTAAACAGTTGCCTACATATAGTGGGGCAAAAAAGTATTTAGTCAGCCACTGATTGTGCAAGTTCTCCTACTTAGAAAGATGAGAGAGGTCTGTAATTTTCATCATAGGTACACTTCAACTATGAGAGACAAAATAAGAAAAAAAAACCAGGAAATCACATTGTAAGATTTTTAAATAATTTAATTGTAAATTATGGTGGAAAATAAGTATTTGGTCAAATAACAAAAGTTCAACTCAATAATTTGTAACATAACCTTTGTTAGCAATGACAGAGGTCAAACATTTCCTGTAAGTCTTCACCAGGTTTGCACACACTGTAGCTGGTATGTTGGCCCATTCCTCCATGCAGATCTCCTCTAGAGCAGTGATGTTTTGGGGCAACACGAACTTTCAACTCCCTCCACAAATTTTTTGGGGGTTGAGGGTTGAGGTCTGGAGACTGGCTAGGCAACTCCAAGACCTTAAAATGCTTTTTACGAAGCCACTCCTTCGTTGCTCGAGCGGTGTGTTTGGGATCATTGTCATGCTGGAAGACCCAGGAACGTTCCATCTTCAGTGCTCTCACTGATGGAAGGAGGTTTTGGCTTAAAATCTCACAATACATGGCCTCGTTCATTCTTCCCTTAACACGGATCAGTCGTCCTGTCCCCTTTGCAGAAAAACAGCCCCAAAGCATGATGTTTCCACCCCCATGCTTCACAGTAGGTATGGTGTTCTTGGGATGCAACTCAGCATTTCTTCTTCCTCCAAACATGGCGAGTTGAATTTTCATCAAAAAGTTCTATTTTGGTTTCATCTGACTACACAATATTCTCCCAATCCTCTTCTGGATCATCCATATGCTCTCTGGCTAACTTCAGACGAGTCTGGACATGTACTGGCTTAAGCAGGGGGACACGCCTGGCACTGCAGGATCTGAGTCCCTCTCGGCGTAGTGTGTTACTGATGGTAGCCTTTGTTACTTTGGTCCCAGCTCTCTGCAGGTCATTCATCGGGTCCCTCCGTGTAGTTCTGGGATTTTTGCTCACCGTTCTCATGATCATTTTGACCCCACGGGATGAGATCTTGTGTGGGGTCCCAGATCGAGGGAAATTATCAGTGGTCTTGTATGGCTTACATTTTCTTAAAATTGCTCCCACAGTTGATTTATTCACACCAACCTGCTTGCCTGTTGTAGATTCACTCTTCCCAGCCTGGTGCAGGTCTACAATATTCTTCCTGGTGTCCTTTGACAGCTCTTTGGTCTTGGACAAGGTTGTGTTTAGAGTCTGACTGTGGACAGGTGTCTTTTATACAGATAATGAGGCCAAACAGGTGCCATTAATAAAGGTAACAAGTGGAGGACAGATTAGCTTCTTAAAGACAAAGTTACAAATCTGTGAGAGCCAGAAATCTTGCTTGTTTGTGGGTGACCAAATACTTATTTTCCACCATGATGTGTAATTAAATTCTTTAAAAATCCTACAATGTGATGTCCTGGATTTTTTTTCTCATTTTGTCTCCCATAGTTGAAGTGTACCTATGATGAAAATTACAGACCTCTCTCAACGTTCTAAGTAGGATAACTTGCACAATCAGTGGCTGACTAAATACTTTTTTGCCCCACTGTAGTCACTGCCTACACAGGCAGCTCACTAGGATGTGAGACAAACCCATTATATACCACTGTAAATATTTTTGGCATGGTGAGGACATCATGCTGGTCCCCCACGGGCACAACTGCTTTTTTTTTTTTGCTTTCCACAGAAACTGCAACTTTCTTTTGAAAAACCAAGAGCCAAATGATTTGCGTTAGGTTACTGAGGTTAAGGTTAGAGTTAGGGGAAGGTGTGTGTGTGTGAGGCTACTATAGTAAAAGTGTGTTACTCTTAGATTCTGCATGTTAATAAAAACAGTGAACTCTCCTTTTCTGTCTCAGTGAGTTGCTTCACTAACTGGTCTTATAATGAATCCCTGTATAAACCCAAATCGGAGCTTCTTACAAATAAGAAGGAAGTGGAAGGTGCAGGTAGAGACAAAATACCATTCAGAGGCTCCATCTATGTCAGTTACCTTACGCTGATACACACCGATTTCATTTCTCAGTCTGTAACTGTAACTTTAACTGTAGTTTAAAATCCATTCGACTTCAAGAAACCTGTTGAAATGCAACACGTTCCGAAAAGAGAAAAGGAATCCTAACTCACATGCTGTGTGTGCTGCAGTTGTAGAATTTAACCTCTGTGCTCACCACCATCTGACCCGTTTCCTTAGAGATCACCTTCAGATCCACACTGGACCAGTCTGCAAGAGACAGATAAAGCAAAAACCAGAATCAGACACTTAATACCGGATAATCCACATGAAAATGACTTCATGAAAAAACACACAGCACGGATGTGCGGTTTAGGAGAAGTGTATGTCCAATAGAGAAGCTGCATGTCCAATAGAGAGCTATTTGTGTTTCAGACTAGCTCTTAGGGTATGGTAGCCTAACAATCCATTAACAATGAGATTAATAGCTCGATCAGAATGTGATGGAGACCAGTCTGAATGAACCATTTATGCAATTGAACAATAATATATTACACAGATGAATATCAGCCATCTAAATTTCTGTACCTGAATTGTTGTGTTCTAAAGGTAAAGATGTTCAGGAGTGAGTGATGATGTCATCGCAATGTCATCTACCACCAGGTGGATGGAAAGAGTGTGGAGTGAATTAGTAACTCTCTCACCTCGGTCAGGGGGGATGAGCGCGGCGTCCTTAGACGTCGGCGACAGACACATGACGCTGTTCCCGTTGACGTGGCCGTCGACTTCTGCCAGGCTCCCAAAGGAGCAACTGACCCCCGTGGAAAGGTCTGGAACATTTTCAACTTCCAACAGCAGCTACAGCAATTAACATAACTTCATCAAGAGCAAACCTAAATACGACGTCTCCACAGACTGGAATGAATACATTTAAAACATTTGGGGAAAGAATCAAATGTCTATGTGCAAGCAGGTGATGATGTAGTGACTAGGGGTGTAACGATAGGCGTGTTCGATCCGAACTGTAACATCCGTATCGCGACGATTCGGGTCGAACCACGCAGTCGTGCTGTGACTGTTTAGATTTTACTGCTTACTACACTACAGACTGCACCAACTACCTCAGGGGGGACCATACACAAATAGGTGGAACAAACTGTAAAGTGCACTACTGTCTGTTCAAAACAAATAAAGCTAGCCTTATGTGTTTGGCGGGGTTTTGTTGCTTTTGGCCATTGTACCCAAGTCGCACTCAACCGAGATGTCCAAAACCGTAGCGTGAAACAAACCTTGTATTCTGTGTCTCGTTACACCCCTACCTGTGATAATGGAATGATGATGTAATATGTAAACTCACAGGTACACTGTGCTCCGACATGGCGATGCTGTCCGGGTGGGTGGAGACTTTCACACAGCGCTCAATCTCATCGGCAAATCGGAACGGCTCATCTGAGCGCTCACACCTGTCCCTCCTCACACACCTGAAAGGCACAGCACGCACAGTGAGTCTGTGTGTGTGTGTGTGTGAGTGTGTTAGAGAGAGTGTGTGTGTGTGTGAGAGAGAGAGAGAGAGAGAGAGAGAGAGAGAGAGAGAGAGAGAGAGAGAGAGAGAGATGGAGTGCATCAAAAGCTGTTTGAGAATTCAAACTGACAAAATGTCAAGAACTGGGATGTTGAGAGCAGCTCTGGAGTGCAGTCGGATTTCAAAGTGACACACACAGACACACACAAACCACACACACACACAATCACTCACTCACTAACTGTCACTCACACACTCCAAGTATCACAGTTATATGAGCATGGCCCGGTGAGTGGTTGCCATGGTTCCCATGCAGGACTCTCATAAAGAGGTCCTGAACATACAGACACAGACACGAACGTAAATACACCATAATAAGCAATATTTCTTCCACTGACTACTCTCTGTAAGACAGACAGTGTGAGACTGAGGGACAGGACAGAACATAAAAGTGAAAGAGTGTCAGACAGAATTATAACCTCTCTGACAGAACAGGAAAAGCCAGACAGGTAAAAGTGAGTATGGCAGAAATAGTGAGGACTGTGCGCCTGTGTATGTTTGCTTTCTACTTCACACAATAATTCAGTTTCAACAATACACATTACTGTTAAATTTTACAAGTTTTACACAGTGCATTTGAATCCAAACTCCAAACTTAACACCTCTCAGAGATAAAGATCCCTCGCTGTGTCTTATTTATGACTGACTTCTGCATGTGAATGGGTAAGGGGAACCGCCTGATATGTAGTGGGAGCCAAAAGTCTGAGAGCACTTGTGAAAATGCTTCCATTTTACATTCATACATTAATACAATGTCTGTCCTTATACTGGATGACCATTTGAGTGAGTCTGATGGTCACGGACTTTCTTCCACAGTCACCTGACCTAAAGCCCATCAAGCATTTTAGGCGACACTCGAAGACGGAGAAAGCCAAGCATTCAGTGACATCACAAGATGCTATTCGGAATATCATGTAATAACGCCGGGAGAATAGGAGTCATCCGATTCTGGACAAACCTGTCCATGCCAGCTTGAGTGCACACTGTCATTACAGCAAAACGGCAAGAAAACCAAATCCTAACTAATTCTGACATTTATGTTTTTCACTTGTCACTCAAACGGTTATAAACAGTGCAGTGATGCATATAGAGGTGTGGTGAAGTCATCAGATCTGATAGTGACAAAATATGGCCACTGTGAGGTTTATTATGGGTCATGACCATAAAGAGTCTCCTGGCAAGATATGAACAATGCACCCATCTGACGTCTGCATCACTAAATCATGATAATTGAGTCCCATGTGTGTGATTGAGTGTAACAATCAGGAAATGGAGTGTAAAATGGATCAGGAGGAATTAATGGACTTCAGAGATGACCAACATCACACATGGGATATAAGGAGCTGTAGGGTGTCAGCTAGTGGAGGGAAAGGATTTGACAGACAAAGTCATTTCTAGTCCAGGAAACATTACTTTGATACCACAAGAATGCATATACAGTACTGTGCAAAAGTCCTAGGCCATCATTAGATTAGATATAACATTCGATATACCATTGTTTTAGCAGTGTAGAGTGACCATATATAATTTTCATATTTAGTTGTTTTATCATTCTCCTTTTAGAATACAACCAGAAAACTAGTATGCAGTATTAAACAAATGAAATGCTTCTGTAGGGTACAGTGGCAAGTATTTAGTGTGATATCCCCTTACACACGAGTCTTTTTGGAAGGGTAGCAGCTAAGAAAACACTTTTTTTGGAAGGGGGACAGAATGAAAAGGCTAAGATATGCTAAAGCTCACAAAGATTGGAATGAAGATCAGTGGAAAAGTGTATTATGGAATGACAAATCCAAGTTTGAAATTTTTGGGTCCAATCGACAATATGTTACATTTTATATATACAATATATATTGGACAATTGCTAAAACAACCTAACCTAAAAGACCTAATGGTGGCCTAAGACATTTGCACAGTACTGTATATTTAAATAACGTAAACTGTTTACTTTACATCCACATAATGCCACATGGGAATAAAGTGTAAGAGTCAATTAAATATTCTAGAGCCGACATCAAAACAGTACATGATACTGTGATTAATTTAAAATTCTGGGTACCCCTGGTCAAATGACTTATGATGATCATTTTTAAATGACAATAAGCTACAAAATATCTGAAGATTTGAGTATAAAAAATAATAACATTTATCCGCATTTTAATAAACCACTAACAGATCAGTTAAGTTGTGAGACCTTACAAAAACAATAGTGGGTCATCTGGAAGGGTGTCCAAGCTTTACATTTTTTGCGGCATGTTTTAAAATTGAATACATTAATATTGATGGAGGTATGTAATATTCAAGCTTGTTTCATCTAGAAATTGTGTTAACAGCATTTAACCAGGGTGCCCAAACTTTTGCATAATAACAAAATGTAAACAGACTATATATAAATTAATCCCAATCGAGCTCAGCAGAGCATTATAGTGCATAGCATACCTTAAATATGATTCAAGCACTTACATTAAACTACAGTTTGACAAAATCATTAACATAAAGCTTATTTTATAATAACAATTATTAATATAAAATAATCATAATAATTCAGAGTACAGTTTCTGCTGAATGCGTATTTATGTGCATCAGCCGATTCCCATCGTAAAGAACAGGGAGTACCTGTACACTGAATACAACACAATCTGCTGTGAAACTCCTTATAAACAAAACATATGTACAGTCACATAATCATACCTGCTAAAATGGTGAACTACACATACAGCAGCTCGTCCTCACACACATCAATAAAAATATAAAAATATCTAAAAGTATATTAGGTGTTACAAGACATACTGACTTCATGTGATATGAGGCGGGTTCAGTTTCACTGTTCCTCACTCATAACAGAAGTACTGCACATATGGTAAAACCGGATTGCCTCCACATCACAAATACTGCACTAACAGTCGTTCCACTACTAACAGAACTACTGCATTTTATAATAGTATTATTTGCACGTATGACGATGTACCTTGCACTTGAATTATAGAGATGCAGAAGAAAGGTCAAAGGGCCTTATTAACACGTCTAAATTGGTGATATTAGAGTAACTGAAAATTCATTAATTATCATTAGCCTGTCTTGAATCGGCTGGAATTTGGTCTGTATATTTCAGCAATAATACATGAGAGGGAGTGCCTTCGCAGGTCAGTATCTCACGTTAAAGCACGACCTCGCATGTATTATTGCAATTATACCACAGTTCCGTTATCGCCATTTACTGTTAGATTTTAAGATAAAGAGGACAGAACAAACGATTTGTTTATCAGCCTTCCGCGAGGTAAAATAGCTCAATTCTATGGTTACCCCGCGGCTAAGCCCTCAGTCATTAACGTCTAGGAACAGAATGACAAATAACTGTTTATTATACAAACAATAAACACAAATATATCGATTGGTAAGTTTTAATTTATTAAAAATAACGTTTATTTACATTCAGCAAATAAAATGGGTGGGGTTTATAAGGCAGGCTGTTATTAAGATGCACTATTCTACCGACTGAAGCAGATCGGAGTGAGATCCTGGTGTTCTAACCAAAGTCTAGGATCCTGTTTGATTGGTGATTATAAATTTGTATGATGAAGCTCTTAATGTTAATCTGTTCAGTCAGAAATGTACCGGCAGAGTTACAGAGCATCATTAGCTTCTCTGGGTTAGAGCTGGACTTACAGATAACAAACCTGTCATACGTATGACGCTCCGATCAGCCGAGGATGGTGTTTAATGAAAGAGCTGAGTTTACCTCCAGCAAACAACGTCTTTGTGAGTGATGAAGCTGATTCAGCATTTTTGTTGATGGGACTAAAACTGATCTTCAGTCTCGTTGCTCTTCAGTCGAGCTGTGAATCCATTAAGAGCCGGACGTTTGATTTAAAGGACTGACTTCGTTTCGCTTTTCCAGAGCTTCCAAATCCTAACGGTGATAAACTTTTGGCTCAGGTTGGTCATTAAGAGCTTCATTTAAAAGTTATTAATGACCAACCTGTTAGCTATCTTCCAAATTTAAATCATTTTCAAAACCAATAGATTTTATAAAGTAATTATAGCTTTCATTTCGGCAGTACTTTACTTGTGTCATTATAACTTGTCTGTTTTTTAGGGCGGGCATCGTTTCTAGGTTACGTATGAATGTAATGCGGAGTAATACTTATAGAGCGTCGATCAGAGTGCCGTTATGGTCAATAACTGTGGTATAATCACTGTTTTTCAAACATACGAGTTACTGCACTGAGTAAGAATCATTTTACTAGCCATTAAACAAGTTCAGTAATGTGAGATCCCTAGGCATTAATGTCAGAATATCAGTAGTTTAAAACTGCTGAGATCCATGTGTGTTTGTGTGTGTGGGAGGACTACTCACTTGTTATGAAGGACACACCAGCCACAGTGAGGGTCTCCTGAGTTCAAACACACCTCACACTTGCTGTACTGCTCACAGTACTCCACTGGCACTTGGACCACCTACACACACACACCCACACAATAAAAGAGATTTAAACATGCACAAATCCACATATGACTATAATATATAAGTCTAAATGAACAATGATGGCTGTAATCAGAGTGACTGACCTCAGAACATCACTAAACACTCTCCAAATTTGCTACAAATAAGACAGAGGCCATACTAATGAGATGGGCCCAAGCACAGAACATCCTAACATATAACACACTATAGTACAGTAATTCAGGTCCAGCTGTGAATGACCTGTATTATGCTGATATCCAGTCCTGGCAGGTTTATGTAACATGGGCTTTGATGAGCATACAGAAGGTCAGTACTGAGTATGGGTCACTGAGTGACGATTTCATTAATCTATCGGCTTCACAAAGACAGGAACTGATGACAGCATCTGAGCTTAACTGCATAAGGTCAGTGAGGGTTTTAGTCATGAAGGTCATTGTGAATGTCTCATAGCGTTAAGTCAGTGCTGTGGTACGTTATTAATCATATGACACCAGGCGCAGATACTTCATAGGAGCAGGTGAGGCAAAGCCCAACTAATATATACATCCTCTTCAAAGCATAGCTCAATATCATAAATCACTTTTATTGACTTACCGATTGTTTAAATCTTATTTTCAATTAATTAAATGTTTATCTGAAATTTGTGAAGGAAAATATTTCTAAGCCATTGTCAAACGCGATTGAACTAACATAGAAAAACAAACTGTTTGTTGTAGCTTCACCATATCCTAATAATGAAAACCACATGAAAACATCCCTTTTTATTCCCGAAGAAGAACAATACAAAATAATGCGTATTTTTCGTGTAAAAATTGAAACAAAAACAATCCCCTGCAATTATACAAAAATAGGAGTCTTGCTGAGAACAGGATATGCATCTGTGAGTATGACTGCACCCTCTGGTGTTCAGAAAATGGAAGTGCATTAGATGGCGAAAGAACGTCTAACTAAATTGATGATGCAGATTGTCCCACTTCTGCTCGCAACCTGTAGACTGTGTTGTTATATTACTCATCCTAGGACATTTTAGATGAAACACCCAGATGAAACCCCTGTAGACCAGACAAACTCCGCACGGATGGCAGCCAAGCCAGGGATCGAAACCAGGTCTCTGGAGCTGTGAGGTGACGTTAACCACTGTGCCTTTCAACATTTTTATAGTAAAAATGAATCCAAAAATGAATATTGTTTCCATGGATGCCGTGTGCTATGTGTCAGAGTGCTGAGTGGAGTTTGGCAGTCAGATGCATCTTGGAAAGACAGAAGCAGTTTAATATTTAATATTGGTTTAATATTTGGAAACAGTGCATCTCAAGTCACCTCCTGAGGTGGTTTGAGCAATCAAATTGAAATCGGATATCAATACATCTTGAAGTCCATTTACACATTTGTATTTGACTGTGTGTGTGTGTGTGTGTGTGTGTGTGCTTTAGTCCTAATCCCGTTACAGTCCTGATACTCAAGACACATGAAATGACCGAGTGTAAATGGGGTCAAAGTGTTCCGCCTTCTAGAGCTCTGATGTGAATCCATTCTTGAACCCTAGACTCCCTGTTTCTCAGAGAAAGTAAATTCCTGTCTTTTCTTTCATCTTCTTTCCCTCTCTGTCCTGATGTAAGCAATATCGAGTGAGAGTGGATTAAAGCTTATATTATCTTTATCCTGTCGATAGTGAGCGAGCCCCCACCACCACTCCCCCACTCGATGCCCAGCGGATTATCCTCTGCTTTTTCTCAAAATGGATTTCTAACTCCCTTCATTTCCCATTGTTTACTTTCTCTCATTTTCCTCTTTATTTGTCTGTGCTGCCTTCCATTAGCAAAAAGCTTTTAGAGGGTGAAACATCGGAGCTAAAATCAAACACAAATCGCCTGCATTCTTTAAAAACACTCTCACATACATGATTATATATATGACTAATTTAATTCATCCATCCCCCAAACTGTGTGTGTGTGTATTTACTCTTTTTACATTAGAGGACAGACACTGAGAATGTAAATCAGATGGTAATTAGAACAGGTGCCACACAGCCTCGCCATCCCAGCACCAACACACACACACACACGCAATATCTGAGAGGCTGGAGATTTCTCCACAACCGTCCAGAGGAAAAGCAGTGAAGCTAATGTGAATGAAATTAAACACTAATACCTCGTTACTCCTCCGTCTTTATACCACGCCGATACAAGCAGACCAACTAAAGCTGCAATTCTGCAGCCTGAGGGCCTTTCTACATTATTTATCTGTGTTTATACTTTATTGTACTCATAATAATTAATTGTTAATGCATAATATATCTGATAGACTGACTGAATATAAAACAAGGCGCACAGACACACGTTGTGTAGACAAACACAGAATACCAAAATAAACCATGTTGTACACCAGTGGATCTCAATTTTCTGATCACCTGGGCTGCAGAAAGACCAAATACAGGTTTTGCACCATCAGCTGTTAATGTACAGTAATGAAAGGACTACATCATTAAGATTAGACCAACACATGCTCAGAAGCACTGCTGTCTGCTGTGGCTGCCAGCAAACTGCCTGTTTGTTATTCTTGATGGTCTTTTACTGGCGTAGGTAAACAAAGAGGATGTTGGGCAGCTGCTGTATTTATAGAGCTATAAATGTCTATCACATTCACAGAGGAAATAACAGTACTTAGAACATCTGTGATTCCTAATAGCAGGGCCAACGCACTTCAAAAACCGCAGATGTTCCGGTTGTTATTGTTGTACTTTACAGCATCAGTTCCAAGTTACTGCAGATTTCTTTCAATATTGCCATTGTGTAACAGGACAGCTTTCAGGCTTAACTTTTACAAATCTATAAAAATATGTCGTTTTGGGTGTCACTCATAAAACCCAAAGCCACGAACAATCCATCAGTGTCAGTACAGAAAGAGAGTATGTTCATGCATTGTGGCATCTCCATCTGCCTCATCTTGGATCCATGTCTCTGGTACTGGCTGATGTCTCATGGCTGATGGCAGACTGGGCTACTCAAATGATTTCTGATTTTTAGTAGGAAGCCAGATACATTGATGAGACAGAAGTAACATTCCATCACACAATCCTTCTGTCACCATAACACTAGAACTGCAAATGGCATTCAGTTCTGAATACCAAAAGCTGTCGGGTTGACTTCATATTGTGCAACAAACTTGAGGGTTTGTCCTGGTAATCAATGTTACATCTGAATTAGAGCTTATAGGCTTTCTTATTACAGTGGTGCAAAAAAGTATTTAGTCAGCTACTGATTGTGCAAGTTTTCCTACTTAAAAAGATGAGAGAGGTCTGTAATTTTCTTAAGAGGTACACTTCAACTATGAGAAACAAAATGAGAAAAAAAAATCCAGAAAATCACATTGTAGGATTTTTAAACATTTTAATTGTAAATCATGGAGGAAAATAAGTATTTGGTCACCCACAAATAAGCAAGACTTCTGGCTCTCACAGACCTGTAACTTCTCCTTGAAGAAGCTCTTCTGTCCTCCACTCGTTACCTGTAGTAATGCCAGCTGTTTGACCTCGTTATCTGTATAAAAGGCACCTGTCCACAGCCTCAAACAGTCAGACTCCAAACTCAACCATGGACAAGACCAAAGACCTTTCAAAGGACACCAGGAATAAAATTGTAGACCTGCACCAGGCTGGGAAGAGTAAATCTACAATAGGCAAGCAGGTTGGTGTGAATAAATCAACTGTGGGAGCAATTGTAAGAAAATGGAAGACATACAAGATCATTGATAATCTCCCTCGATCTGGGGTTCCACGCAAGATCTCATCCCGTGGGGTCAAAATGATCATGAGAACAGTGAGCAAAAATCCCAGGACTCAGATCCTGCAGTGCCCGGTGTGCCCCCTGCTTAAGCCAGTACATGTCCAGGCCCATCTGAAGTTTGCCAGAGAGCATATGGATGATCCAGAAGAGGATTGGGAGAATATCATGTGGTCAAATGAAACCAAAGCAGAACTTTTTGATAAAAACTCAACTCGTCGTGTTTGGAGTAAGAAGAATGCTGAGTTGCATCCCAAGAACACCATACCTAATGTGAAGCATGGGGGTGGAAACATCATGCTTTAGGGCTGCAAAGGGGACAGGACGACTGATCCGTGTTAAGGGAAGAATGAACGGGGCCATGTATTGTGAGTTTTCCAGCATGACAATAATCCCAAACACACCACTCGGGCAACAAAGGTGTGGCCTAGAAGCATTTCAAGGTCCTGGAGTGGCCTAGTCAGTCTCCAGAACTCAACCCCATAGAAAATTTGTGGAGGGAGTTTAAAATCCGTGTTGCCCCAAAACATCACTGCTCTAGAGGAGATCTGCATGGAGGAATGGGCCAAAAATACCAGCTACAGTGTGTGCCAACCTGGTGAAGACTTACAGGAAACGTTTGACTTCTGTCATTGCCAACAAAGGTTATGTAACAAAGTATTGAGTTGAACTTTTGTTATTGACCAAATACTTATTTTCCATCATAATTTACAATTAAATTCTTTAAAAAAAATTCTCATTTTGTCTCTCATCGTTGAAGTGTAGCTCTAAAGAAAATTACAGACCTCTCTCATCTTTCTAAGTAGGAGAACTTGCACAATCAGTGGCTGACTAAATTCTTTTTTGCCCCACTGTAAGTGCAGTTATGGTGAATCTTTGAGCCTCCACCGTTTACTCACCACAGAAGTTACAGGATGTTTTGCAGCTGCTTTAACACTGATGAGACAATTCTGCTCTAGGGTTGAGTGGTATGACGATATTCCACGGTATTCAAAAATGGTCACATCACTTAAAAATGGAGACGGTATTTTAAAACTGTGACACACTGCTATAGGGGTCAAAAGACCTCAGACAAGAACGCTGTTATTGACACATAATGGTCGCTAGATGACACCAAGTAGATTGGTTACAAGATCATCTTGTGTTTGACCAATGTGTCATTTTTTTCCGTGTTTATAGTTAGTGTGCTGAGGCTGTTAGATTAGAATGCTTTTTGTCTCTTCCATCTTTCAGCATAATGTTTTAATTATTTATTTATTTATGGTAACCAGGCATACACTATGAACACACTATAAACTGGACTCGAGAGTGCCTTGAGTGGTGCTGGTGAAGGGGGCTGTTTAAGTTCAAGTCTCAGTGAAATTATTGCATGACGTATTGGAAGAGAGGACATTTTATGTTATGAAGAGGAACGTAAATAGGCTATTCCATGACTTGTTTCCTCTCCTGCTATACTAATAAACTTGCTGGGATATATAATGGTTATATCGAAAAAGTAATGGTAGTTATATTGTAATAGTAATTTAGAAATCCTGGCTTTTGTATGAAAAAGAGGAAGTATGGTCACTCTAATATAAACCTCACAATAAAAAAAAAAATCTACTGAATAGACTGCTGCTGATACACAAAAACAATTCCTATGTATTTCAATACGCCATTTTCTCTGAAGCCATCAGGTTGTGCACAGGAGCACATTCGAGGACCACAAATACAAACCAAAGTAGTGTTTGTAATCTCCTCCAAACCCTCAATGAATGCATTAGTGCTAGCAGGTGTTGTTAATTATGCAGATTACAATTACTGCACATACAAACAAAAAAAGCAGCCACAATGGCTCTTGATAAAAGACTAGCGTGGCAGAACGTCACACAATGTCCACACGCACTAACATACACACACACACACACACACACACACACACACACACACACACACACACACACACACACACACACACACACACACAGAGCAGACCAGTGAGATGCAGTGGTACCAATGCAGTTCGAGTGTAAGCAGTTGCTGATTAGTTCAGCCGACCTTGGCTGAGTGCAGTGTCTATATAGTTGTACATTTCATAAAATCTGCACTGCATTCTGGGCAAAACAAAACAGCTGACAATACTTGACACACAAACAGATGCTTATTTGTCACAAAAATAAAAGACAGCATCTTTCTATTTCCAAGTTCCCATCTCCCTCTCACTTTTTTATTTACTTATTCCTTCTCTATTGTTCCTTTTACTTCACGTGTTGCTTTGTTTTTTTCTCTGCTCCCCTTTTTATTTCTCTTCACTTCTAGTTCTTTTCCTCATTTTCTTCTTTTCAGTCTTTCATCATCACTGCTCTGCACACTCCTTATTCCTCCGACCTACTCAAGCTCTATCTTCATCCCCTTGTCATTTATTTGCTCTTCCTCCTCACTGTTCTCGGCTCATTTCTTGCTGTATTTTTGTATTTGTCACATATTATTTTCTCATTTTCCTCCTATGCTTCCTCATTATTCTCTCATCACTCGTCCTTTCTGTTTCATCTGTCAGTTCTTTCCTCCCTTTGTTTTTGTCTTTCTGTCCATGTTTTGCTTTATATTCTGTCTTTTATCTCGCTGTCATTTTTCACCATATCCATCCCTTCCTCTCTCTTTCTTTGTTTTGATCTAATCATACAATTCTCTTTCTTTTCCTCCCCATTTTCTTATTAGCATTTCTATTTCACTTCACCTTTATTCATTTCCCTCATTTATCGCATTGATGCATGACATATTTCACCATATAGAGGAATGTAGAAAAAGAAATGAAGCCGAACAAAAGGAGAAGTAGAGAGAGAAAAATCCTGAGGGTGATCTTACAGTGAGCGAGCTGAGAGAGCTGTGAGAGCTGACGGTTTATCTCTGTTCCTCCATCTCTCATTTCTCCTTGAGGAGAGGACAGTCTGCGCTCATATATAAAAAATGGACGTGTCTTTTTCACTCCCTGTCACTCTGCACTGAGGAATCTGGATTGGACCAGAAGTCTCCGTGTAGGAGGAGAAAGAAGACAGAACACAGCAGCTGTGTAGCACAGAGGCAGGTTCCTGACAGCCTGCAAGCTAATCGCTTATAAATTCATCTGGGGATGATCCATTATCCTGCCTCAAATTGCATAGTTTAAGTTTATGCACCAAACATCTTAACCAAACATCTAGTTACTGGTATAATCGCATGCATTTCTCCATGTGGTTTCTGTTGTGTATGGTACAGCATTACAGATCGTAAGGATACCTAAACAGCTACAGATATGCAAGTCAAGCTATGAAGTGCAATCAGTTTTCATGCAAATTTCACAGCTGTTCTGCTCTTACGTGCCACCTGGACAGGTCTGATAGCAGAGTCTCCACAGCAGTCCTGATCTGCTGCACAATGCTTATATTTCATGTACTAGAAGTGGAAGTCGGATATCCTTAAGTCCCAGATCTAAATTCATCCCAGCGTTCCTTACTCAGAAAACATGGCTGAGGCAGCAAGATGATTCGCATTTTTGTTTTAATTTAATCACATTATTTTATCCACCAGCTAGAGCATCAAGTGCAAGACATTCACGAACACGCACCGGCATTCTCTGCTAATATGGTTCGAGCACTAACTGTGTTACCACAGGGCTTGTGCCACGAAGAACACACACAATGCAGATCTAAATGAATCCCATTTGTGCTAATCCCATTAACCTACAGAGCATCGGAATAATCAGTGAACGCTAACAGCAAATGTAATCACTGAGATACACCTAGAGCTCCATTTATTTTACAGAGCAGACAGGACGAAGCAGCCAAGTGCCTTCAGCTCTCTGCGTACAGAATGATGTCATCAGCTATCTCGTTCTATATAAATCGATGGCTCTGACGGTCATATGCAGTGACACACAGAAGCACACACACTTCTGCTTCAGAGAAACAAGTCTATATGAGAGACACACGCATCAGTGGGTAAGTGGAGCGAGACCACACACATACACACACACACACACACACACACACACACACAGATTTGTATGTGCGTTCTAGTTTTACAGTACAACTTCATATTTCCATCACCAAACAGAAGACACAAAGGTTTCATTCACACTGCAGGTAAAAGTGTTCCAAAGCCAATTTACTACTGAAATTTGACCAGCAGGAAGACACATATACAACTGTTTCACTTCCCATAAATAAAGAACACGGTGCAAGGCGTTCAGTGTGGGTACCATTAAATCAGAACTGATCATAGGTTTGAAAACATTGTGTTAAGTGTCTTAATTTGTAGTGTCCTGTGATGGTGTTGTTCTAGTACATAAATAGTTCTGATGTTTTATTACGTGGCTCTAATGAGTACTGACTGAACTTTTCTCGTATCTCTCCTTTACTAGTGCATTACATAGTGTTCCACTAATTACAACAATCTAATTAGTGAATAGGGAACGAGTGAGTACTGGAACGATTTCAGTCTGTACCCTCACCAAGTCTAGATCGAATCCAAACTTTAACCTTAACCTCATTAATTCATTAATTCATTCATACCTGTGTATTACAATTCAGGGTCCAGACACGCCCACATACACGCCCACAGACACGCCCACACACGCCCAAATATAACTGTCTCAGCAAATTTGACTAGCCTCTTAATGTGGCCTATGTCTGACATTCGTCTTAACAGTTCGCGCTCCGAAACTGGCACAAATGCACAAAAGTACAATGCTTCACGTGATCCCTGCTCATACAAAGGTAAACAATCAACAGTAACAGGCACTGCTGTAATAGTCTGGTTAAACAGTGCCCCTTATTCAGCCATAAATTAGTTTCATTCATTGTAATTTATCTAAACAAATAAGCCTTGTAGTGATAGCTCAAATAACATAATGTAAAATAAACATATCAGCATTATGTAGTCCCATACACAGAGTCACTGTAGGATCTTGAGTCGAAGCAGGAAAGTCCTTGGCGGCACGCGGGAGTTACTGCCCCCTGGTGTTTTGGTACTGCGTTTAAGGTTACACCATGCTGTTTCGCTCTTCCCCGTTTCCGGACTAAAAACTCTCCACACAAACAATATTTTAGTTCAACCAACAGCTAATACTACTTGCCCACTCAGTTGCAGAGTGAAGTTGCCGTGTGCTCACGGTTAGATGTGGAATGGAATATGGATCGGTAAGTGGAACAATATCAGACCCGATCCCGATATAGGAACGGATCGGAACGGATCCATGTCTAGTTCTAATTTTGCTTGCACAAAGAAAGGTCTGTTACTTCGTTATCCCACCACTGCAAACCTCCCTCACTCTCATTTTCACTTCTTCTCATTGCACATGACAAATTTCGAGTAGGAATGATGGAAAAGTCACATGAATTCCAATCTGGCTGTTCAGAATCGCCATGCCGCATATCAGATGCATATTGTAATTGAAAATGTCAGATTCACTGTATTCACACAGCCCCAAAAAGAACACATCTGTGTGACATACAACGTTAAAGGTCGGATTTTGGCCACTTTTGCCCGCTGTGTGAACATAGCCATAGAGAGACCAATTGACCTAACACGTCTTTAGAATGTGGGAGGAAACTGGACGAAACCCGCACAGGCACATGGAAAACATGCAAAGTCCACACAGGCATAGTGTAGACCACAATCAAACCAGGACCTCAAAAGCTGTGAGCTGACAGTGCCAACCCCTAACGCACCACACTAATGCCTTAACCTCACTAAATGAAAGCAAACTGTTTTGCTTGCTCATATATAAACAAGAAGCCGAAAGCCATCGCTTCTCCCTCATGGGGGTGATTAATGATTATGCAGGGCACAAAGAGAGATTCGGGTAAATCATGCCCTACCTGTGTTTTGCTGATGGTGTAGAGGTAGTGATGGTCAGGGGAGAACACCATGTCAGGAAGAACTGAGCTTCCATCCTTCATCACCATCACCGTTTCATAGAGAACTGCAGACCCTCCATCAACCTGCAGCTGAAACAGAAACATCAGTTTAAACCAGTGAGAGCCGATTACAACTGAAACACGTTAAACATACAGATTATCATAATTATTTGTCATGTTGGTTTTTAAGCTTAACTTGCAGCTGAACACAGCAAACAAACTAATGTCTAAACTAATAAAAAATCCCAAAAATACTTTTTAATAAAGTGCACTTCAACAAAAGGTAAACAGTTTCAAAAAGAACACATCACTACCATGTACTAGTGTCCACCACTAACAACAGTAATACAACAGAACTGAATCTGCTTCTGCGGGGCAACTACACCATAAATCAGTAGACGTTATTAACGTTGAATTCAATTGACTGAATTTTGGATATGTCAGCAGAATTGCGGTGTTGGAAAAATGGTTGCGACTTCATTATGCTGGGTATCAGTTCCTGGGCCAGGTAAAATATCACAACATTAGTGATCTATGTCATCTTTTGTTACTGTTGTTTGACTCAAGTGCTGTCTCTAGGTGTACCCATGCACAATCCTGCACTATCTGGCTTTCAGTGTACTCTTTGTAGTGCCTCCACTTTAGGCGGTCGAACAGGTTTGTTGCATTTCCACCAGGTATCAATCTTGTCTTTACATATTACACAACTGCTGGTTGTGTTGTTTCAGTCAGATAAAATCCAAACCAGTTCCATATAACTAATTATAAAAGTATTCAGTCCACCAGCTCCTTCACGTCATCAGCCATGCTACTGTGTTGCCAAATAAATTAAATCTAATGAACTGAGCACCTTTTGGTATTACTGATTTCTTTAAGTGTCTGTCGAGGAAAACGAGACAGACTAGCAAATAGAGTATAGCTTTTAAGACAGTATTCAGCATATCCTCTAATCCCACAATACAACACAACAAGATGGCAAATAGAAGCGATGGAGAAGAAAAAAGTACTCTTCAAATGGAAGTTATTTTAAGCATTTTATGGAGTTTTGTTTTAAAAGGTTAGAAATGTCAACTATTTAAAACGTTAGCTTTGTCAGTGTTCATTTGACAGTTTTGATAGTATTTATCATAAATTAGTATGCATGAGATTTCTGTAGTCTTTGAACCTTGAATTTAATAGACAGTCAGCTACATTTTCTAGCCTAGACTAACCAGCCCTAGACGTTATTACTGTCTGTTTATCAGAAGTGATTAGATAATTAACGTTAGTTAATCTTTCAGGCACAAAAGAATGGACATGGAGTGGCATTTCAGAAATCGCGAAAAAAAAAATGGAAGTAAAAGAGCGTTAATGTTTTACTAATAATTAAACTGTGTACTCTGTGGGTGGTTTGGAAACAGGAATAAACACTATAATGTTAAGAAATATAATACATTAAAATATACATCATTAACATAACAGGTCTCGGACTTGTTTATGATTTCTAATACCTATCCCTAGGAAGTTAGGTATTATGTAGGAAGAAGGCAGCAAGGATGCTCACTAGAAAACAGGACACTCCCTAAGTCTGATAGGTCTGATTTAACTGAAACAACCCTAATAAGTGATTTACTGGTTCACTCAAACCAATTCAGCTGTTAAAAAGGATACAGTCCTTTAGTGGGTGGTGAGAAAAGGGGCAAAACTAAAATATCTGTGAGCTAAAATACCAAACAAAAAGCAACAGACCAAGATTACAGGAAAAAGAGCCAGAAAAGTCACAGGCAGTACAGTTTAGATGAGGAAAGTAATGAAGGCTAACAGGGCTAATGGGGGTACATGCACTCTGAATCAGAGCAATAAATAACAGCAGTGCATTCTCACAGAGAATCTAAATGAGGATTTATCATGGGTATGAATATGAACAAATATGGAAGGCATCGTGAGGAGAAATGAAAACACCAAGCTCCATTATTCCCTAGAGAGCATTTAACCTTCCAAACCCGCTGCCATGTAAACACACATCCATCTCGCTCTCTTCCTCTCTCCCTCTCACACTCACTCACTCACTCTCACACACACACTTTTTTGCCTTGTGTCATTGTAAGCCATTTGTTTAAGGACTACTCACTTGTTAGAAATGGATGATGTTACATTTTGGAGAATACAAATGATTTGGAACAGAATTAATTAGCATAAACAATAGGAGAGCCAATATTACCACGATGGGTGTGTGAAGAAGCTTTGGCACCTATCCAGAAATTCTATGTAGTGTTTTTGGTCTCAGAATTAAACTGACTTTACTGAACAAAATGCTCCATTAACACTATCCTTATATAAAAATGCAAACAAACATTAAACAAACGAAATTGTGTTTACAGTTTGTTGTACGCTCATTTGTTGAAAGTTTGTACATAATAATGTCTGCACATCATTTGAATGTAATTTATGTATATAGTTATGTTTGTATGGATGTTTTCATATTACCTCAAACCTGACCATGATACGTTTGCTAGCCAAAACTGATGCTCGCGTTCAGTTCTTTGTACTCATATGTGCAGGAATTTCCCCACTTTACAAATGCTAAACCCGTGTCTGATGCCCACAATCCCAAAATGAAATCCAGCCACTCCAATCCTGTGTGTGTGTGTGTGTGTGTGTGTGTAGGCTGGAGGGGCTGCAGAATGTGATGCACAAAGATCCTTTGGCTCAGGCTATGCAAAAAGCATTTGAAGCTGAGGAAACAACAGAATGGATATACTGTCCACTATCAACATATAGTCCTTAATCTGGTATATACATTTACACTCACCTACATTACAGTGAAATGCACTGCAGTATATCTTCCCATGTCCCAGCTTGTTAACAGTTGTGGGTCACAGCACAGGGTCAGCTACACAATAAGGCACCCCTGAAGCAGAGAGGGCTAAGGACTTTGCTCAAGGACTCAAGTGAAGCTGGGACTTGAACCCTCAACCTTTCGAACTGTAGCCCAGGGCCATAACCACTGAGACACACACAAGTTTGTCTCTCTATCATCGTGGGGACCTTCCATTGACATAATGATTACTGTAGCTAATGAATGCTACACCTACACATACACCTAGCTCTAACCATAACCTCAGTAACCTAAAGCAGATCTTTTTACTCTTTTGATTTTTCAAAAGAAAGTTACAGTTAAAAAAAAAAAAAGCCATTTTCCTTGTGGAGGAATTTGGTCCCCACAATGTAATATATCTTGTGCACGGTACACACTCATACATACACAAAAAAACCAACAAAATACTGACTTTAATCCCACCTTAAATCATGCAGACTCACATATTGACTTTTACATTGAAATGTTTACTTTTACTTTGAGACTATTATGTTTAAGCCACAGCAGTACACCAGTAAACTGTAGAGGTTAAGAAAGAAGCTCAGAGAATTAAAACATCCACATTCTATTCTTGTTATAGCACAAACACCAGCTTTATTTGAGTGTGGCATTACGATTACATCACCTTGCACCAACTTTGACAAAATAAATAAATAAACCAGACGTCTCAAGTGAAACAGTAGCATGCTGAACCAGTCCGATTATTATTTTAATTAGAAAATGTTGGTTCTATTGCTCTGTAGGTATAGCGTGCACGGTCTATTCTCATTCGCACTTCTAAGTAATGTTTGCATCAGACACTGCTATCTTATCTGATTAGTTACATATGTTGTCTGTATCCTGATTATTATGCCTATATTGCCTTGTATTGCATATATAATAAGTTTCCACCTGGGATGAATAACAGGCTCTCCTATCTTATCTGACCTTACTTATTACAAACACACTACATGGCCAAATGTATATGGATACCTGATATCTAAACCTCATCTCTTTACCCATGTGATTCACCTGACAGTTATTGTGCTGATGTGCTTTCAAAAGCAGTTTGTAACCCAGTAGTGATACTGTGGGGTTGTGGGGTTTCACAGCTGCTGCTGGCCCTAGATGTGGCCCCTTCACTATAAGAGTGCGTCCAGCTGCCCCGTCGGATCTCTAGCGGGCCGAAACTTGATTGATGGCGTTTGATTTTTATGACCCTGATAAAATGGCCATTGCTTTGTGCTTGGGTGGCAGAGTGATCAAATACTCTAGCCCAACAGTGTGGAGACCTGAGCCTTAACTGGCATGTCTGAGAGAGAAGGTTGGAGAGGATCATTTTTCCGCTGCTCCCACAGCACTGAGAAAGATGGTGGATGGATGTGTGGCATTATTGTGTTCCTCCATGCAAGTACGGTCTTGCTATTTGCAGGTGAAAAGAAACAGTCGGCGAATACAAGTTGTACAAAGGTATACAAAGCTAATCGGAAATACTAGGAGAATTTTAGGGAGTAATTGGATAGGAAAAGGGAAAAAATGGCAAAAATCCACAAGGAGTGTCCACATACTTTTAATAGTACAGTGTATATGGTCTGTGGTTCAATCAGTGTGTTATTAATCAATGTTTTTTATATCGATTACTAATTCGTACATAAGAACACTGGATTAGAAAGAGAGAAGGGGGAATAAGGGACTGAAAACTGGATTTGGAACACAATTTGGTCAGACATTCAGAGAGGTCTTGTAATATTACTTTAACAAATTAATTAAAAACAGAATATAGTGTAGTTATGGGAAACGTGTTGATGTAAATGCTGTAGTAGAGTCTAAGAAAACACTTTTATTGTGAGGTCTGTAAGGCAGCCAGACAACTAAAACATCCATACATAAAATCCCTGACACTTTATCAGGAAAATGTACCTGATTAGACAGGATTTTTAACCAGAATAAGAAGAGCTAATTGGATATCGCAGCTGCATAACTAATGACCTATTGATGATGTATTGCTTCAATGATATCACTCTGCCACAGGTTGCAACTAAAGATACAAAGAATAAATAATGGCACAGCATTTTGTGTCTGATTTCATATTTTTACATGGTCACAAAAAACTGTAGCTGCATTCCCACCCTCCTCTGTACTCATTCCCACAATCCAAAAGCAAAACTAGTCCTTGGGGGGAAAAAAAAACATCTGCTGAATCAGACCATAGTGTTGCAGAGTACCCATAATTCTGCTGGGTATCTGTAAGAGGACAGACTTTTACAGCTTAGTAACATAAGACACTAGGGAGATGTACGAGTGACACCTCTCTGAATTTGAGTTTGTACTAAAGTGATTATAGGTGTAAAATGCTGATGTGCTGTTTGGGACACAGCCATGAAGAGACTGGAACTAACTACAACATCAATCAACAGATCGACAGATCTGTCGGATTTTCTCTTTATCCGGTTTATTTTTGTACAATTAGTTGTTTCCGGTCTGCCTTTTCTTATTAGTTTACAAAAAAAAAAACAGGTGACTGGAAATTTCCCTCAGGGTAACAAACGCACTTCACACACTGTTTGTTAATTGTGTGTTCTGTCTCCATCCTTTGACATATAATACGTAATACAGACTCCCAACTCCAAACAATACATGGCTCCCTAATCTTGATCGCTGCTTCCTCTTGTGAAGGCCGGAGATTTCGTTTCCCACAGACTGGCATTATTACTACTATAAAAGGAAGCATGTGAAATTCCTGTGGCAGCATTAAAAACAGAAATTTGACCGGACTATTGAACATATTTGAGAAGCTCCAAATCATACAAACATTCACTGTGTGTGTATCATACAATGTTATGGACTGAGCATTAGTGTGCCAGTCCTACAAGGCAGTCACACCTTTGCAAAGAGCTTCAGAAGGCATGCGTTGAAATTGTCCCTGAAAATCGTGGCTTTAATAATTGACAGCTACAACATTAAACAAGCAATGCTGTAACTGCTGCAAATGGGTCCTTCACCCCCTGCTGGCTCCCCTTCTCCCCAGATTGGTCTGACCAATTCCAGTCCCAGTGCATGAATGGCCCCTCAGCCGAGAGAGGAAGCCCTATGACCAGTGAGTGCCTCTGTATAACTTGTGCCTGTTGACTGCTCCGGTTTAGCAGCAGGTCTCAGAGTTGTACGGCATGAATGAATATGAACGGTGGACACAGCCACTGTAGTCTGTTGCAGTGGAAGGGGGATGATCTCTGGCCAATCGAACCTCCCTCAGAAATGGCATTTGTGTGTAGCAACCAGGAAGGCCAGAGGCACTGCTGATAGGCAAACATGGCTCTCAGGGGTATTAGACTGCTAGACTGTGTAGGGGCACAAATGTTTAAGAATGTACAGTCTGACGAATAGAACAATGAATGAGGAATCACAGTGTTTTAGGAGAATCTGTAACATTAAACAAAAAAAAAAATTTACATTTACACAGAATCCCTTAAGCTTTACAGCCTGCCCTTGTATCACGCTCCAGGACGGTGGTGGATCAGCAATTAAGACTCTGAACTGTTAATCAGAAGGTTTGCATCCCGGCTCCACCTTTAGCGTTAGGTTTAGCTTCTAAATCATTCTGGATGGACTCTTTTATAAATGCTGTAAATGTAACCATGTGTCTGAGATATTAACGAAAACACTCGTGAACACGGCTGCACTCTAACCCATGCGCCCACTCCCACTCCAGTCGCGCTGTGCTCTCTAATATACCGCATTTTTACACAACAACACTAATGGTTTAGGTCAAATTTTTCCCATGCTTTAAAATTTATGTCACGTTATTGGCTCCCTTGGCTCACGGCTCGGCTTTGGAGCTTTGGAACACTTTGTCTCGTCTGAGTGCTCCCAGTTGTGCTCTCCACATCGCTTGGCTGCACCAGAACCAGTGGGTTTAATGGAACACACCTTTTTAATCCCGAAACTAAGCCTTTACGTTGTAGTTGGCCTTACACTAAAAGCCACATGAGCAAACTTGTATATAGTGGTACCTCGGTTCTCGACTACCTTGGAAATTGTCAACTTTGGTTCTCTAAGCATTTTGACTCGGTACTGAGTCAGGGCACGCAACTCGTGTCGGCTGAAACTAGATTCACGATTCAGTGATTCAGGTTCACCATAACCCTTGCTCTGTAAAGATTTCTGCTGTGTTTATCATGTTATCCTTTATTTTTACATCTACAATACTGAATTCTTAGTGCAAATAAGTCTCCATGGGTCCTAAAAAGCTTAGTTATAAGAGCCAACCGGACCACAGGCTGTAGCTATGCTGGTGCTCCGAGTTCCCCAATAGAGAAAGTGTTTTGCTTTTACTTTTCACTTTCTATCCATTACTCACTAAATTACATGACATTTTTCAACACTTCATTATGAAATAATCTTTGTGTTAATTATAATAAGTGTTTAAAACAATAACGTACTCATCATTAAACTCCACAGTTCATAATACATTTAACTTAGGATGGATTTGTCTGAACGTTTCCCCGTCATAAATCAGAGAGCACCTGTACAATACAGCTCCATTAATGCATATAATGCCTTAGAGCATGGATTTTCTGGGGGTTTAGAACGGATTGATTCAATTTACATTATTCCTTATGGGAAAAATGTGCTCGGTACTCGTCATTTTCGGTTCTCTACAAGCTTTCTGGGGATTAATGACAAGAACCGAGGTACCGCTGTATACATAGTAACAAATACTCAGTAGTGGTTGCTAGCAGTTTTTCCTTAGGAGTAGAAATACCATGTGTAATCTTGAGGGTGTGGTGTGCACCACAATTCCGTACAAGAATGGCTTTTTGAAGTGAAAACTTTCCCTCTTTTCAGTTTTGAAGAACTCTATAAATGGCAGCTGTGGGTCCTGCAGTCCTTTGAGCTGATCATTTTAGAATGGAAGGTTTCAGTGTCATCAGCTGTCCAGGTTACTGATGTGTGTCTGTGTGTGTGTGTGTGTGTGTGTGTGTGTGTGTGTGTGTGTGTGTGTGAGAGAGAGAGGAAATGCATGAGTGTGCGAGTGACTATGCCCATGTTTATATTACATTCTGGAAATCTGGGAATTCTGGGAAAGTGTAAAGATTTGTTTTAGATTACTGAGGTTAAGGTTAGGGGTAGCAGTAATTATATTAATCACTATGTCAATGGGAAGTCAGGAGGTGGTGTGTGTGTGTGTGTGTGTGTGTGTGTGTGTGTGTGTGTGTGTGTGTGTGTGTGTACACCTGTATGTCAGCAACAGATCAGACAGTTGTTCTGCTAACCTTGCGGATGCTTCCGGACCGTGTCCCGAGGAACACCACGCAGTAACCATTGTACACGTATGCAGACACAGCAGTGAGACGCTCTGCTGTCTCCGTGTACACAGTGAGACCTGAAACCAGCTCCGAACCACCAAGAGGTTGATTGATGTCCAACCCACAGAATCCGTCGTCTATAGGAACCGGCTACAGAGGGAGAGGAAGAAAGAGACGGAGAGATGCCCAGAGAGGAAAGGTTAGGCTAAGCAACACTAGGATTAAACTTGTACAAATACAAAAACAAATAGGTAGAAAAGGAGAGGCACTACTAAGATGAATCCTAAGAGGAAGAAGCTGAAAACATTCGACAACAAGAAACACATCTGTACAAATGACCGCCTGCATTTATGATCCATTATGTCCAAGTGAACAACCTCCTACCAGCTTTGAACACAAGGACCTTCTATTGGTCATGGAGCTTAGGTTGGTAGGTACGTTGGCACGTTCGCAAAGGAGGACGATGCTCCTGCCATAGAGGGTGCATAAAAAGGTCTCAACATCACGAGTTTCAGCCTGTGAGTAAACCAGACCTTTGTAACAGAGAGCAGCTGAAATATCACTGCACACAAGGAATGAGGTCTGAGCCCTCACAGTGCAGGCAGAGGAACAGTGTGGATTTATGGGATTGCTACTGTCCTGTACATGATGGTACATGACTCATATAACAATGATAAATGAGTTATAGCCTCCAGAAATGCCACTGAGTATCACAGAAATGGAGTTAACACTGGCTGTTGAAACATTAAAATAGCATTAGATAAGATAGTTGGAGGTTCCAAAGTTCTGAGGATACTGTGGGTGGGGCTAAAGATGCAAGAGCTAGTGATGTAGTGAATGCAATTGTGGTTGTAGTGCGTAATATTAACGTGTTAAGAGATCCTGTGTTGGTAACTAGGTAGTGGGCGGAGTTAGAGAGGTACTACGACATCTTAAACCAAATGCTAGTGAACTGTGTAGTTGTGTGTACTGTTTAAGCCTGAAAGAACACTGGACTGATCTTATGATAAAGAGTTTCTGACTCCCGTTGGACTTCGTGTAAATAGGCCCATACCGCTTTGGTGCACTGCACATCTTTTCCCAACAGCCAGTGCAGCTCCAGGTTTCCTTCCCCCTGATAGCAGGACCTCAGTCTCTCCTTGATCTTTCGGTTTATATCACGGATAGTGAAAATACAGAGCGCCGAATCGTCCGATGGTGTCCGGTACTGTTTCTGCCCTTTGGAGAAAACAGCGAAGAGAACATCGTCCTGTTCACTGATGTTCAGAGCTCCAGCCAAGATTGCTCCTGCTTTGGCGAGGAACGCTGCCTGGAGGAGGCGGTACTCCACCCCTTTCCTGACACAGCCCACCGGCAGGGAGACGTACGAGTGGAACTTGTCGTCACCTTTGCAGAGCCGGACGATGCGAGACGTGTAGAAGAGCTCACCAAAGGTCTCGGTTTCCGGCTGAACGGTCAGGAAATAGACAAAATTACCACTGGAGAAGCCATAAATGTATTCAATGTCAAAGTGCGTGACCAGCGCTAGTGTGTCCGATGGGATCTTGACTAGAGAAGAGACAAAGTCTGTATGAAGCTCGTAGTCCAGCATGGCCGCCGATTCCGGATCTCGTGGAAGTTTGCGGCTTGAGATGGTCGGGAAGTAGTCCTGTTTTCCACCGACCGAAGTGCCGATGTACAGCGTGGCATCTCTGTCACGATCTCGACCTCGATCTCGACTCACGATCACACCGCTCATGCCACCGGTCCGGTTCACACTGGAGAAGTAGTGCTCTTTTTTATGCGACGGCTCGGCCAAAATGAACAAATCATCCAGCCGCAGGATCTTACACACTCCCTGATAGAGGCTCCCGCATGCTAGCAGGCGACTGTGCAAGTCGTCGACTAGAAGCAGCTTGTTGACGTTGTCGGTTTTGGCAAGCGGCTCGGAGCAGGGCTGCATGATCAGCGGAGGGTAACAGGCCTGGTTATCCAGCTCCGGTCCTGTATTATGCGAAACCAGTGGGCCCAGATCTGAAGACAGCTTGTAGACCCGGTTCACTCCACCCACATACACCGTACCACTCGACTGGTGGACAGCGAGGTGACTCAAGCTCCATTCAGGATTCTCAGACCGGAAAATATTCATGTTTTGTCCAGAACAAGAGATCAAATACAAAAAGCAGATTAAAAAGCAGCATTTTATTGCAGTGCTCTCCATTTTTGGTCAATTCAGTAGTTCAGGTTTGGGAAATTCTCGTTCTGTCCTTCCTTTACAGATCCTCAGAATAATCCTTGGTGATCACATCGTGGTCCTGAGGGGAAACACAGAAAGACAGACTTTAGTCTTGTACACATGACAAATGTTTTATGTAAATCAGTCACTGAAAGTACAAACAAAAATCATATTGACCCATAAACTTCATATTCTAGAGAAAACTCCATAGAAATATGACGGTATGCTCCATGCCTTCTACATATCAATCTGCATTGTTACTGCAGATCCTGAAAATTTCTCCCCAAACTGAAAAGGTGTTGAAGGTAATTAAAACAAAGTGTCGGCTTATTATTAAGGCTGAAGGCTTTGTAACCACAGATTAGACTCACAGTAATGAGCAGACACACGCATTCTTGCTAAATCCATGCTAAAATCAGTAGGCAATCACATCCACTCTGTGCTGTACAACACACACCAATTTCACTGCACATTTCGCTTTAATGTCAGATTTTTAAATAAAAAAAAACTCAAAAAAACTGGGGCCTACTGTTTTTTGTAAATCTCATTTATATTTTATAACCAGTCATTTCTTTTTTCAATGAAGCATGTATTAATTCTTTGCATTTGGAATGCCATAAAACAAAAACATACTATTAAAGTTTATGTGACAGTGCAAATGGGTGTAACATTGGGGCACCCCTGCTCAGTGGCATGTGATGTGGGCAATTCTGATCCAGCCCCCACTCAAAGGAGCTCTGAGACTAGAAGACCCACCCCTGGTGCGGCTTGAGAATTCGGAGACATAGACAAACATCAGCAAAAGTGAAAGGAAAGATTTATAAGAGAGTAGTGAGACCAGCCTTGTTGTATGGCTTAGAGACAGTGGCACTGACAAAGAGACAGGAAGCAGAGCTGGAGGTGGCAGAACTTAAGATGTTGAGGTTCTCTTTAGGAGTGTCTAGGGTGGACAGGATTAGGAATGAGATCATCAGAGGGACAGCACAGGTTGGAAAATTGGGAGACAAAATTCAAGAGGGAAGACTGAGATGGTTTTTGGACATGTGCAGAGGAGGGATAGTGGATATATTGGTAGGAGGATGTTGGCGATGGAGCTGCCAGGCAAGAGACGGAGAGGAAGACCAAAGAGGAGTTTATTTGGTTGTGGTAAATGAAGATATGCAGGGAGTTGGGGTGAGAGTAGAGGATGTGGAGGACAGGGTGAGGTGGAAACGTTTAAACTCGCTGTGGTGACCCTGATAAAGGGAGAAGCCGAAAGAAGAAGAAGAAGAAACTCAATAAGTGCTGCGACAAACCGAACTAGTGGCACCATAGAAGGTCATGAACCTGGTCAATCCGACAAATAGCGCCATCAATGAGCCAATGCAAGACGACCACTCACACAAAACAAGCCTCCTGGTACTTGGACTTGTATATCACCACCTGTCTGGTTTTGTCGTGGCGAGGCTTGGGTCCAGATGTTTGTGTAGGTCTCCAAAACTTTATGAATAATTCAGAATCGTCTGTCTTTCTGTATCCACCTCTCTCGCCCTATCAATCCTCTTCCCCCTTTCCGTATTTACTGCGCAGACAAAAACTGTACGCTCCTTATTAACTGATTACATGTGCCACGTCTGACTGATTTATGATGCAGCACAGACAGAGTGAGTGGGAGAGAGACAGAGAGAAAATATGAGCGAGAGTAAGCATTAGGCTCGAACTCCTGCTAGCACAGAATGCTCATTAACTAACTGTGACTGCAGGGGAGGTCCGCACCATTACGCGCCCCCCTCCCTACACACACAACACGCCTTCCTGCTTACTGTGCATTAATCCTGTCATTAAATTAGCATGTAAAGTTATTAATCATGCTTCCATTTTTCATCCCTCTCTCTCCCCCACTCAGTCAATCAGCCTGACTCAACCCTGGCTTTGTAATAAGATTGGTAGTCAGGAGTCTGCACCCTCTTCACTGTGCTCTTTAATTTCATTTCCATATTTTATGCAGATATATTATGCAGGAGACAAACAGGCACAGATATGAGGAGCTCTAGGAAACGAGTGGGTTGGTGGAACGAAGCCTCTTTAGAAATCAGCAGCGATTAAGATGTTGGTTGGGGGGTTTAAGCTACACCGTCACAGACGCCGTGGATGTTAAACACACAGGGTTTTAATGCTAATTAAATGCTAATCTCCTCCCGTTGTCTAAAATCATGTTTTTACAAAAATCTACTCATTCAGATCAGAACCAACAGCTGCTTATATATTCTACTGCAAAGTACAGGTTTAGTGAAGATATGAAACGTAAACTATTCAAACTATTAAATGTAATTCATGTACACTCTTCTGTAGTGACTGTATATAAAATATGGATCAGAAGGCCCAGGGTTCAAGCCCTGGTGGGTCTGTGAGCAAGACCCTTAACCCAGTAGTGCCTAAACTGTACCTAAGACTGCAGCAGTTGTAAGTCATTCTGTATAAGGGAGTCTGACCAAATGTAAACTATTTTACTACTGCTTACACAAATATCATCAACCAAGTCATTCGTCTTGAAGTTATGTAACGTCACTTATAAAAGTTAAGTTCACAGGATTTACACCATCCGGAGACCAGAGACAGAACTTAGGGAGATTGTTATTGGTGTACTGTCTATACATTTTGTCTGTACATTATGACGGTACTATAACATTAGGTTTGTGGGTTTATTGCAAACACAACTGGCTGAAAACTCCTCTGCGTCTCTGTTTCACTGTGTGTGATTATACACCCAAACACACCAGTGTTTCTCTGGGCTTGTTTGTTTTAAGGGCAGTGTCTTGGGAGCAGGTTTTAAAATACATGACACAAGCAAAGTGACCTTTCGTTCTAGAAGTATATAAAATTGTGCTTGATATAATATAATATATACAGGGGTTAGACAATGAAACTGAAACACCTGCCATTTTAGACCACAATAATTTATTAGTATTGTGTAGGGCCTCCTTTTGCGGCCAATACAGCGTCAATTCGTCTTGGAAATGACATATACAAGTCCTGCACAGTGGTCAGAGGGATTTTAAGCCATTCTTCTTGCAGGATAGTGGCCAGGTCACTACGTGATGCTGGTGGAGGAAAACTGTTCCTGACTCGCTTCTCCAAAACACCCCAAAGTGGCTCAATAATTATTTACTATTTATTAATAAACTGGTGACTGTGCAGGCCATGGGAGATGTTCAACTTCACTTTCATGTTCATCAAACCATCTGAACTCTGGTATGTCACGCATAATGTTGTGTGCATTGCAATATTTTGAGCAAAACTGTGCTCTTACCCTGCTAATTGAAGCTTCACACTCTGCTCTTACTGGTGCAATGTGCAATTAATGAAGATTGGGAACCAGACTGGTCCAATTTAGCCATGAAACCTCCCACACTAAAATGACAGGTGTTTCAGTTTCATTGTCTAACCCCTGTATGTACACACACACACACACACACACACACACACACACACACATATATATATATATATATATATATGATGATAAACTGATTCTAGTTGTTTCTAGATCATTTTCCATCACTATACCCCCTAATACATAACATCAAGTTTAATACACGAGTCTGATTAGTCAGTATTATGCTGATTCATTTTTTAACGTTCACTGTTCTGAACAATGATGCTGGAAGCCCACAATTACCTAACGCGCTCAGCCAAATATTTGACTATTTACTTAGTTTCCATAGCAACAACTAATTCACTTAACCTTTCAATAAAGATGCATGTAGCAGGATGTACGTTCAAGACACCACAGAAAAAGGTGTAACTGTTGTTATAGTGGAGTGAAGCACTGCTGTGCAGATGTCCGGGTAGTGGTGGGCGATGTGACCTCAAATCAGTACCAGGATTAATTGAACATTTTACCTCGATTACAATTAATGACTGATTCATTTGTTTTGGGTTTTATATGCTCGACTTTTAAAACTCGTGAACTGAAGGAAACACACAGATCTTCCATTCATGGTTATTTATTGAACCCTTTGAAATCATGATGTAGTAGGATATGGCATCAGTTATTACTTTCCATCTTCTTGAATCCTTTTCATATTGTGTAGCTTTTATAAATGCCACTTGAGTCACTTGACTACATATGGTAGTATGTTTTTAAGGGGACAGCACATAAACAGGCACAGTGGGGAAAGTATTAACGGAATTAAAACAAAAAATAAAAAACAAAATCAAGTAATGGATATGGGCAAGATTACTTCAGTTAATGTCGGTTTAGATTAATATTCGATTAATTGCTCAGCCCTATGTCAAGGCATTATAACAGCTTGATGTTTATTATTTCATTACAACAGCACAAAAATCGCCACACAGAAGTCCAGTTTTGGCTGCAGCACGAGGTTGGCTCTCACGCCTTTAATTATACAACATTATGAATAATTAACGATCAATAACTCAAGGTTTTTAATAATGCTTATGTTATTCATAATAAAGGAAAAATCTTATACTATTGACTGATTCTAAATTACAGTATGTGTGATGTCCTGCATCCGTTCTAGCTAAATCCATACCAGCTCCTTGTTCAGTCTCTTCTCTAGAGTGCTTTGTTGCCTCTTTCAGTTGCAAAGTTTTACTTACACATCTGTCTCGGCCTTCCCTGATTGTTTTTTGATCCTGTGCTTTAGCCTCTGTCAACAACTTTGTGCCTGAACCCTGTCTGCATTGTTAATTAAACCTCTGAAAAACCACCAAGCATTCATCTCTGTCTCCACCAGCTTCACAGTATGAATATTTAATTAATTACAGCATAATGGATAGTTGATAGCTAATGCTCGATTACAGTTTTATGGTCTGTGAAGGATGGGTTATAATTATTTTTTATAATTATGCCATAATGAAGGAAAGTTGAATAATGACTTATAGTACGAATAATGTTTAGCTAATGAAGTTCTAATGTTTAATACTTTGTTCTCTCACCACAGAACGACTGTAATATACTGATGGCACCTGTAAATGCAATCTGCACCCGAACCTGCTACTTCCAGCGTCTCCCAACTCCAGTAAGCTAACAAAGAGCAGAATTAATATGCAAAGGATGAGACAGTATTTCAAATATTCGAATAATCAAAATGTATAAACGGAATAACAAATTAGGCATGCTAAGTCATATTCAGTGGGGACAGGCACCAGTACTTGCTGGGACATCTCAGAGATTAGGGGGTATAAACACACTTCCAAAGAAATGTAATTCATCCCAAATGTCAGAAACATTTTGGTCAAGTGAGATATGTAGGAAAGTAGATCAGTTCTCCAGAAGTATATTTGTATACATCACATTCCGGTATAAAATTACTAGAAGTCACATACAGTGCTGCGCGAAAAGCTTGTGAACAATTTATAATTTTCTATATCTCTGCATATATATGACTTAAACCATCATCAGATCTTCACACAAGTCCTAAAGAGATAAAATAAAGTGAACCCAATAGATAAAGTGAACCCAACCTAACGAATGAAACAAAAACCTCATACTTGGTCATTTATTTATTCAGGAAAATGAACTAATGTTACAAATCTGTCAGTGGCAGAAGTAAGATAACCTCTAGGATCAGCAGTTCATTGGAAAGTCAAATTAGAGTCAGGCATTTTCAATCCATGGGATGACGTTAAATGTTAACATAATATTTTGTAATAGCCAGGTCAAAGTCCTGACCTCAATCCAATAGAAATGTTGTGGAAGGAACAGAAGTGAGCAGTCCATGTGAGAAAACCCACCAGGATTGATCAACAATTAACAGAAACTTGTTGTCACAGGTACTGCTGCATACAGAAAGCAAATCATAGATCTTTGCCACTCAAAGATCTCTAATATTAGAACATACAACAACATTTCAAGTATACCAGTAATAGCTTTGTTTTATTTGTTTAATTGGGTTCTCTTTAGTAACTTATCACTGCTTGGCCAAAATAAAGGTCCCACACTAACATTTCGTTAGACCTCCTTTGGCTTTGATTACGACATGCATTGTTTCCACAAGCTTCTACAATGATGTTACAACGTTTATTTCTGTCCAGTTGCATGAATTTTTCCCCAAGATCTTATATTGATGATGGGAGATTTGGACCACGGTGCAAAGTCTTCTCCAGCACATCCCAAAGACTCTCAATGGGGTTCACAATCCACTCTGTGGTGGCCAATCCATGTGTGAAAATGATGGCTCATGCTCCCTAAACCACTCTTTCACAATCTGACCCTTCTGAAACAGATGAACATCTTTTCCACGGTCACAGGAGGTCTTTCGACATGGTTGTTTAACAAATGAGAAGCTACTCACTGCATCAGTTAGGGTTCAATAACTTGTTGACAGCTGAAACATAATCACCGATGCAGTCATTATCCGATGGGAGGCTCACTTTTTGACAATTTAACTATTTGCTTAGCTAAATCTAGGTGGTGACCCTTTTCTTAGCCAGGTAGTGTATATTTGCAGACCATGATGGTAGAACACTTAACAGATTTCATCCAGACTGCAAGCCAGTTTCGAAATGTTACAATACTGGTGTTGTGTATTAAGACTATTGTTATGCTGTGTTACGATGGTATTACATTATACTGTCAAGCATGTGAACACCCCAGTCTTGCCTGTTACAGACTTGAAGGCCTGAACTCAAACTTGGAAGGCCTGATGATGAGGTGGAAACACAGGAAAACAGTCACTGCAAACCAGTGTTGGTCCATATCCCATCCCTGGCAAGACAAGGTTTTATTTCACGAGTTGTTGAGGAGTCTCTTCACCTCCAGGTTTGGTACTGGCATTCAGAGTGCGTGCCTGATGAGGAATCTCACCACTGGGTCTCACTCCAGTTCTGACTGTTCTTGTGTGTGTTCGGCCACATCAGGGGCCTTCCAAGTTCCTTGTGTCACTGGGCTTGGAGGGTAATGCATCAGAACTGGTCTGCCAGGCATGTGTGACATTAATATAGTTTATTACAGTAGTGTGATGTTGTTTAGCTGTAGTGATGTTGTGTACAGGGCAACATTTCTTGTGTTACTGCTGTGTAAGTGAATGATTGTGTAATGTGGGTGGAAGTGTACGCAGAGTATTATTAATCTGTAGCTTCGTGCTCACTGGGTGCCTCCAACCCAGTTCATTAGAGCAGCAATAAACCTGCCATCCTGCCATGGGCAAGGGATGGCTGAGTAAATCTCTCTCTCCCTCTCTTTCTCTCTCTCTCTCTCTCTCTCACACACACACACACACACACACACACACACACACACACACACACACAGTTTTCTCCCTCTCACCTGGGGGTTAACACACTCTGCAGGCTTAGGGATAAATCACTGACCTCCCCATCTCTGTTCTCTCTTTTATGTGTGTATGTGTGTTGCTGTTTCTCTGAGAAAAGTCCTTGAGTTTGATAAATATATAACATTTGTTTGTGTCTGTTACTCAGTGTGTCTCAATATTTATGAACATCTTACCCTCTCAGACATGCTATTGCACTGAGAGGATGTGAGAGTGTGTCCTGGCATGCAGCAGTGCGAGTGCTGCTGTGATCAGCTGTGGTGTGTGTTATCTTCACACACACACACTATACACACACACACACACACACACACACACACACACACACACACACAGAGTCCCTGAGCAATAATACCAGTAAATAAAAGAAGCACAAAGAGATGAAACTGAAAGAAAGAGAGAGGGAGACCATGTTTCGCTCTGTTGTGATCTCTCCCGGTCGTGTCCTAAATCAGAGGGACAGCTCTACTCCATATTGACCCTGCACTCTGCAGGCGGCTAATTGAGTCCTTGTTGTGCATCTCCACAGTGCATGTGTTGTACCCTAATTTGCTTAGTGTGTGTCGATGAACTCGCAGCTGGATTGCGCGGTGCCATACCCGTAACACGCTCGGCACTATATGCAGCCAGGCACTTCATAACACCTATTCAGACAACTTTCCGGTCACAGATACGTCCATGGGCCATGCTTATTATCCTTATTATTATGGTTATAAACCTACTTAACCCATATATCACCTCGCCAGATAAATTAGCTGCGGAAGTTCAGCAGATGTTCAGACTTAACAGCCTCTGGTGTAAACAAAGCTTTATTAAGCATATGCTGTCCCAGTGTGAGCAGACTGAATGCTGAGCAACATTTGGGTGGCGTCGCTGTTTATAAGCAGCGAGAAGTGTTTTCAGTTTGTGGTCCATTGTAATTATGACCCAACACCATAGCAGCTTAAAACTTCACTAATTGCTCCTAAACTAATTGCTCCTGGTATGCAATTGGGATGTTGTTCTTGTTCGGTGTGTCAGCCACTCTAAACAACATGAACTCTGGAGGCTATGCCCCTACACTGAGTAACACGACCAGTATTTGTAGTTTACATGACCATATATCCCAAGCTAACAGAGAACTTGTTTGAATATGGGTACATCACTGCCTGATTTTAGGCACTTTCTCATCAAACAGGTCTAGGAACTAATTTGGGGTTAATTATCCCCCGCGGAGTGTCACGAGAACTACATTTTTTCCAGCTAGGGTTTACATTTTACCAAATTCCAACTACTGATTCCGATTCTGCTTATCAATTCCGGCTCTTATCGATTCCAAGCTTTGATTATAAAATGCAGAACAAATGTGCCAAATGTTTAGGTATAAAGAATATCGTGCTGAACTCAAAATCACGTTGTAGATCCTCCGTCGCAGATAAGCTCAGTAAAGCGAGCTCTTCACTGTCGATGCATTTATCTGTGTTTTTTTTTCTTTAGCAAGAAGAGCTATTGTTTACACAGCTACCGGTGTACATCACTCAGGATTCCTGCCTTGAATTAGAAGCTTAACTCCCTATACATGGCGTTCTCAGAAATACAGCCGGCTCCAGTTCCTGTGGTGCGAACATGTGACAAAATGGGCACATAGTTCAAAGAACTATGAAAAGTTCCACTGCAAAAGCACCTATAGTCTGAATTAGGGCTGCAACTAACGATTATTTTAATAATCGATTAATCGGTCGATTATTTTTTCGATTAATCGATGAATCGGGTTTTTAAAAAAACCTTTCCATGTCTTTATTCAGAAATATAACATTAAATACCAGAGCAAATAAGTCTTACAACATAAATGAATAATAATAAATTAAATTTATTAATAAATTAAAATACAAAAATTAAACAATAAAGAAAAATAAGTGCACCTCTGATGCAAACACTACATACAAACTCATTCACACTCTTTCTGTAGAAACTTTGCATTACAAGCCAAAAATGTTAGCATGTCAACATGCTCCTGGCTAAAGCTGGCACTCTTTTTAGAGACTATATATCCTGCCGCAGAAAATAAACGCTCAGACAGTGTTGAAGTACCAGGAATGCATAAATAGGACTTGGCTAGCCTGGCCAATATAGGATATATGTCTCTTAACTCCATAACTGTTATTATCCAGCTAACAAGCAGAAAAACAGCATCAGCCGTGCTCTGCCTGTTCGCATAATGTGATAATTCCCAACGGAACAAACTCGGGATATTGTGGTGACTTACGCTGTTGTTTGAGCTCCTTTCATCCTCATCAGTGGCACCATGTTTCCGTTTCGAGGGCTGTATCAGAACCGGGGTGCTCCCGTGCCAGGTCAGATCACTTTTGCAAAGCTTGCATGTTACACATTGTTTAGTTGTGTGAAGCGTGAAGTGCTCCTACACTTTTGAGGACTTAAGCCGAACCTTCTTCTCTGCGTCGGTCATGTTTCATTTGTAGAATTTATTTAATTCTTAACGCTAACTTATGCTGAAGATTCCACGTCAACTCCGCCTCACTCCGTTCAACTCGCTCGTATTTTTTTTCCAGCGTTGACGAAGTGCCGCAAGTAACGTAAGCAGATATGATAAGGCGGGGGACACGTAAATCATGCGACACAACGAATCGATAATGAAATTCATTGTCGACACTTAATAATCGATTATTATTGATTTTATCAATTCGTTGTTGCAGCCCTAGTCTGAATGTAAGAAAAGATGCAGGGCTCCTGAAAAATCTCTGGCTTCTAAATTTGTAAAACAGGTGCAAACATAATTAATTAACGCACAGCGTCTTCAGTCCCGCACAAACGATTCAACGCAGACTGACAAAAAACATCTGGCACTGAAGAAAGGACTAAACCCTCTGAGTCACAACTGCTGTCATACATGAGAAGAACCAGTACACCCCAGCTGTCTCAATTACACACACACACACACAATGCAAGGATAATTGTAAAGACACTAAAGATAAAAGTAAAACTGAGTAAAATGATAATATTTAACCATTTGCATTACGCTAATACTTTCCTTTTTGCTACCTGTATTAAAATCTGACAGATATTACAAATGTAATCTATTTTTAAAAAAGACTTGTATTTAAACATCCCAATGTAAAACATCATATACTGTCATCAATGAAAAAAATGATTTAAATATATTTCATATAATTAAATATATTTAAAATGTGTTTGATGCAGGCAGCTATAACTACAGGATACATATTAAAAACAACAACTAGGGCAAAACTAAAAAGCAGGCATGCACAATAGGGCAGAAGTAGCTGATCTAGCTTCATTTTTCCAAATAGTTCTCCTGAGGTAAACACAACTTTAAGACTAGGTCACACAACATGACTAAAAACTCACGATTAAAAACTGTATCATTGACACCACACAATCACTTTCTCAGAAAGCCTTGTGTATAAAGAAAGCACAGGGCAGTTAGCAAACAAAATGCATGATTGACTACATTTTTAGCATCTTTCCATCTTTTGCATGTTAATTTTAGACACACTGCAAGCAGACTGATGTGCTCCTTGAGCTGTGTCTTTTCACATACTTGTATCAAGCCGAACAGTACTACATTTCTCAAGTTCAGAACATTCTAGTGCATGACACTTGAGAAAAACTCATAAATCATTTAAAAGCTGCCAAAGCTTTAAAATAGTTGTACTCACTTAGGACATACAAAAATGTATCCACGCAATGGTTTGTCCACACAATCGAAGAGATAATCACAATAGACGGAGAACATGTTAATCTTCTTCGCCACACTTTATGGTGCAATACCGACATATGACCACTCATATTGCACAGCACACAGTTAGAGAAGGCATCAACATTTGCATGTCTCATTGGGCAATCCAAGTAACACAGCGGGTGGGCTCAGTTATTTAGATTTCAGCTTTCATTTATTATCACCACAGCAACAAATCAAATATGGTCAAAGCAATAAACTTGACGTTATTACAGCAGGTTATTTCAACAGAGCCTTTTGTGATCCGAGAGATTTGAAGGGTTTGGCATGAGACTGCAAGATCTGGTTCCAATACACAAGACTTAAAGTACGCTGGGTGAAAAATTCCAGGCTAAAATCAAGAACATCCAGGCTTCTGCCTTTATCTCAGTACAGACACAGTGACTTTGGAGTCTTCTGACTTGATATTGTCTCCTGTTTGAAAAACTGCATTAAAATGAGCAATGATGTGAGTGACTGTCAAAATTACCTCAGTGTCTCAGTTTTAGAGGCTACACAAATAAAAACAGGTTTTATAAATGACTATGTAATCACTAACACCAGCAGCAGAACTGGTCACAATGGAAAAACTTGTTGGGAAGGTGAATCCATATTTGAAAGACACCAAGTCAGCTCTTAAAATATTTCTTACAGTTTCTGTCCTGGTACAGCTGCCAGTCCCCAGTATGTACCATTACCGTGACAAACAGAACAGCAATGCTGAGTGCGCAGAGCATTAAAACGTCCCCAGTTAATAGATACATTCACTCCTGGGCTGCCATACACAAACCAATGGCAAGCTCAATCACTGTAGTGAACAACCATTAACGAGTCACTGAAGTTCTGAGAGTCTGAGACCTAACACATTGGTGGATCATTTGAAATTAAGTTGTCTAAAAGACATCAAAATTATGATTTATTTGATTATTCTATGAGGTATATGCAATAACATTGGCATAAATCCACCATATGTATGTTCCCTGCAGATGGTAAGTTACGAGCAGCTCCCACAGTTTCCACCATCCAGACACAGGTGGCACGTTCACTACACCCCCCTGTCTCTATCTGGAACATTTCTAGGTGCTTAGCAGAAGGAAATGTGTTGTCACAGCGCCCACTACATGTCCTGCATCTTTTGCAATGACGTTGTGAACTAGAAACCTGGACTGCTATGACCTGGTACCACATCGTCTTTTAGCGACGAATCCCAGTTCTGTTTGGGTTCGAGTATGGAGGCCGCATGGTGAGAGCTTCGATCCTGCCTTTGCTGTTGAACGCACACTGGCCCACCTGCGGGTCTGATGGATGCAGGCCCAGCTGCAACATCTGTGAGCAAATGTCCCACAGGATACCATACAGAACCTGTTTGCCTTCAATACCCAACCATATTGTGCATCCAGGCTAGAGACAGCCTAACAGGGTAACTAGAGCCTTGATTCAAATGTAAAGTTTTCCCCAGTAATCTTATCCTTTTGCTTTAATATTGCAATCACTTACATAGATCATCATTACATTCACACATATATAAGTTTGATTCGATTCCAACAGCTCCTTCTTGGTGAGTTCTTTTTTTTGAGTAACATGACCTGTTATAAATCTTTAATAATGTCTTGAAAGTCATAATCAATACCCATGTTATTCTATGGTGTTCATATAACACATAATTTCACAAATCATATCTTGAACATTCAGTGACCTATGGCTGTAGTTTCTAATGCATTACTCATTTGAAGTGTTCACTTTAAAGCTACTTCATATCGATGACACCACCCAGTGACTGCCATAGAGACAGACATAAATCCGGTCAGGCACCTTTCACCTCTCTCTGACTCTGTCTCACTCTTTCACACACACACACACTAATGTGTTATAGTGGAGGAGGAAGAACGTCCTCAGGCTGAGAGAATGTGTGTAACCCAAGTGCACTCGATTCAGTGATGAATAAATGAGGATGATTTGTGGATCAGTTTACATAGTAGTTGTGGACAGAAGTGGGTCTCACACTCACACACACACACACACACACACACACACACACACACACTGTAAGGAAGGATCACACAGTGGTCAAGAGGCAGGGCTACCAACAGACAGTGTGTGCAAGAATGAGAGAAAGTCTGGTTCTTTTTAGAAACTGGCTCACATTTGCATCACTTTAATAACAATTTTAGTACTGTGAGTAGCAGCTGTATTCTGATACTGAACAAACAAGCTTACACACACACACACACAAACACACACACTAACATCCGCTGTAGCCAATGTAAATGTAACCATCACAATACCCTCAGTACCCTGCGCTCTCCACTGCGTGAACAAAGAGAGGAAAAATGGACACGATTTCCACCTTCAGACTCAGTCACGCGCTATTGTTCTTAGTCTGTATCGAGAAGTTGTGAGGTAGTGTGAGTAAATGTGTGCGGGTCCCTGTGGAGTATAAGATCAACATACGGCTCATACTATGGGAGGATTACATGACTAATACCAACAGCTGTGCATTTACCCACACACACATACACATAGGAAATAAAGCTTTCTAGTGAGTGCTAATGTGCCTCTGCACGTCATATATCTAATGTGTGGATCTCTGCATCTGTCTGTGTGTGTACACAGAATAACGCTGCTCTGATTAAGGTGGATTTCTTCATGTGTTTAGCTACAGTCTAACACCACACTGGTTGAATGTACTGCACTTAGGGGTGTGTGATATGTATCGTCTACGAAAATATTTTCAATCTTGTGAGAGCTGACATTATCGAGTATGTCACTCACTTTGCAAAAATCAGAACTGGCCAAAATCATTAACTAAAGCTTATTTTATAATGAAGAGCTGAAAAATCTCATGTCATGTAGTGAGAAATGGATTGAAAGCGAAAAGTCAAAGCAAAACGCTTACTCTATTATTGAACTCAGGGCACGGTCATAGCGTTTTCCTTTCCTTTTGGTTGGCTGTCAATATTAACCATATTAGGACACATGGGGACTTGTTTGGGCTGAGAATATAGTACTACAGATGTAAGAAATAAAGAAAAGCTTCACATTGTGAATCTGAATCACTGAATCACTGCATACTGAATCGTGAATCGTGAATCATGAATCGTGAATCCAGTTTCAGTTGAAACGAGTCACGCAGCTCAGCTCGTACACGTTTAAGCAAGTGTGCGAGTACCGAGCAAACGATGAGAGCCAAGAAATTTTTCTAGTCAAAATGTGTCGACGACAGTATTCGACGAGTTCCAAGGTACCACTATAAAACAAAAATGTGGTTTGTTTGTTTGGTTAATTTAACGTCACTTTCAGCGTCAATGGCTATTTATGACAGACACAAGGTTATATCGATACACAGGGTTATTTCTAAACTAGTCATTCATATTCAGATCAGACCAATTTAGTGTAATCAATTAACCTAATGCATATCTTTGGACCTAGGAAACTGGAACACCCAGACTAAACCCACGCAGACATGGGAAGAACATTAATACTCTATGTAAATCATTTAAGTTGTTTAAGATCTGCTTTATTTTGACGAAATACATGAGGTTTCAGAAATAAGGATTAATACTACAGTGGAACCCCGCTATAAAAACCCCCATTATAAAAATTTCCACTATAACATCCAGGCTATTTTAGTCCCCCAAACCTGCTATCACCTTTTAAGGCTAGCGGATAAGGTACTGGACTCTGGACCAGAAGGTCCAGGGTTCAAATCCCACCTCTGCCAAGCTGCCACTGTTGGGCCCTTAACCTACAATTGCTAAGATGTACCAATTGTAAGTCGCTCTGGATAAGGGCGTCTGCTAAATGCTGTAAATGTAAGATATTTACTGTCAGGATCACTATCCAAACTATCTGAAACTGCAATCCCACTGTAATGAATGACAACTTGATTGTTATTCTTTTTTTTCCTACACATTCATTTTATTCAGTGACTAATGAAAGTCATGGCTGTTTATTTTATAACATAGCATTTAGTGCTACAGTACGCTGTGAGACAGTAGAGAACACACGCTTGCACACAGGGTAATAAGACATGTGACGAACAGATAATGCACATTAAGCGATGAAGCCAAGTCTAGTCTGCAAATACCAGACGATTACATAACTAAATAAGACGCCGTTTTGAAAATGCAAGAACGTTGGAATGTTCCTTACACATAATAATGAAACTAGGGTCTGCTCCCTGACTATTCATGTTCCTGGAGCCAGTGGAACGGAACAACTAAAGTGGGAGAACAATCTGCATTGAAAAAACCTGTGGATTAAAAGAATGAAAATAGGGCAGCGTAACAGGATGACAAAGAGTCATTCAGCTATTTTCAGTGATCTTCTTCCTCCACGGTCTTTGTGAGCACTGACAATAAAAAGTGGAAAGAATAGTTCTGAAGAACCCGAAGACTAAGAAGGACATCAGAAAGACTGAAGGAAATTTATAGAAAAACCCTGTGCAAATGGAAACGCCTGTGCACCGAGGCTTTCATCTTCTAGCATGCTGCACACACCATGAAGTACGTGTACGCATGTATATTTGGATGCACAATGAATACGCACGATGATTTTTCATTTTCGCTGCACTAGAAGTATCATTTCTTTTTATTGTGCTGTACAACACCAATTGTCATTCGCGGGACCCCGGTCATACTGTGCTACTGACCCAGGTTTGCAATAACTCTTCCACAAAATATGTGACCATTTCCAAAGACTTCGCTGGGACACACAGACCCTCCTCAGGTGTTTATGTACAGAGTCGCTCGGCATCAGTTTTACGCGTACACCCCCTTCAAACGCAACCCTCGGAGTCAACTTTGTGAAATACTACAGCCAGCTGATGCAATGTCTTAAAATTATGCCCAAGTTGCTCGTGCACACCGTAATGGTGCAACAGAACCCTGTCCCTATGCCGCCTTAAGAGATATATGATGCAAATTCAGTATTGATTTGAGACATGCCTAAACATAAACACAAAATGATATTACTTTGGTACTCATTGGCCATGCAACAGCATTACTAACATGCTAAAGATGCTCCACTGAACTACACTGAACTGAGAGATCAAAAACAGACTCGTACCATCAGAACCTCTCGCTCTTCCCATACATAAATACCAGATATGATCAAAGCCACTCCTCTCTTCCTGCATATATGAATGAACATGTTAATTAAGCAAACACACGGCTGCTTATCAGACGACCAAACTGCTGGAGGTCTCATTTGCAAAATATCAAATATATCTTCCTTGACATTTAAAGACATTTACAGCAAAGACCTTTAATATTCAGCACGCCATATAAAGAATGAGGCAGTCATACAATAAAACAGAAATTCGGCAAACACAATAAATCAAATGTCAAACTGAAAGGAACTAAAATAGAGTCGGAATCTTACAACCACTCTAAACCAAACTAACGCTTGCATTTCAGCTCTTAGTCACATTTTTCTCTCATCACTGGAAGCACTGCAATAACGTCTCACGTTTGTATAAATGTGGCAGGCTAGTACGCTGTAGCGCTATTTTGTTTTGTGTTTCTGTGTCACTCAGCCTTTCGGAAGACGCAGTTAGCAATCCAGCAGCACTCTGGACTTGAATCAAAGGCTTGAGTGAACCTGGCTTTGAAATGATCGTCTGCCTTTGCCTACTCTCTGACATTGAACTGGCATACTTGTACACTGTATGCTAGCCCAGTATAGCATGCAAACATGAAAGCATTTAGCTGAAATGTTCGAATTTCTTTGCAAAAACAATTACTGCAGAACGACCCCTTATAAGTCTCATTATTTCTCCAACTGTGGAAAAAAAAAAAGCTAAAATGGCACGCAGATAGCTCTGGCAGCATACTCTTAAATTTGATCACCAGAGTAGCACATCATCTGAGTATCTGAACATACTGGAAATATTCCTGTTCACACACAAGCGAGACTCTGTATACTGTTTTTAGGTATGGTTAAGTGCGTAGTATGTTAGTTCAATTACCGCCTCGGTCTAGTATTTAAGCCACACCCCCAATCACTGTAGCTTCAGATGGACAGAGAGACAGAAATGCAGACTCATTATGATTATTGAGTCTTTTACTTTTCCTTTTTCGGTCTAGCTCACCCCCCCACCACACACACACACACACACACACACACACCCCTTCCTTGTGATTGTTTGAAACTGGAGGGCAGCTGTAAAAATGACAGTTACTAACACAACTCACATTTACAAACCCTATCACACTGCCATCTGTGAGTGCGTACAAGCTTCTGTGTGCTTATGAGAACATATGTGCATGTTGTGTGCTTATGTCTCTTTGTGTGTGTTTGTGTGTGTGTGTGTGTGTGTGTGTGTGTGTGTGTGTGTTATGCCAGTTTTTGCAGAATGAGTTCTGCCAAAAGCACCATCTGCTCAAAAAGTCACTAAGCTTGGAGCTGTCAGCACTCTCCACCCAGCCGTGCTCTCCTCCGCCTCCCTACATCACTCTCTCTACTTCCTCCCGGGCTAATGTAGCTAACAATAAAGGATGCTTATAGCTAACAGTTTAGCAACCTGCCTAAACCTTAACACACTTCACACCACATCAAGCTGCACCAGTAATCTTAAGTATGTGAACTCAGGTGGTTTTTGTATGAAATACTGTCTTCTGTACACATGGACAGGCTGAGGTAGGAGTTGTGGTACAAAGTCTGAAAGATTAATCTGCAAATCCTAATCCCTGCCGTTTTATTCTAATGAATTATCTAACTCATTTTCTAATTGCTGTTCAGCAAGCGGGGGCCATGGTGGCTCAGTGGCTAGCAATTCCTGGGTTCGATCCTTGGATGGAGTTTGCATGTCCTCATCGTGTCTGTGTGGGTTTACTCCGGGCGCTGGTTTCCTCCCACGGTCCAAACACATGCTTTAGGTTAACTGATTACTCCGAAGCGGCCCTCGTTTGTGTGCATGAATGTGTGAGCGCCCTGCCTAGGGTCGTTCCTGCCTTGCACTCTGTTGCTTTCCCACAACTCTGTCCACGATTAAGCAGTGAATTAATGAATGAAATTTTAGCAAGTACTACTATCCAGCATTGCCACGGCTTAGCTTTCAGCAGTTTATATACAGTGGGGCAAAAAAGTATTTAGTCAGCCACTGATTGTGCAAGTTCTCCTACTTAGAAAGATGAGAGAGGTCTGTAATTTTCATCCTAGGTACACTTCAACTATGAGAGACAAAATGAGAAAATAAATCCAGGAAATCATATTGTAGGATTTTTAAAGAATTTAATTTACAAAAAACAATGTGTATTTTAAGCAAACTTTTCCTGAACCTTCATTGTGAAAATCACACACACACACACACACACACACACACACACACACACACACAGAGCTTAAGGCAACAGGGTCTGAGCAGTCACAGTGAATCAGTGTCAGTATGTTCAGCTGAGCATGCCGTGTGTGTGTGTGTGTGTGTGTGTGTGTGTGTGTGTGTGTGTCTGAGGCCAAAGTGCACCCTTATCTCCTCTCCTATGTCACACACACAGTAACAGCAAAGGATGGAGGAAGGAGGATAATCTGACAGACAGGAGCTTCAAGGCAGGACCAGGTGGAGGAAGCAAGGCAATAAAAATGTGATTAAACACAAAGGTCACAGATTTGATCTCTGGTCATGTTCACAAATGTAATCTGTAATCTGTCAAAACGTCACTGTCAATGTTATATCACTTTCAGTAAAGTCTGACTTCCTACCCATACAGACGAGTGTTCAAAAACACTAGTGTTTCGAATTATTAAAAACTAATTTAAATGCAATATTTAAGACATTACTACTTCTGGAGCGAACTAAACCAGCTTGGAAAGACTCATTTATTACTCCCTATTACATATGACCTGCAAAGTGATATGCAAAGTTAAATATTCAGCAACCACTGAAAAAACCTCATTTTTCATCAACACAATCCTCTCTATTTGTCACTAAGAATAAAGTGCTTTCTTAGACGTCCTCAACACTGAAGGACAACAAACTCACTGTGTGCTGTATTTAATAAGTGACATGTCAGTTTCACAGAAACAGTTATGTGATAAAACACAGACAGCTGGTACAGACACCAAACAGTTATCTCAGGAAACACATCAGTCTCTTATGTGAAATTAAGGACATTCCATGCATCACCCTCCCAACAAACATGTTATACAATGGCAAAAGAAGAAAAGTAGATTGTAGAACATAGCTTGAGAAACAGAAGCCTCTCCGATTCTCAGTTGCGGTTTCATAAAGTAGTGGAAGCGAAATCCCAGCGATGATCTGCAGCAGAAACAAGTCTGTTATCCTGCAGCTATACAGAGTTAAAAAAAAAAAAAAGATTTGAACCTCTATACTAAAAAGAAAAGGTTCAAAAGTTCACAAGAACAAAACTGCTGGATGGTGGATAAGTGGAGAAGATTAGAGCGCTCTTGAGCTCTTGTAGGATGAACTTCAAGTTTAGGTCAGAGAAAAAAGCCAGTCAAACATCTGAAAAGGTCTACAGAAGGTATGGGTGAAGTTTTACCTCAAGAGCTTCAAAAACTAACAGTGATAATACCGGTCACTGCAGGATGGTGGATTCTTAGACTTCTTGCTTGATTGTTATTGTTACATTATTCAGCATTATCAAATGCTACAAATTCAAATTCTCTACATTTATGAGATTCATCTCATATCATCATCAACATCTCTTAATTATTGGCAACATCTTTATCCTTTTTTTTACAGCCCTATCAGCATTACTGATAGGGTATTGTTTTTGTCCCCCATTTCAACCCCACTCTCCTGGCCAGGATCTTGGGGGCTCTGGCGCCTCTCCCCGGAGCCAGTCAAACAAACCGAACATGTCGGGTGGATCTGGTGGTTAACCTCCAAAGTGAGGTGATGTGGTGCTTTATCACCATGGTAAGAAACAAAATCAATAGCTTCACAGCCCTAATCACAGTGCCAGCAGTGTCTCCACGCCTGATCTGGCAGGAAGCCGTTGAATGAATTTGAACCCAGGCCCTTGCGGCGGTGGGCTTGTGCATTAGCCCCCTACAGCACCTCATCAACATGGGATATCATGAATGACCATGTTTATAAATGATCACCACCAGATTCTAAAAGTCTGTGACTGGCAGAGGCCCTAAAAGATGTATTAAAACATTTTTTTTAATGTTAGAGTCCCAGTGTAATATCTGGTCATGCGGCTTGAGAACCCTGGCAGCGCCCCTGATCATCACCGAGAGTGTTTACGTGCACTTAATAATCCGATCCTAGTTGGATTTCTGCAGTTATCTGATTATTCAAGGGGTTATGTATAGAGCATACTCCAATCTTGGAATCAGCTTAAGTAGTCCGATAAAGAGAGGTGGATTTTACCCCATTAATCGGATTACTCACAGCAGGTATACCAATCACCAGTGTTGTCAGTCTGAGCATTCTTCCCCACGGTTGCCAGATCGCCATATTCCAAAGACTTGGCTTTATTTGGCATCTCTTTCCATTGATTTTAGAAGTTTTTCCCCCTCGCTGGATCTGGCAACCCCGGACGTAAACACGCCACCAGATCAAAGGCTGCGAAACAGCCATTGAACACTTTGTGGAGACTCTGAAAGGCAGTATATACAGGAAATTGATAAAGTTTTAAGTTTATGTCACATATTTCTGTGGTAGCTGTGGTAGCCTAGTGGTTAAGGTACTGGACTCTGGATCAGAAGGTCGAGGGTTCAAATCCCACCTCTGCCAAGCTGCCACTGTTGGGTCCTTGAGCAAGACCCTTAACCCCCAATTGCTTGGATTGTAAGACCGTATCAATTGTAAGTCGCTCTGGATAAGGGCGTCTGCTAAAAATGCTGTACATGTAAATATACCGACAACATTTTCTGCAGTTATCAGATTATGAAGCATGTAAACGCACTCAGTATAACCTGCATGCAATCATTTAACCGTTCTTAGCCTTATCACACTCAGCATAGTCACAAACTCCAACACATCCACTCTCATTTTCTCCAATTCCACCACCATACAATGATCTTCATCATCCTCCTCCTCATGCTGCGTTGTGATTGTTGTTAGTATTATGGTAGCTGAAAGAATCTACAGAAACTCTCAAACTGAGGAACAGCTCTGACAGAATAACGCTCAGTAATGATGAGGAAAACAGCTTCAGACTAAAGAGACACATTCCATCTCGCCTGTATTGACCTCAGCGCTCTCTCACACACACTCTAACAACACACTCCTCACACTCACTCCTGACAGACACTTAAAGAAAGGAAATAATTCAGCCTACACAAGCGGATAAACAAGGACGAGCTCTCCATATCTCAAAGAAGCAGGGTTGTAAAGAGCTTTAAAGCAGATGGGGCTGTATCAATATGCTGATGAAGGACACTAAGTGTGCACTTCATTCAACACAATCTTTAAAGAGTTTCATTTGGCCTGATCGGCCCGTATCACTTCTTTATTAAGCATCGCACAAGTCAGAATGCAGGCTTGTTTACTTGCTTTGATGAAATGACTTCATTAACTGATCGTTTCACAAACTATACAACAATGACAGTCAATCATGTAAGATATTCTTTCATGCATTTTTATAGTCTCTATATTCTGGTCAGGGAGATCTGGTGCCTCTCTCAGAAACACAGGACAAAAGCCAGGAATATAACCTGCACAGATCACCAGGACATCACACACTCATTCATTCACTCATACACTGACTCACCTACCCATACACTCACACACTCAAATACACACATTCATACTCACTCATACACTCACATATTCGTACACTCAACAATTCATATCTCCCACCTACAAATACACTGACATTGACTCATACTCTCACACACTCATTTACTCCTACATTCACCCACTCATACACCCAACCACCCACTCATATGCTCACTTAGTCACTCACTCACTCACTCACTCATTCTTTCTTTCTTTATTTCATCAGGGTTGCAGGAAAGACGGTGCCTAGCCGGCACCAACACTGTCCACTGTGCCACTCATGATTACTGTTTATACTTAATTATTTATGACTAAACTCGATTCCATACTGTAGTTCCACTTTGTTATACCGCATAAGATGGTATAAATTGTAAATCACACCATTTTCAATTATAAATTACACAGGGTCGCACGAGAGGCGGTGCCCAGCAGGCAGCACAGGGTGCAAGGCAGGAACAACCCTAGACAGGGTGCCAATCCATCGTAGGGCACATACACTCACACACTCATACACACACTCGGCCGACTTTAGAGTAATCAATTAATCTAAAGCATGTTTTTGGACTGTGTGAGGAAACCAGAGCACCCGGAGTAAACCCATGCGGACACTGGGAGGACATGCAGGCTCCACACGGAAAGGACCCAGACTGCTCCTAGGACCTAGGTCCAAACCCAGGACCTTATCGCTGTGTGGCAACAGTATCAGCAGAACACTGAAGAGCAATGGTATGCACAGCATCAGTATAAGGAAAAAGACATTACTCCAAAAAGCTGCCCATCATGTCGCATGTGGACAATCTAAAAAGCTATTGAAAAACATTTCGGGGGTGGAAGAGACCAAAATAGAACCTTTTGGTTTAAATAAAAAGCATTATTTCTGGAGAAAGAAACACACTGCATTCTAGCATAAGAACTGCATCCCGTCTGTGAAACATGGTGGTGATAGTATCATGATTTGGGGCCTGTTTTGCTACATCTGGGATATGACGGCTTGCCATCATTGATGCAATAATTAATTATAAGAGTAAATTCTAAAGGACAATCTCAGGACATCTGTCCATGAACTGATTCTCAAGAAAATGTGGGTCCCGCAAAAAGTCAGTGGCCCTACAGTAGTTGTTCTACCAGAAAATGGTTAAAGAAGACTAAGGATAATGTTTTGGATTGGTCAAGTCAAAGCCCTGAACTTAATTCAATAGAAATGTTGTTGAAATGCTGTTCTGTACAAAGGCTAGAATTCCTCCAAGCTGATGTGCAGGACTGATCAAATTAGTTATAAAAAAATGGTTAGTTACTGCTACACAAAGAAGAGGGTCTCACTAGATACTGACAACAAAAATTCACATATTTTTGCCACACACAGCTGTCTGTAATATGTAATATTGGATCATTTTGCTCAATAAAGAAATAAATGACTAAGTATCATACTTTGATCTCAGCTATTTCATGGAGTTCTCATTATATACTTTTAGGACGAGTGTGTGAAGATCTGATGATGTTTTAGGTCAAATTTATGCAGAAATATGGAATTGATATGAATTCATTTAATATTATTGGTAATTAACACAAGTTATTAATTCGACCTGAAGTAATTCAGGACTAGATAGTATAAATTCATGTAATCAAACAATTTTAATATTTAATTAAAAACATACATGTCAATAAAATACTGACAAACCGATTCAACATACACAAATCAGCTCTAATACTAATTTCCACTATATTAATTACTGGTTGTGTTAACTCAGTAGTGCATGAAATGGTTCAACACTGCTGCTGCTCATTCATCAGGTATTACACTAAACTCATGGACAATGTTATTACCGCCTGTAATTATTACAATTACAGTTAATTAAACTGAGCATTTAGCTGTATTAATCAACCATTTCTCATTCATTCATCAATTTCATCATTATGAACAAATTAACTGTATTAATTCTGTAAGGTGGTTTTTCATTCATTTCATATAAAACAACATCGCCCTGTGGTCGAGACATGAATTTAGCGTGGATTAATTACACACTGTGTGTAAATTCAGTAATGAAACTAATTTCAAATGAATCAAACTTCATTTCATGGTTATACAGTTATTGAATTAATTACACACCAAAACCACCCTTTATTTAAAGTATATAGTATATTAATTAAAACCTGTAAAGAATTCATATCAACATTTGGTCAGTGAGTATTCCATTACTGTACCTATATGCAACACTGTACACACTACATGCATCTGCATTTCAAAACACTCACACTAAACAAAAGCACAAGACGTAATTATACGTCACGATATCAAATAGCAACAAACTTAAGCAATAAACTTCCACTCCAGCAATTCCATTCCACTGAAACACTAATTAAATCGCACGTGCATGGAGAGTAAAACGAATCTTACCGGTACTGCATCAGTAACAGTCAGAAGCGCATCCTGCTCTTCCACTTTCACCGCGCGCACGGATTACGAAGGCGATGATGGTGGTGATGAAGGTGAGATCTCGGTTTCTCTGTCAGACTCAGCAGTACCCTCCGCTACTCTCCATGTCCCAGCTGGAGCTCGGTTTCTCCTCAGAGCTCGGTGTGAATGAATGAACTAGTAAAAAAAAAAACCTGCTGCCGCTGTTCAGGGTTGCCAGATTGATCACCGATTCCGGTAAGTGATTCACAAGTGAATCGGCTCCTTTTTGAACAGCGATTTCAAATAAATAAACTCCTAATAATCCGTCATATGCCGTCTCACTATTCGCATTCATCAAATGAATGTTTTGCCAGTGATTCGGGACCGACTAAATTATGCTAATTCGATTCTGATGACCAACAAGACCTTTAATTACCGCCAGTGAGTTTTATTCTGGAAAGGCACAATATCCAATTTGGCCAGTGAGTCGGTTCCTACTGAATGGCCCTTATGCGAAACAATTCTGGTGACCTGATCTGTCTTTAGCCAGGAATAGCCTATTGAAATTTTAACGCACACCATTTGTTATGGCTAATGAATCGGTTCTTGTTAAGAAACTTGTAAACTAATCGATTTTGGAGAGCAACTATATACTATTTAGCCAATGAGTCGCTCTGTTTAAATTAATTTTATAACCGAATGGATTCTGGAAATGAAACATTTGCTTTTGGCCACTCGACTCCTTTCGATTAACTCTTTTCAATTAATTGAATCTAAAAAGGAATAAAACATTTGCCTTTTGACCTAAAGGCAGATCCAGGGATGGGCCACAGGGATTTTGGCCCCAGCTGTAACTGGTTAGCCCTAGAAGCACCCCTGTCCTGTCACTTGTTGCTTCAGGGCACTTCACTGGCTGAATTTTGAAAGATTCCAAATGTCACATTCTTCTGATTGCCCTCCATTCAATCCATTTCAGATGCATCTTCTATTTTGATACTGGCTGCACTGCATACACAAATGGACAGCCACCAACCTAATGTGACCAACCAACAATACAGTTTTGCCAATTTTGTCAAGCAGGCAACCCTCATGGTAAGCCACAATTCAACACATTACCTTATTTACCAAACAATCGTCCATATTGTTGCAGTGACAAAGTGATGGCACAGTACCATTATCATATAGCAAGCATTCTAGACTGCTCTGGAAATGTTCACTGTAAATGCACCTAACCTTCATTAAATCAACTCAGACGTTCTAAATAACATCTACAAACGCAAAACATTTTGCATTTTGCAAATGTACTGGCATTTGTTTGAATCTACTTTGCCTGCCATTAAACTGGCTAACTCACCAAACATAAACAGAAAAAATGGTTGAATCGGTTCTTTTCAGATTCAACTGGGTCAATTGCGAAGAGACTAAATAAAAAAGTTGTTATTTCTGTTTTAATGATGTTATTTTTGTTGTAATATGTGCCTTAATATGAGCACAGTGTGTTTAACTGTGGAATTAAACTGGTTATCGACTAAGATATAGCTAACTAATATATGCTAGCTAGGCTAACGGTTTATGTTGTAGTTTTATTTACGTTTTCCACTGCTTAATGCTGTCACTTTGCCTACATGACAACCTGTTTCCCTTTACTTAAATTATGGTTCGTTATTTCAGTCGTGCTTGAAAAGAAACGTAGTTGTTAACGCTAATTGTAGCACTTGCAAACTAGTTAGCCTACCTTATAAATCTTTACGACTCAGACGGCTGTAAGTGTAATATTGTACAGTACATTATCATTACTGATTTAAACCGTACCTATAATGTTTGAACTTATTGACATTTGTATTAAACATGTATTAAAACTGAATGCTGCAGCATCTTAGATCCCTCACAAATGTACAGGAAAGCGATGTTTCTTTTAAATCCAGCCTTTTCATTGGTCAGCCAAACAGCGTACAGAAAAGACGAGCGTTAAGAACTCGTGCTGCGTTTAACTGTCTCTCAAAACGCCATTTGAATCCAACCATTTATCCAACAATTTCACAACGGCTGCCGAGCTTTGGTTTTGTACCGCTTCATTAGTTATGTAGCCTACCACTCAGTCATCGTTTTATCGGGTTGTGTGTTGGTGTTACATCAGTGTGACTGGCTTTTTAAACACATTATTAGGCAGCTGCCTTGTTGGTGCAGCTTGATACATTCCGTGCACAGTTTGTGTTCATCCTACAGTCTCCAATAAAGTGTCAGTTTCTGACCACAAAACCATCACGGTTGGATTGATAGTGGCATGGTTGCCAGGTGTACAGATTTGACCAATGATGTGGCCAGAGGGTGTACTGATAGTTGACCCACCACCACCTAAATAACATCTGTATAAAGGAGAACCTCATTGGGTTCCTTACTTTCTTTGCTACAGTCAATAATTATAGACGTATACTTACGTAGCGGGTAAATGTAAATAATAAAGTGGCTGTAGAGTGTATATCCAGAGTTCATTGCACAGGATGTACTTACAGGGTAAACATTTGTTGTTTCAGCAGTTCACTGTCATGTTACCTTGGTATGCCATGCCAAAGGAGTAAAGCTAGTGACATCACTATCAATATCAATGTCATTTTTACTTTTAAAATCAGCTGCAAATAACCTGACATGAAAAAAAAGAAACTACATACCCAACAAAGCATTCTCATCAGGACTCTATATCATAACTCGGAGTTCACTGGGCACAGGCAGAGGTATGCCCTGGACAGGGCACCAATCTATCATAGGGTCTGTAAACACACCTCCCGACCTTCAGATTGCAGTTCTCTCCTGGGATTCGAGCCGTCAGGAACTGCTGTTTCCAACAGATGGCTCTTACGACTGAGTCACCGGAGCTGTTACACTCTGTACATGAGTATAAATAAATATATATTCTGTAAATCTATCCATGAATCAGTATTGACAGAGAATACTGATTACTTTAACTTTGTAAAGGACAAATGTTGACATCACACACTTTCTGTTGTGTTATTAAATAATTTAGCAGCGTGTTTGAGTGGCACAGTGGCAATTTGCTAGCCCACCACTGTGGTGACTGGGATAGAGTCCCAGCCAAGGTCGAGTGTCTTACAGGCATGTTTGGCAGTGTCTGAGGGAGGACAGTTTGGACAGTGGACAGAGTTTCATTCCCCAGGGCTGTAATAGTGACCACAGCAATGGACCGGTGTCCTCTCACCCTGTGAATGTCAGGGTTGGTTTTGGGTGTCATGCACCCTGTCTCAAAAAGAAGAAAAACGAAAGAACTGTATTGAAATGTATTTTGACGCCACTTCTCACGCCAATTCTCTGTCATGTGATTTACTGCGTTAAGTGGTCCAGCACGTGAAACCAACGCTTAATGATATACGCTCAATTGTAATTAGGAACCATCTCTAAAGAGAAAAATGACCAATCTGGCAACTCAGGACCATACTCCAGTGCGCAGCATGCATCGTCTCTCCAACGCCACCTGCTGGCTGTTCGCGCTTCAATCATTTTAATTGCATCATATTCATTACGTGGTTCCGTATTCTTATTATTGAATAGTCTTGTAAATATGAAATTGCAAAATAAAATTTTAAAACAATGTTTGTCTTTATTACAGAAAACATACATACTTGGAGTGGTGATTTGAGTAGTGAACAGCCTGTTTCCCTTTCAATTAACATTTTTACCAAACTACTATACTGTGCATACTCACACAAATGACACAGAATGAGAACAATCATGAGAAAACATATAAACACTCATATTCCTATACAGTGTATATGGATAACGCTTCACCCCCAGTCATGAGTCGTCACACTTACCCTGGTCAGGACTGCAGGGGGATCAAGAGCCTAGGCCAGAATTCACTGGGCACATCCTCAGGATCTGCTGTTACTCAGCTGGCTCTTACCAAGCCACAGGAGCTCCATGGAGGATAAAGTCAAAGCAAAAGAAATGAAGAAGAAAAGGTAAAACAATAAAAGAGTATAAAGAGATCCAAATGTGGTGGCTAGTTAGCTCAGTTGGTTAGAGCATAGTGCTAATAAGGCCAAGGTCAAGAGTTCGTTCACTGTACAAGCCATGTGTACTGTGAATTTCCCACAAGGATTAATAAAGTGATAAGCTGGGTCTATGTCCCTGATTAAGTCTGTCATCAATTCACTGCAAAAGTAATACGTTCCTGAAGGTGTAAAACTTTTGAAAGTGGCTAATAATGCAAGTAAAGCCAATTCAGTGGAGAAAAATTAACAGAGAGTTAGCCCAGGGTTCGAACAGAGGAGCTGCATACAGTAAGATTCTTCTTTTTTTTAAATCACATAAACCGTTTGCTTGACCTTAAATGTAAAAATAATAATAATAATAATAATAATAATAGTGAGCAAATAGTGGGCTATTAAAAGGGAGCAACAAGAAGTTCTCGAGTGTGACTGAAATGCTGCTGTTCAGGCTGTAATTCTGAGATTGCTCCTGGTGGAGCAGAATGTTCCTGGAACAAATCAGGAAACATATCATTTGTGTGTATTTTTACATCCACGCAGCACCAACTCTATAATTTTATTTGTCTCACCTTTTCAAGATAAGGAGACACACAGCAGAGAATTACAGAATGAGGACGATAATGAAGGCTTGCAAAGTTTGATTTATCAGTGTGTGCGTGTGTGTGTGTGTTTAGAGGAGATGAGAAGGACGAGCACGCTACTGAGAGCTATGCCAAGCATCACTCTCCCAAAAAAAAAAAACTTTTCCTCTTTACCTCCATCTTTCATGCATGAGTCAGCTATCTTAATGGGTGCTTTAACCTAGTGAGGGTCAAGGAGCCTCTGGTCATGAAGGAACAAACTCTGATGCACCCGTTCATCAATGAGGACCCACTGGCATGTTTGTTGCAAGGAAACCCACATGTATGTGTGGAGAACATGCCAATCTCTGCACAGACAGTAATCCGAGGCATATACTGAACTCTGTTTCATGGAGACGTGCAGCACCAACATGTCTTCTGAACCACAATGCCTCAACATATTATTAGCATATTTTATATATGTTATATAGTTAGTGAATGTAACTGTACCTATGTGAAACTGGTGCATACCTTCAGAGATGGAACTACTTTTTCTGCCAGAGGAATTTAAGGTGATATTTATTCACGACCAATGGCACATTGACACCAATAGATCTTGGAAAAAAGTCCTCAAGAGCAGTTTTGGTAAGACCCACTGATATCTGCTTTATACACCACCTGCTATTAGACTCCATTTATACTTGAGTTTTTCCTCAGCTGGACCTGTGCTTGTCCTTCTGATCTCCTCTAAAGCTGCAGACACCTGCCAACATCACACACACACACACACACACACACACACACACACACACACACACACACATACACAGGTATAGCAATCTTCTGAAGCCTTCATTACCTTTATGCAGCTCTGAAAATGCAGGGTTAACCTCTTTATACTGAAAAGGTGAGACAAACAAAACAATACCAATTCATCTGCACTTCTGTTCCTTTATGTGGTAATCCTACAGTCTTGTGCACTTGATTTTGGCGCCCCGGTTATACAGAACCGATACAGAACCCCAGTTCTTTATAGACGATACATACAATACAGACATCAAAGTGACATCATACCTCCAAAATGAGCAGAGTTTATGGAATTTGTGCATGAAATGTGATGGAGAAGACAGAGGAACTGAACCAGCATTGCTGTCAGAGAAAATAACATAAAGTAAAAAGTAATGCAGAAAGTTTGGGGAGGACACAGTCATCCCCTCTGGACGGTAAGTTTGAACAGCAGTGCCCTTGTGTAACATCCATCTCATGCATAATTACAGTCTGCAGGATCAGAAGTTCAGACTGGACCTTTCTAAAGTGTCTTAACCTTAGGCTCTGCCAGCTGTCCTCTCTCTCTCTCTCTCTCTCTCTCTCTCTCTCTCTCAATGCAAGAAAACTTCTATACTTGTATTCTACTTTCTCTACATGATACATCCTAGGACCATTACACATTTTGTGGATGCAGAGTGTGGAATACACGAAATAAGTTTAATATTAATTTATTCATATAGCCTTTTGCACAATAGATATTGTCTCAAAGCAGCTTCACAAATTACAGTCACTAGACCTCCAGTGACTGACCATAGGTCATAGTAGCAGAGAAAAGCTCCATGAGATTAATAAGGATGAAATCTTGAGAGGCTCAAATAGGGAACCAGGCCTCCTCTGGGAGGATTAATCATATTAGACAACCTAACTGAACCTGTGTATAACACAACAGATGTACTGTGTTACATAAAATAATTAACCAGTAGTAGAGAATTTTGAAACTGGCTTATAATGTTGGTTTGTTCAAATTATAGTCAGTAGTTTTTGTCTTTTGATCCTAGTCATTGTGTCATTGTGGGTCCTAGAAACACCTGATACACAGTCTGATCATACTCCAGATAAGGCATCACTCAAGGTAACCGTTTATCACTCGTTCCACCAAACTAGCAGATTTTTGGAAAGGAGTAGGAAACCAGTGTAAAACAGAGACAGTAACTGGTGGCAAGGATCAAGCCAATGTTGCTGGAGCTGTTCCACTCCACTCTATTGTCAATCAAGTACAATTTGTTAAAAAGCAGAAAACTGGGATTATACACTCTATAAGCAGCTTTTGGGACACACACACACACACACACGTTTGCCTCACTAACCTGATGGGTACTTTCCTTTGATATAATGATTACTGTAGATAATTAATTCTACATCTAACCCTAACCTTAATATCATTAAGCTGAGGGAGATATTTTGACCCATTTGGCTTTTTAAAAGAAAGTTGTATTTTTTGTAAAAAAAAAAAAAAAAATAGCAGTTTTCCCAGTGGGGACCAGCAAAATGTCCCCACAAGATAAAAATTGTCTGATCTTTGGTCCCCACAATAATATGAGGCCGAAATTGCAATATACTAACTTATAGACTTAGGCCAGTAGACTTAAACGGGTGTCAGAATACCATGAGTTTTCACCTCAGTTGTTGATATGACACTTACTGTTGTAACACCATACCACCAGCACTTCACCACGTCTTTATAACAGCACTGACTTACATGAAATGGTAACGTCATTATGCCACTTTGTACTGCATCTATAATTGTGGAAATAAATAATATTTTGCTAAAAAAATAGTGTCAATAATTGTATAAAGGAGAAAATATTTTGCAATGCCAAGCAACCCCATTTTGTCCCGTCCCCCCATGTTCACTTCATGGCTACAGCTTGCAATGATATATAAACATGGCACCCCCCCCAGACAACACACACACACACACACACACACACACACACACACACACACACACACACACACAGTCAGTAGTGTATCTGAGCAACAGTGTGTGTGTAAAATCTTCCTACCCCTTCGTGAGTGACCTTTAAGTGTTTAACAGCATGTTACGACCTTCACCGACTCACACATATGGTGTAAGATTAAACCATAAATCAGACATTACCCCCACCACCACACACACACACACACACACACACACACACACACACACACACACACACACAAACAAAACCTTTTCGCACATTTATATTATTACAGATCTACCTAATGTTAAATAGCTTGTTCACAAATCCTGGTGGTATTATAAGAAATTGAGAGAATGTTAGCATCAGTCTCGGTTCATTTTCATTTGTACTTACATCTGACTATTCTGAATTTAGACTTGAGTTAAATAGCTCTTAATATAAGGACCTTGGTGTTAAGATGGCGACGCTGGCAGAGTTCCCTCCATCGTAGTTGGTCTCCCTCTGTGATTGACGTCCCATATTTATGGTTCACCTTTCCCATCCTCTGTCTCTGGTCAAGTCACCAGCTATACAAAGCATGGGTTAAAACATTAAAAAAAAACATTTATTAATCTTTGGCTGAGATCTGGTATTGACAAAATGAGGGGTTAAAGCCAGGACTCTTTGGGGGCCAAATCATGTGTGAAAATGCCTCTTTGACAATTTGAGGCTGATGAATCTTGTCTTTGTTGTCCTGGAATATGTCCATGCCATCAGGGAAGAAAAAAATCCACGTTATTTATTGCCAACCAGATCATAACACTGAAAGCAAAGGTTTGTACGGTGGGTGCATCGCTTCATGTGTTTCCCTTCTTACCCTGACACGCTCAACACTCTGGAACCGAGTAAGTCTGAATTGATCAGATCACATGACCTTCTTCCAGCTCAGTCTATATGCTCCCAAGTGCAATGAAGCCTTTTTATTTTTATTAGTCTCGCCAACTAGTGGTTTTCTTACGGGACACAGCTGTTTAGTCTCAATCCTGAGACTTCTTGGCATATTGTGTGTATGGAAATGCTCTTACTTTCACTATTTAACATAGCCATGAGTTCTACTGTCAATTATTTATTTGGTTCGACTTCAGCAAGCATTTAAGTGATCTCAGATCACGGTTATTCAAGACCTTTTGACCACAATCCTTCTGTAAAGTCGAGCTTTCACCCCGATCCGTCCAGGTTTTAATATCGTGTTAGACAATTCTTAACCAAATTCCAGTCATTCTCGTCAATTCTCCATAGCTGTTTTCTTTTCTTGATGCAGGCCAATGCTTTGACCACATGATACAACTTCCAGCATGGATGGCTAAGAAAAGCTTTCTTAATCACTACAGCAATTATCCAAGCAATGGCTCTCAAGTATTTGCATAACTGAATCCAAGTGGTGACTTTTTTCAAAACTGTTCAGTTACGCTGAAAGGTTTAAAAAACAACACCAAGATTAAACAAAGACTGGAATTTAAAACAGCCTGACTGACAATAACAGCTGCATGCGTGTGAGCTTTGTCTCACCAGGTCGGTCAGAGCCGATCGAAATGTTTGTCTAGAATGTGAGCTATGAGCACCGAGCAATCCTGAGGGAAAACGTGGAACTTTCATCGTTCTTCATGAGCTGAATCCAGAATGAGCCTCCTCATTAGGATCCAGAGCAGCATCCTGAAGGAGGATGAGGATTTATGTCCTGATGACGTCTTTTATCCCCATGAGGTCGTTGTCTAAACAGGATGCAGTCACTATGAAAGATTGTAAAAACACACACACATACATACACAAAAGCATGTGGCATCCTTGGTGAAGAGCAGATGGTCGGCTTCAGATTTATGGCTGGAGAAACTAATTTCTAAACTCAAAGCTCTATTCTGTTGTGCAGCCCCAGTCAAACACAAGCTTTTGTTGTTTTTCTAAATGAAACATTGACCGGTCCATTAAATTCTTACGAAATGTCAGATTGGATTGTAATGTGGGAGCGCCTGTGGTCAGTGTCACATGATGCGAGCAGATCCCATTTGGATTCGACCCCTCGGTTGGTGCTATCAGAACAAAGTCGGTGAATACACATTGAGCCTGGAAACTGAACGGAGCACAACAACCTGAACTTAACAGTGCCAATACGAGAGGTGCAGGTGAACCCAGATCTTGTCTTAATGGTACCAGCTAACTGACCTGAACCTTTATGAATACCAAGACTGGCAGGGAATCTAGAGAGCTTGGCTATAGAGTGCGCTGGGTAGCCTCCTGGACATTTACAGCATTTACATTTACAGCATTTAGCAGATGCCCTTATCCAGAGCAACTTACAATTTATACAATCTTACAATCCAAGCAATTGTGGGTTAAGGGCCTTGCTCAGGGATCCAACAGTGGTAGCTTGGCAGAGGTGGGATTTGAACCCTGGACCTTCTGATCCATAGTCCAGTACCTAAAAACGCTAGGCTACCACAGTCTATGGTGGATGGTAGCCTACTGGGTCAGTAGCCCAAGAGAACTGAACTTCATGGGTGTCAGTGAAAATAGTGTTGGGCTTAAGGCTGCCAGTTAATCAAAACTCTACTTCGTAACCAACAGACCTCACCCTCCCCATATTACATGGATCATCTAGAAAGCTATCTAAACTTTTGCAAATGTAATGAAAGCTATGTTTTAGCTAAATATTTGCAAAACTCAACACATTCTAGGATCTAAAGGAGCTTTTGGAGCCTCACCAGGCAGGATTGGTGCTGATAATAACTTTTAGGGAGGCGTAAACAAGAATAAAAAAAAACATGCAATTAATGATTGCCCTATTTCAAACCACAGTGAGTCAGAAACTTAAACAAATCAGAGCAGTTAAATCCACAGGATTTAACAAGTTGAACATCCTCATCACTAATGCAGAACTTGGTGAGTTTCCACTGAGTCACCCATTCTGTGTTGCTGAATACAGGAGTTTTTCACAAGTTTTTCATTATCTAAGTGTGTCTACGACATTTACACAACGCCTACACACTCAAGCTGGAACATAACTGGGGATGTAAATCCCACCGCTCTGTGCGTAAACAGATTTTTCATGGATTATTCAGCAGCAGCAGTGACCTGTAGATTTTTCAGGTAATGTTTAATTCATATGTGTCGGCTGCAATATTCGTTTTATGCACATGGAACCCCAGTGGACAAAAAACACATATCCATGCCTCATTTTTTTCATGGTAAGGGAAGGTAAAATAACTAAACGCAACATATAGTGGCATCAGCAGCCTCCATCGCCTGCATTAGTGGTGAGCGGTGCAGCTTCAGAGACTCCCAGCATGCATTGCAGATCCAGCATGCCAGGTACAGTACTGTGGCATTCCTTAGGCGTTCTATATTTTTCAGTTTATATTCTGCTTATTATTTATTTACGTTTTGATGGTCACTGCACTTTGTAGTTCTACTATTGCAGACTGTAGGCCATTCGTTTCTCTACGTACTTTGTTAGCCCTTTAAATCTGTTCTCTAATGGTCAGGACCCCAGCAGCACTGCAGTGTCTGAGCCACTCGTATCAGTGCAACACACACTAACACACCACCACGTCAGTGTCACTGCAGTGCTGAGAATGATCCACCACCCAAATAGTACCTGATCTGGGCTGGTCCTGTAGGGGTCCTGACCATTAGACAACAGAGTAAAGGAGACTAACAAAGTATGTAGAGAAGCAGATGGACTACAGTCTGTAATTGTTGAACTACAATGTGCAGTGACCCCTAAAGTGTGCAGTGACTTTTGCACAGCATTATATATTTCTGTTATAATTCTGCTTATAAATGCATTTGAATATTTGTGTTACTCATTTAATTGTTTATACTTATTGTATTTAGTCTACATTTTACTTATGTGACATTACTGTCTGGCAAAAAACAGCTTTATTTAGCCTAACTCCCTCGGTTTCCCCCACTAGTTTAAGCCTTGGCACTTACTTAGCACTTTACTAATTCTTTTAAGAGCTATTCAGTGCATAGACGTTTATCAATTAAGCTTCAAAATGAGTCACTGGTGTGAGTTACTGGTGGCCCTTCAATTCTACAATACAGCACAGTTTTAACATCCAACTTGTAGAGATCAACGTGTGACACTTGGCTTTTATACTGTTTTACCCTGGCACCAGGTGTCTCAGAAAAGAGTTTAGTACTAGTGGTATTCATTCTTTCATTGTCTTATCCGCTTAATCTTTGATCAGGGTAGTTGTACTTGTGTAATGGACATGCAATTCAAGTAACTGACCACCAGGTGGGACCAGACATTCATCCGCTTAGCTTATGCACTGAGTTGTTAAAGCTCTTACAAAAACAAATACTACATCGTAGCAAGGGAAAAATCATATGTACACGATTCCACTGTATCATTATTAACATAATACAGAATTATACATTTACATTAAATATAATTCCAACTTCTATTTCTATTTGAAACTTATTGCTACCTTTGAGACTGTAAAAATGTTATTTTAAATGTTACAAACGCTTTACTTTTAAATAGTTCAATTTGTTTCTATACATTCTTTACTAATTCCGAGTGATTTTAATGAGTAATTTTAGTTTACTAAGCTCACAATGAGAAAATGAGTTTCCTTGCTCTACATTTATAGTGTTTCACTTGTTATGGTGTCAGTTTTACAGAGAAATGAACAAAACTAACATTAATTGCATTCATTTTGTTTATGCTAAAGTAACTGATACCTTTGCGAGGTTAATGAATACCTCTGCTTTAGTGGTCTAATATGTACGTTTAGTAGGTTATACAGTTAAAACATATAGAGCTATCATTACATTACCTGTGGAGTGCTTGACTTTCTTTTAAATATTTGCAGATGTCCATTAATCCATGTGAAAAACCTAAAGAAATTGGGTCTAACTGAAAACTAGGGCATTTCCCATAATGCTGGGGCATTATGGGAAATGTAGTGATTTTGCGTGGAATGTCCTGTAGTCTGCTCAGCAATCCAGGATAAAATTTACTTTTTATCGCCATGATTTTAGTGGGGCACAGCAACATTTTACTGGAGCACATGTAGCAGTAAAATGGGCCAGACCCAGGGTTTCCCTATAGAACATTACGCGTGGAGCAATACGTCATATTTAGGTTTGTTCCTGCAGAGGCTGGATAACTTCTTTTCATTTATAAAATTAACAAAACTTATCATTTGCCCACTATTATGCCCAAGAAGAACCTGTTCTTGACTGAAGTACCCTGTCTGTGCAACAATGAACCACATTCCCATAAAAGTGCACTGCCCGTGTTGTTAAGCAGCTGCTACACACTAGTGCACCATGGAGCCATTTGAACATGGGTGATGTAAAAAGGTTTATGTTTAGGGAAACTTTTTACAGCCCTTTTGTTTCCTATAAGTCCCTATAAGTCTCTCTGGCTGACTCTATAGGTTCTGTGCATTAGGCCACAAATTCAGCTCTCTGTTTCCAAAATACGTGGTTTCAGTCTTGATGGAAGCCTGTAGGTATTCCAGCATTTTCCAGAAGGACCTGACAAAACTTGTAGGTTGTAAATGTAAGGGAAGATTGTGCAGGTTTAGGCGCCTTGGTGAAAGGCCCCAGGAGCAGCAAGCCTGGTCCTGTCTGAGAGTGCATTCCTCACATCAGAGATGAGGAGAGGGAAATGAAAGGCATAATACTACAAACTAACAACACGAGAAAGTATTACTGTCTTTAACAAGAAACTGTCCGTCTCATATTTCTGCTTTAGATTTAAACAACCGTTAAAGCAATGGTCCAGCAACAGCAATTACATTGTTGTATTTATTATTATTTATTTATTCACAAATTTAACCATGTAGCACCTGAAGTTGTTGAACAGAAAACATGCAGTGGCTCTTTGAAAATGTACTAAATCAATGTAAGAAGTAATCCGAAGATAACAGTAAATATTCTAGATCTAATTTATAGAGCAGAATGTATAGCATAATATAAGTTGTTTATGTTATATTTTAGGAATGTGGTGACCTAGCGGTTAAGGTACTGGACTATAGACCAGAAAGTCCAGGCTTCAAAGCCCACCTCTGCCAAGCTGCCACTGCTGTGTCCTTCAGCTAGGTCCTTAGCTCACAATTGCTTGGATTGTAAGACTGTATATGTTGTACGTCACTCTGGATAAGAGCGTCTGCTAAATGCTGTAAATGTTTGTCTTACAACTGATACTAGCACCATTAAATCAGTCTTTTTCACCCTTGCTTCTACTGGTCAGGGTCATGGGAGAGGGTCTGGAGTCTAACCCACTGGGCCCAGGCAGAGGAACACACTGAACAGGGCAGGAGTGTAAAATTTCGTAAGCACACGAAAACAGGAGTGCCATTTCCAGCATCTGGCTTTTACCACCAAAGCACAGGAGCCGCATCTAAACATTAACCTATTATTAATTCAGTCGGGAGTTACATTTGCAGTTAAACACTCTTATCCTTAGTAACTTACAACTTGAACAATCTTACAATGTCCAATTCAAGCAATTAAGGGTTAAGAGCCTTGCTCAAGGACCCAACAGTGACATCTAGGCAATGCTGTAACTTTAACATTCAGCTTTCTAAAGAATTTTTCATTACCTTAAGCCCTGCACCACCAATACATTAAAGATCCTAAAAAAATTTTTATGTTTTGCATATTGTATTAAAATTCTTAATCCACACAGGTTCAAAAGCTTTTGTCTGCTGAAACATATCTCACAAAGCCAACTGAAACTGTGCTACAATGCTAATACAACGATCTAGCAAGTACTGTAAGCTTGCTAGCTAGCTGGGCATTCTGGGCATTGGAAAAGCTTAAAGTACCTGCTAGCTAGTTGCATTAGCACTGTAGCACAGTTTTAAAATTGGCTTTGTGTCAAATACGTCAGCAGACAAAAGCTAGCAAGTTTACTGTACCTGCTAGCTAGTTGCATTAGCACTGTAGCACAGTTTTAAAACTGGCTTTGTGACATATACTTCAGCAGACAAAAGCTAGCAAGTTTAGAGTAGCTAGCAAGCTTACTACACATGCTAGCTAGTTGTATTAGCGCTGTATCTCAGTTTTAATATTGGCTTTGTGACATATACTTCAGCAGACAAAAGCAATTGAACCTGTAAGGATTAAGAGTTTTAGTACAATATGCAAAACACATTGTAAAAAAGTTTTTTAAGGATCCTTAATGCATTGGTGCTACAACTAGCTAGTAAGTACTGTAAGCTTCTCTTGAGCACTGATTAGCATCTTACTAACTACAGGCTAGAAGACCACTGACTAAATTCAGACTGTGATGACCTCTGTCTGTCTATTTGAGCTCTGTGTGTGTAAATAAAACTGCATCCCTTAGTATTTCATATGGATAAAATGCATCAGATTCCCGTTTAACAGTCTTGAGCCAAAGTTTAGGCACCCCTGAGCAAATGATACACATTGTTGATTTAGTAACGCAATAACAAACGTAAATGTGACACTTTTTAGTGCATACCTTACAAATAAAAAAATAATAAAATGCTGTGATGTGGTGGTGCTACCCACCAAGTCACCGTGCCACCCTAATTATTAAAAAGTAATCTATAAACTGTTTCTTTAGTGTCAAATAAGAGGTACCAAAACAGGCAAGTAACCACAATAATCTCTACAAAGCTTGCGCAGTTACTCATGATGAAAGATTTGACAGCACTAGTAATAATGCATCATATTTTCGTGTGTTTCCGGCAGATCTTGTGTAACTTCTTTTCATTTAGCAAACCAATCACACGTATAAATCTGGAATGCGAAATACTTACAGAACATGTGCTATGCTAATCCTTTAATAAACCTCCCCTGTCTTGTTAGCTACATTATTGCAAAACTATATGAGTAAAATTCGATATGTTGTGTGAATTGGTGAGAAACAGACAAGATAAAGCATGTCAAGACAATGCTGTGGATCTACTTTAAAATTCTTTTGTTCCAGGGTGACAGACCTTCTTCTTTACTGCTCTTTCAAACCTGTTCTGAATTTCTGCTGAAAACAGCAAAAACCTCCACAGACTGTCATCAGCCAGCATGATCAGTACATGCCGTGATTTGGACACTGGTAATCAGAATGGTCCACCAGTTTAATCAGTAGTGAAACAGCACTAACCAGCATAAAGCAGTTTGGAACAGCTTGAGTAACCAGCATTTAGTTTGGAAAACCAGTTAAAAGGAAAACTGACCCTGTATGCTCTTTTGGTCATGCAATTAAGCCCCCTTCACACAAAAATAGCTTAGTCCCACAGGCACATCATTGACATAGTCATTTATCAGACTGCTGCTTTCACACAACATCCCACACACAATAGATTTGGTGAAGTTAAACTTCAAATGCTTGAGCTCGTTTATCAGCTTTGTCTTCTCTCAACTTTATGGACTACACCATTCTCTGCATCATGGGCTTCGTTGTTTCTGAATTGCTTCATTTTGCAGAAGGTTTTGCATGTGTTAGGCATATGGACGTGAAATATGGAGTTAATTATTACTGGAGTATTTCTGGCGTGTTTTGCATGTTCCTGCACGTGGATCAGGCAATATTATACATATGAACAGATGTGGGGAACTAACACCAGTTTTGCATGTGTTAATACAGAAAATTCTGTAATGTATAATATGAAGTGCTCTGTTACCTAACCCTTAGAGGTCGCCAGCCACAGCTGTGTGATCAAGTCACGTTTTCATTTCACCAGTATTACAAACAAGGGCACAGAAGTGAGTTTGACATTTTGGGGACATTTGCAACAATGAATCATAAGCCCATCCCATCCCCTAAAATAATAGATCGCTATAAGCTTATTCCACTGTGGCAGTAAAAAACTGTGTATGTTTAGCGATATGGAAGAACATTTGTGGAATTACAATAAACAGTAAATAAATAAACAACACATCAATATCTGTACTTCATTTTTTTATTCCTTTATTATTAGAGAAATCCATTAAAAGGTCTATTTGCAAACTAAAAATTGTACTACATACTACATGGTTCTGATTTCTTTTGCCAAAAAACATGGATATGAAATTATTGGTGCAATGCCTGGGTTATAACACTTTCTTCCTTTTCATATTGATTGGTAGGTGCTCAGTCAGGCCTGTGTTAATTGTGAAATCTTCTGTGAAAATGCTTGGTAAATGGCGCAAACATATTAATCTCCAATCCATAAACTCTCACCTCTCTTATTTTACCCTTTTGGTACCACTATCCTCCTAATAAGACGATACATGATATTTAAAATAATCTAGGGTTAATCTAGGCTTGTTTAATAGTCGATTATGATGTCGTCTTGTTTTTGTGTGTAAAATCTGTGTACTTTTACTAACGCAACTCTTTATAAAAAACCCTCAGTAACCCGGTGTCCTGTGACAGTTTTATTTATTTATTATCTTTTGATCTCATGATGAAATTAAATGACAAAACAATTTATGTTAACACTGAGAAAGCTGTGCAAGGCTGAGATAAGGATAGCATTAACGTTAGAGAGTGAGGCGGTGTTCCAAACAACACACTTTGTAACTGTACATACTACACTCCTGAAAGCGCTTCTAAAGGTGATGTACTATGTTTTACATACTATTTAGTTCGGCAGCATGCCGTTTGGGACGTGGCCAGCCAGAGATTTGAGGTTTCGGAGTGCTTTCTGACCACTTTTAATTTCTAATACAGTTAATGTTAACGTTTTCTAACCCAAACCCTTGTAGTATGTTAAACAAGACGTCATATTCAGTCGTTTTCACCCAACACACAACATAGCATTAAATGCGAAAGTTGTCTGATTTGCTTCCAAAATGTGCTAATTTACCCTTGGCGCTTTCAAAATAAAAGTTACCGTTTTGTGGGACAAATGCAATGTTTCCAATATTGGGTCCCATCCCGTTTCTACACTAATGGTTACAAATAAAGACTTCCAGTGTTTTGGGTGACCAATGTTTGATGTTGTAAACTGAGGCAAATTTAGAATGTAATGCATTTATTTCATTTAGCAGGTGACATATTTGATACAGTCTTATAATTCAAGCAATTGTGGCTTAAGGGCCTTGCTCAATGACCCAACAGTGGCAGAAGTGGGTTTTGAAACCTAGACATTCTGGTCCATAGTCCAGTCTCTTAACCACTATGCCACCACAATCCCACAGGTAACACCAGCAACCATGATGCCTGCAACGCACAAAGTAAGGTCAAGGGTTAACAATTACACATTATATTCACTCAGCATCAGAAGATTCAGAATGAGGCCTTGCTGCAATAACCACGGACTTCCCGGGAATAGATGGTGGCAGCATATGTTCGTCTGTTTGTTTGTTGTAAGTATTACATACAGTCTTCACAACCTGTGTTTCTGTGTGAAAAATAAACACATAACTAATTATCAGGTAGGACTGGTTTAGTTGTGTTGGTAAAAGAGATACCAGACACATACACAGTAACATTTTGGTGGTGGTAAATGTTTTATACTTTATGTAGTGTTCTAGGTAGAGTGAAGACATTACACTGGATTAACATTTTTCCTATAATTAAATTACTACATATAATAAATGACCATTTTAGGTTGAGTTTTGTTCCCTGGGCCCTTGTGCCCCTAGTTTACATAGGTATCTTTGCTATCCAACTTTTTACAAAGTCATAAATATTGTGTTGCAAAAGGAGGGACCCAAAAAAGAGAGCATAATAACTTAAATTAGGTGTTAGGATAAAATGTCCCATTATGGTTTAGGTGGTTGTAAAATTGTCTCAGACAGCACCATTACTCACCTGATTAGAGCCAGGTTTTGTGTGTGTGTGTGTGTGTGTGTGTGTGTGTGTGTGTGTGTAGAGTGATTAGTGCGTGCTCAGGCACATCACAGCTCTCTCACGCACACCTAGCAACATGCTGAAGGAGAACATTTGTTTTTTGGTGTTGTGTTAAAATGATGAAATTTATTAAACATTGATAGCACAAATTTGCACACGTTCTGGCGTCTTTGTAAATCTTAGGAGATGTCTAAGGGGAAATGAGAGCAGGAATAAAGCAAAGGAATGTAAGACAATGCATAAAAAAATCAATAGAGACCTGAAATAAGTGAAAATAAAAGGAAACTATATAGCCACAGAGTTTCAGCACGACTTATCACTCATACATAATACATTTACACTTATGTCATTTAGCAGACACTCTTATCCAAAGCGACTTACAACTGATACAGTCTTACAGTCCAAGCAATTGTGGGCCTTGCTCAAGGACCCAACACCCTGGAAGAGGTGGGATTTGAACCCTGGACCCTCTGGTCCATAGTCCAGTGGCTTATCATATCATATCATATCATCTATTTCTATTTATTATTATTATTATTATTATTATTATTATGGGTTTTATTGCGATTGACATTCCATATTGGTGCATTATCGCCATCGACTGGACTGGATTGCGTGCATCGTCTTTGTTAGATCGCATCATTGAGTGTTTTTTAGGGTGCCCATGTTCGAAGTCAGCATTATTGTTCAAATTTGGGGGCAAACATTTTTTAAATGGACCGTTCAAAGTCCAAATTATTTGATTTGAAGTCCAAGATTCCACTGTATGTAGAGGCCTGTTCATTTTTTCCTGATCTCACATTTCTCATACTCACTGCTAACAGATTCATAATATGAATCGTCCATGTATGGAATCTTTATGTAAAAACAGTGGCAGTAGACCAGTGGACCAATCAGATAGCAGTGTTCAGGACGTGTCACAGCACAGATGAACTCACATGGTATTATGCTGTGGAATTCTTCAGAAGGAAGGTCTGAGTCATTCTGAGACGAGGAGGTGTGTGTGTGTGTGTGTGTGTGTGTGTGTGATATGTACTGTATGCACTAAAGCTGTCACTATGTCAGAAGCATATACAGTATGTACTACGGATATAGTATATAGTTGATATGAAGGGTATATTAAGTCTCTAACTGTTTCACAACTTGACTTAAACACTAGAGGCTCCAGACTTAACTTAGACTCACGTGTCAAAGAGTTGACACTCAACTCGGACTCACATGCCACAGACATGTGATTTGACTTGGACTCACACACCGCAAACTTAATAGTCGACTCGACTTGGTTGTACTGAACCTCTAGCAAGCCACTTCATTAATTTTCTGCCCTCTGGCTTCCTACAGAAGTCCACAAAGAAATAGTTTGATACATAATGTGATCTTATCACCTTCATTTACATTTAGTTAGTTAATTGATGCTATTATTCAGAGGAACTTAGACAACTCATACTACCTCACAATGTGTAATCCAAGCAAGTGTGAGTTGCCCAACAGTAGTAGCTTGACAGTGCTGAAACTTGAATCCCAGATCTTCTGTTCCATAGATCAGTACCTTAACCACTGCACTATTACAGTCCATTATCACAACTTCTGCGATGAATTTGAATGCCAACTATGAGCCAGAGCTTATTTTCCAATATCAGTCACAGTCAGGATCCAAAATCTAGTGGAAAGCTTCTCAATAAAGAGATATCCAGGGTTTTGGATATAATTTTTGTGTGTCCACAAACTTTTGGCTATATAGCAGAGACCTGCTGACATGACCTTTCACTTGTGCCCTAATTCGCATCTGTACACTTCTTTACATGCTCAGTACACACATCAGCGCCTGACATAAGCTTTAATGCTACATTCATCCAGGTGTACAACCTATTGACTCTGAACAATACTGGTTTCTGTGTCTCGTTTTTGTCTGAAGACACCGACCTTTGTTTTGATCTACATAATAGATACAATAGATTATATTCCTTATATTCATCTCTGTTTTCAGGTATGGTCTTAAAAACCTTGCACACACATTTCAACATAATGACAATGTTTGCTTCCATTCTGCCAGGGTTTTTGTCTGTCCGCTTTTAACGTTTATATTCTCATCTGTTTTATATTTTTATTTTTCTGTTGATTTTGTGTGTACAGCACTCTGATCAGTACAAGTTTTATATCTTACTTATTATATATAAATCTGCGCAGATTATAGAGGGAAAAAAGAATAATACTTGTAACTTTTAGGTCTGTGTATTGCTGACGTGCACTGCATTTTTTTGTATTTTAAAGAAGTTTTAAGAAAAAAAACTTACTTTATAAAAAACAAGTGTGTATGTGATGGGGCATATTTATATTAAGTTGTGGCGACCAAATACCACAAGGATAGAAAGATTTGACATTTTCTTCCTTGTGGGGACATTTGCCAGGTCCCCATGAGGAAACTGTTTGTTTGTTTGTTTTTACAGAAACTGCAACTTTCTTTTGAAAAACCAAAAAGGGTCAAACCATTTGCTTTAGGTTACTGAGGTTAAGTTAGGATTAGGTGTAAGTGTAGTATTAATTAGCTGCATTAGTCATTATGTCTGTGGAAAGTCCCACAACCATATGTTTACCAGGTGTGTGTGTGTCTACAATCATACATGATAACGTGTACATAAACTGTTTATTGGGTACATTAGGTTATTTATATTTTACCCGTGCAGATATTTATGAACCGTTCTTCAGAAGGATGCAGACACACAGTCTAATGAAGTTCATAAAGCATGCTGACTTTATACACAGTTTTCTGGAGAACTGTAGGAGGAAGTTTATGAGAAGTATTTTTTTTTCTCCAGCCTCCACCCTTCTCTTCCTGTCTTTTCTTCACTTACTCGAGCCTGTCTGAACTCGCCGTCTATGGAATGTGCTCACTTTCTCAGATGAGTAGCTTTTGTAGATAAATCGTGGACTGTTGCCTAACTCGGAAGAAATGACACGTAGCGGTGTTGCACATTCTCACAGACCTGTTTAACACCACCCTCCCTGTGTGTTAGCCATCCATTAGTCCATCCATCTGCTGCACTAATGTCGCAGGCTGATAGGAGATTGTACAGATTTACGCTGCTGCAGTGTTCAGATCACAGATCGTGTTTAGTCAGCACTCTTAAGCAACCTCACTCTTTTTACTTCCTTATACCAGTTCACATTCGACACATCCACACAGTTTACTGGATATGTTTAGTACCATGTAGTCGTACTTTGTTGGCAACTGTGTTTGAATCAACTTTTGTAAATGAAGTAACACGTTTGCTGGAACAAACATATAAATGTTCAGAGCTACAGTTTTTCTGGAGCTGTATATGGGGCTCTGCCAGCCATGCACCATTACACTGAAACCTATGTAGTGAGCGTATGCATTAGGGGTGATTCTAGGACAAGAGTTTTAGGGGTGCTGAACACCAAGTGAGACCAGCCCCCCCAAAAACGGTCCACTTTAATGTAAATTTGGACTGTCATTAGCACACTTGTGAAGGACATACATCAGACATTTTGGATAGGGGAACCCCGGTGACTAAAAAGGCACCAACAAACCTGAGAAAACTTCCATTAATGCTGAATCTGTCAACCACAAAGCCATCACTTGGGTCATACTATTTGCAAGGTCAGGAGGATATAATAATGTTAGTATAGTATGTTGTTTAAACCATATACGCTCTATGATTTTTTCAGCTTATCAGAGAGAAAAAAACAACAACAGAATGACTCCCTACTATTTTTAGGGGTGCTGGGATTCAATTTAGGGGTCTAGACATGCCTATGATCCTACCTCTGCCAAGCTGCCATTGTTGGGTCCTTGAGCAAGGCCCTTAACCACAATTGCAAGTCTCTCTGGATAACGGCGCCTGCTAAAAGACATAAATGTAATGTAAATGTAATGTGTCCAGCACATGCAATTGCAATAATACTACAAAAAAATTCTGGCAATTTATTTAGATTCTGACAAGGAAATATTTAGCAAAGTTTCTACATTATTCATTAATCTTGCTGGAATTAAATATTTCACCAAATCAAATGATGAAATATGTCACGGCAATATTGCACTGTTTATTCATTAAACTGAAACACACTGCTGAACAATGCAGCCTAAGTTTGAAATCTCCTCTAAAGCCCCTGACACAGTACTAAGAGATGCTCAGTGTAGCCCATGTGTCTCTGGGTGTCTATTGCACGATCGTGTACTCTGTGTTTTAATAAAGTGAAACGCTGTTAATGCCATTAACGCTATTTGAGCCATGCCAAGTTTTGCATAGAACAACACGTCTCATTATTTTGTGGACATTACGCTTAAATCGGGAATAAATCAGGAATCAGGAGCCTGAATGACTTCTCAAATGTCAATAAATTGTAAGATTTGTAATAACAGTATTGCAATTTATGCACAATATTTACAATTTAACAAAGATAATCTCACAAGATGTGTTATTATATAAAATGGCTCTGTAATAGGCAACACAACTAACTGCATGGCCACTGGAGAGATATAGAAAGCAAAAGAAGGAAAAGAAGGAAGAATAAGAAGTGAATACATGTACTTCCCCTATTTTAAAACCACCAGGGTTTCTGTGGTCTATCCTGGAATTTACATGGCATAGGCAAGCATGAATCCAAAACACTTCATAAATACTCTTTTCCACTGATCTTCATTCCAGTCTTTAGGAGCTCACCCAGTGTTTTTTTGGCTACACTTCCAGAAAGACCATTCCTGATCAAACTGCTTCAAACTGTATAGAAGGTTCAACTTGGCATTAAAATGAAGCTGGAGTTGAAGCGTAAGGGGACGTCACACTAAATACTTACCACTGCAGCCTATAGAAGTTGTTTTTCAGATTTTCAGTTTTTTAATACTGCAACCAGATTTCTTGTTTGCTTTCTAATAAAGATACAGAGACCTAATTATATATGGTAATTATACCATTGTTTTAGCAATGGTATAATTACCATATATAATCAGGTCTCTGTATCTAATATCTAATAATATCTAATCTAAAGGTGACCTAAGACTTTTGGACAGTACTGTATGTAGAGACCTTGCAGGTGCCTAAACATGAGTTACATTCATAAACTTTAAACCACCAAGCTGCATCAACAAGGTATGTGGGAATAAGACATGGTAGAAAAATGAAATGCAAAAATCAAACAAAGCAGTATAAATTACATTTTATTAATCATTTAACCCCTGCAGTTGTTCTCTGTTTTTTTTACTCTATTACAGTTCTATCCAGTTTCTTCTGAGGGAACCTGTTTGGTCTCTGTGTTTATGTGCTTACAAAATACTCCCCGTTATCTAAGTACTCTTCTTTTATTTAATCTTACATGCTTTTTTGAAAAGTAGAAATATGCTGCTTTTGCTGACTCACTGAAATGTAAACATCTAAGAGAAGATTGATCTAACTTTGAACTTTGCATGACCTTAAGTTCAGAGATTTGGGATCGAGCTGTGCATCAAACTGCCCCTCTATGTGGGTGTGGATCCTTGCTGATGGTGAAAGGTGGCGGGGTTTATGAGGAATACTGCAAGGTGATTGGTGGATGGAGCCAGCTAAATGCGCGTACCTGACACAGGTAAGGAGAGACGGCAGGATTCAGTAGGGCAGGACACGTCTCTGGATTTCTTTCTCTCTCTATCACACACACACACACACACACACATACACACACACACACACACACACACACACACACACACACACAATGTCTCCTTCTTTATTTCTCACTAATAGATTGCAGACTTCCTCCTCGTCCTCTTCTCTCTTCCTCTTCTGCACTCTGGATTGTGTAACTTTGTCGGTTCTCACAATTGTAACTGTTTTCTGTTCTGCAGAGTCTGTTCATCGTAGCTGTACATTTCTGCGGTTGCTGATTTGTTGTTTGTTGTTTGTTGAAATTTGTTATCTGTTTAAATAAATGTTGTTGTGTTTGCAGGTAAAAAGGCGGCAGATGATGCAAGTGTGACTTCAGCTTTCAGAGTTTCACAAAAACTCTCTGTGTGAGTACGAGTGTGTGCATGTGTGTTACACTATGCGCATTGTGTGTGAGTGTGTTGCAGCTGCCTCGACATGTTTTACAGCTACAGTGTCATTCAAGCTGAATTCTGCCTGTCGATGCACGAATGAGGTGAAACACGTCTTGTCTTGCAGGAAGGCATGGCCTCACACACACACACACACACACACACACACACACACACACACACACACACACACACACACACACACCTATACATCGAACAATGCAGTATCACTATGCAACATGCACTAGCAAGCATTTGATTCATGCCTTTTATTCAGATACTGTATTTGATTCACATAAGCATGCACAGGTTCTCTATCTCTCTCTCTCACACACACACACACACACACACACACACACACACACACACACAGTTATGTAGCCAATGCACCAGCAATCCCAGACAAGCATTTGATTCAGACATTTGATTCATTATTCAGATATTTGATTCAGATATTAAATTTATGCAATTGATTTTAAATATTTGATTCATGTATTTGATTCACAAATATAATTCATGTATAATTCAGGCATTTGCTTTGAAATTTTTCCCCCGTATTTGACCCAGATATTTGGTTCTCACAATATTTGCCACGTTTGATGCCTGCATTTGATCCAAGTATTTGATTCATGCTTTTGATTCAGATGCTGCAAGTACGTACATATATTGTAATTAAAGATACCTTTTCCTATATTTTGCAGGTTGGATTTGACACTTGCTGATTTTTTACTCATCCATGCTTTCTATCCTTCATTCCACCGGAGTCTGTGTGTTTGAGCAATCAGATTTCAGTGGGGTGAAGAATACAACACATGGACCTACCATCATCATCATCGTCATCATCATCACCATCATTATCACTGATATGACCATGAAGGATGTAAACAAAAAAAAATTTCACCCTTTGACTGGGAGATCATGAGTTTGAACGTAAAATGCTCGAGCCATCTGTCGCTCTGTAGGGAGTCCAAGAGAGCAAACTGGCCCTGACCTGTGGGTGGGAAGGAGCATTCAGAGACAGGAACACCTGCCAATCAGTGACACCAGTCTCATGCACACGTGAGCTCAAGTGTACAGAAGGGGGCAGGGAGCACTTCTTATGAACATGCTGATCTACCCAACGAACTGCAGTTGGCACAGCGGCACGTGTTGTCCTGACCCCCCTGGTACTCAGTGTGTTATTGGTGTGATCTAGCTCAAATGGGACAAAATATGGTTTAACATAAGTCCTCAAATAATAAATAAATACACTTCATGGGTTAAAACGTGTAGCACAGTACACAATATAATAAAAATAATTCAGTATAAAATAAAGTAGAAATAAAGTATAAAAAAAAGTTTTTATCAACACCAATAAAGGCAAAGTGCTTCTGAAAATCCTGTCTTATGCAAAAGTTTTGGCACCTTTGCTTAAATTATATGTTGTCTTGATTTTCTATAGTAATTAATTAAGAGACCTTTACAACAAAAGCATCAGGGAAAATGGGTCTTAAGTATATACATATATTACGAAATAATTATAAAATGTAATATAATAATATAACATACAACAATTTCGTTGTCTTGTATCCTGATTTTGTTTTACAATCTTATGCAAAAGTCTTGGCACCCTGGTAAAATTCCATCAATCAATCCTCTAGATGAAATTAATTTACACAACCTCTGTAGAAGCTCTCGTAAATAAGAGACATTTTCATGCATACATATTAAAACATGTTGGAATTTTCCATCTATAAATCACACAGACATGGAAAGTGTTATGATGTCATGCACCTGTATCATTCTCATTATCAGTTTAGAGAGGGAGCTGGTTTAAATCCCAGAGGGTTTTGGGCTTTATTCACACCAGAAGTAATTAACCAGGATCATGGTTAGTTACTGTACCTGTGGGACATTTCACAGGCACACACACACACACACACACACACTAGTCTTGATAAATGTAAACATCTGTGGGGACTTTTCATTGACATGATGAATACTGTGTCTTAATAATGCTACAAATACACCTAAACCTAATCCTAACCTTAACCTCAGTGACCCAAAGGAATTTTTTTTCCTTTTTTTTTTTTGTCTTTTTTTTTTTTTTTTAATGAACCTTGCTCTTTTTGTAAACAAGAACTTAAGGTTGAGAGCAAACATATTCTGTGTTTCTATCCTTCTGGGGAACATATGGTCCCTACCCAGAATATACGCAGTTGGTCTCTCTCACACACACACACACACACACACCCACACACATACACACATGTTCACTGTAATCACTGTTAAATAAGCCACAGGAGAGCTCAGGAGGCATAACTGAAGCTCTCGATAGCAGAGTTTAATAAACTGATGCCTCATTATACAGCTAATAAAGATCTACAAAGTGCAATTAAATAATGAAAGATAATCTGTTTATAGTGTGTAGGCAAGAATAACATCAATATTGGCCTTAATCCAGCAATCCATTATTGAATAATAATAATAATTAGCAAATCATCCATTATAACAAATCTCTAAAACATGAGCAAATTTGTTCCATGCATACGCAAGATCATTCAAGTGTTTTCCAACTTTAAAAATAGAAAATATCATAAAAACATAAAAATCAGTCACGGTCTAACACAAGCATATGTAATATTTTAGGATTCTTTTCAAGGACCACTTGGTTATTCATCAAACTTAGATACAAAGAATCTTATCAAGTATTTCAAATTAAAGGTGCAATAAGCTTTAATACAAATAATATTACATATGGACACCATATTACAGAATATTAGATTGACCAGCACCAGTTCTGAATGTTGTTTATTCAATCGTTAAACATGTACAGATAAGTAAAAGATGAAATTCGAGAGCTTCAAACATTCAGCCCAAGTGCAAAGGTCCTCGAAAAGGTCTGACTTAATAAGATGGCATTCATTTCAGTTGTCCTTTCTCTGAAGATGCTAACATGTGATCTGGATGTATGAATTCCGTAACGTCATTAATGACATTAAGTTCATATATGATCAGCTAAACAAAGTTGGGTTACTCAGTCAAATAAAGGTACAATAAGTAGTTATTGAAATCATGAATCAGTTACAATGATTTCATTTATTTGGTTATGTTAATGGTTAGCAGTTCTAGTAAATACGACACATTAAAGGAACAATCAGTGCTTGTTAACAAATGGTAATTCCTCTTGATTAGGTATGTTAAGAGTACGTTATTTGATTTCATAAAGATGACATTCATTTAAATTGCATTAAAGAAATAATTCATCAATACATAAATTAATGACGTTGCTTTCAATTATATGAACGTAATGAAGGTACAATATGGGTTTTATTAGGAAATGATATTGGTCAGTTGTTCTGCTATGTTAAAGGTACAACCAGAGACTACACGAACATGTCAACAAACATGGTTTCAATTTTTCAGACACATTATGGACGGCACAATTAGTGTGATCGCAGCTCTACAGATCCCTGTTTCAATCCCGACCCTTGCCTCTGGCTGTGCAGAGCTTGCATGTCCTCCCAGTGTCCATGTAAGTTTACTCCAGGTACTCTGGTTTCTTGCACATTCCGAAAGACATTGGTCACTCTAAACTGTTCCCAGTGTGAGTGTGTCTATCATTATAACCTGTTATGAGTAGCCAGTTCAGTCAGGGATTCAAGGCACCAGTAGCAAGCCGGAATTTAACAGCGTCCTGACAACTTTCTCAAAAATTGCTTATTGGAGCTTTAATCATCACACTGTTTAGAGGGTCACCTAGAGTGCTGGCATAGCTTTCTCCTCCCTGCCACAAGTCAGATGTTTATTCACCTTCTTATTGGATATGATGATGATGATGGGGCTCATGGCGGCATACAGGGAGGAGAAGAAGATCCGCAGGTCTGAGATGACAGGTGATGACATCGTCTCTTTGACAATGATGGTATAAACCCAGAGCCCGTTGTCCACGCCGTACAACACGACATAAACCGTGACCAATGTGACAACAGTGATGGCTGCCCGGCGCTCGGAGGAACCTCCGCCTGTGCCTCTGCCTCCTCCTGCACCGCCTCGTAGACCTTTGACCTGCTGGCTGTGTTTGTAGAGGAAGACGAGGATGATGAGGCTGGCGATAGTCATGAGCACCATGGGCACTGCATCCCTGACTGTCTGCGCTGCCCCATTAGCGTCTTTTGCATTCACAGACGGGAAATTGACAAAGCAGAACTGTAAGGTGATGCTGTTCTGAAGCAGCTTGGAACTGTTCTTGGTGCCCTGAGAGAACACGACCGACGGGATGCTAACGGAGAAGTTGATGATCCACACGACCAAGAAGATGAGCCAAAGCAGGCGGGCGAAAACATCACGGGCGGTCGCCCACAATGACCCTGGAGGCGCGATGCTCAGGCTCTGGTAGGCGCTCAACGCGAAGGTCAGCCAGATGGAAAGTGAGCGCGCAGTCCTGTAGACGTAAATAACCCCTTTGCAGCCGTCGTCATTGAAAACATTGATAATTTGAAAGGTCGCGAGGACTTCGAACACACACCTGATGCCAACTAGCAGGTTGGCCAACGCAAGGTGCAGTACGATGGCATCGGCTGTTAGGAGGCGCCGCTCATGGTGCAGCGCCGACAAGAAGGCGTAGATGACAGCTGCGTTGCCTGGGATTCCTGCCACAGCCACAGAAAGATATAGCAGGCCACGGGTTAAGAGATCAGAGACCATCGCTAATCATGTACGAGTCTGAAGTGATTACACTACCCTCTCCCCTAGCCAAGCTTCTTATACCCACCGTGAGAGGACCAGAGGGAGCGAGAAGAACCTCACGGTCCAGTGAAGCGTGCTGAGATCAGATTCCACCTGCTTCTCATTACCTGAATGATAAACACCTGACTGATCCTGATACCTGCTACAGGTCAACATTCTCTTCAAGTCTTATGCAGAAGTTTTGGCACCCATGGCAAAACGGCATTAATGATGTTTGGGTGAACTTGCTCAAGAACTCAGTGGTGGCAATACTGGTGGACCTGGGATTTGGGCTCACAACCTTCCAATACATATACAGTGGAAGCTCGGAATTCGAACTTAATTGGTTCTGGAATGCCAATTGAAGTCAGAATCAAATGAAGAAGCATTTGAATTCATAGGTTCCACTGCACAGCATTTACCAGACTGTTTTTTCTAGAGCAACTTACAACTGATACAACCCTACAAGCTACAATCCAAGTAACTGAGAGATAACAGCCTTGCTCAAGGACCCAACAGTGACAGCTTTGGGCAGACCCTGGACTGGAACCATCAACCTTGTGGTCAGTAGTCCAGTGCCTTCACCACTGCCCCACACTTCCCAATACTAGTCTGGTGCCTAAATTACTGAGCCAGCACTCTCATTATAATAAGCATCCATCAGTATCTTAACGTTTTGGAGGGCACAGCGGCGCAAGCAGTTAGCGCATTTGCGTCACAGTTTGAGAAATCCCCGGTCCAATCCCCAGGTGGTGTTGTCTGGGTCCTTTCTGTGTGGAGTCTGCCCCATATCCACGTGGGTTTATTCCAGGTACTTCTGTTTCATCCCATTGTCCAAAAACCTTGTGTGTGAGGTGAATCCGTGTCTCTAAAGTGCCCCTAACGTGTGAGTGAGTGTATGAGTGTGTGACTGTATGTGCCCAATAATGGATGGGTACTCAGTCTAGGGTTGTCCTGCCTTGCATCCTATGCTGCCGGCTCGGCACCGGGTCTCCCGCGACTTTGTTCAAGGATTAAGCGGATAAGAAAGCGAATGAATGAACTTTGCCTTACCATAGTGACTCTGCTCTTTATACCTGGACAACACATCACACAGGAGTAAGCAGGCCCTGAATGTGATGGCAGTCCATTGCAGATGTCAGGGCTGATCCTATAACTGGCATCTCCTCCCTCAGACACAGCTAATCGTATCTACATGTGATAGCTGACCCAGCTAGAAGGTGCTGCCAGGTCTTGAACCTGGGTCCCCATATTGGTGAGCTAGCATATTAGTGTTCTTAACATCCCTAACTACATATTCTGTTCTCCCAGCACCAATTCCGGCCCTTACACCTCTACTCAGACCACATGAGAGGATCAAATCCCATTTTCTCCTTCCCTCCTCCTGTTGGCCTAAGGATGATCTGTCTTGTCATGACTTGACATCAACAAAATGAACACATATACTAGAGTCAAGGTTTACTCAATGCACCTTTAATAGACGTGTTACATTTATTCAAACAGCAGTTAGGCACAACAAAAGGAGCGGATTTCCAAATGCTACATTTAGTTATGCTGTGTGAACCCTGATATTAAAAACATACTTCTTCATGATACATCTATCATTTTTATCTCATTATTCACGCTGATCCGAACACAGTTTGTGGACCGTCACAGTTTGTGTTCTCCTTGCAGTCCTGCAGCACTGCAGCACCTTCAAGTGGTGAATCGGTGAAAATGAACCTGACGGAGCCTGGAACTGAATTATATGACATGACCCGCCTTAAGTTCCACTGTCTTATGCAAATATTTTGGTTTTTGAGACCTTACAAAGGTTAGTCGTATATAAGTGTCCGTACTTTTGACAGATTTATGTTTCTATATTTAAATTATATGCTTTAAAATGTGCACTGTGATGGAAAATGGCAGAAAGGTTGTCAAACTAGGACACGGACTGATCTCGGATCATGAGGGTTGAGTCTGTGGTGTGCTAACAGACCAGGGTGCCCCATGTGGCATGTCATGTTTCCTTCACAGGTTGTGTGTTATTTAGAAAAACAAATAGGCAACACATCTGATCTGGTGTTTAATAAGAATTACTATAGTGCCCAAAACCTTTCCTCAAAAACTGTGATGTAAATATCCAAATAAATTCCTGCATTGTTTATTGTCATTATTTTGGAATGAGCGGCTCATCTGCAGACCTCGAGTTGAGTGCGTTATGCAAAGTATTCAGTGAAATGTTAAAAACAAGCGATGTTTATAACACCGCAGATGATCTAATTAGCGTGTTCACGCCATTTCGTTCCTCATCTGGGATCTGCTAATGAGTCCAGGGAGAGAACTTCATTCATTAATTGGTGACATACTACAGTCTGAACACAGCAATTATATATGAATTAATGAACCATTTTCTATTACTTTATATTAAATATATGTGTATATAGGGACAACCATTAGTATCTTCTTCCAGATTTGTCCCGAGGGAAAATCACAGGTTTGTTTATAAAGTTTAAAAGCTAACCATGCAGCGCCACGCAGAAAGCGAGCGAGCACGGGCCTGTTCTGCCCTGATGTGTTTTCATTAAGGTTAGGAAAAGTACCAGAGGGAAATCAGCATTGGCACATGGTCTAGTCTAATTAACCTGCTGTAATACACGTGGGTATGGTGCCCAAGAGCCAACAATTTACACAGCAAATATTTTTGAGTCAGAAGTTACAAAAGTCAGTTACAGAAGCTTCCCAGAGGATGGCTGAAATGAACTTGGATTTACCTCAGTGGAATAATAAATGATTTACAAAGTCAAACCAAATAACCAGGATAATAAAAACAATCTGAACAAACTCAGAAAGTGTACAGTAAACTAATAATTTTGTTGCCTAAAGCTTCTAACATCGAAATTAGATGCTCAAAATGATTTGGACAGCCATCCATAGCCTTATGCATTAATATGGATTTGCAACTACACTATATAGCCAAAAGGTTGTGTACATGGCAAAACATTACATCTTAAAACATGGTGTTTGTTCCTTTGCTGCTACAACAGCCTTCAGTCTTCTGAGAAGCTTTTCACTAGATTTCAGAACGTGACTGTAACTGTAGCTCTGTCTTGCAGTCTCCATTCCCATTCATATAAACATTGTGTGATGGGGTTAAGATCAGGGTTCTGTCCAAGCAACCAGCTTCACCATCATTCCATTCCTTCCTGGACTTAGGAGAAAGTTGTTGGCATAACTTGTTGGACCCACTGAGGTGTTCGGTACAACCTATTCTGCTGCCACTATTAGTACATGGACGTGTATGCTTCATATTATGAACCTGTTAGCAGTGAGTGTCTGAAATAATAGATTACTCATTAGAAGGCGCGTCTACATACATTTGGCCGTGTTGTGTAGGAGCCTTCTGTCTTCTGAGAATCTTTCCACTACATTTTGGAACATCAACTCATTAATGCCACATGAGCCAGGGGTGGAAATCCCAGGGGGAACGCCCCCCTTCCTGGGAAGCACAGAGGGTTGTCTTCCCAGTATTAACATTGTAAACATAACTATATAATAAACAATATATAGTAATGTGGATTGAAAGAACTTGTGCTAATTACAGACACAAAAAAATGTGTAAGTTTTGATGGATTGTATTGCCACTTCATATGCCTCATCGTGGTTTGGTCCATGGCTTGTTTTTGGTCCAAATATTTCTGAAGAATATTTGGTTTTATTTGGTATTCAGTGAAGAATTTATTCTGTTTTAATAACTGTACATAAAGCTCTAAATTTGTTCTTCTAACGCTAATGCAGCAGGCTCTAAGATTAGACCAGTACCACAGATTTAATGACTAAGGTACAAATTCATACTGAAATCATCTTCCTGATGCTTCTCAATAGATACTGTTAGATGCTGCCATACACACTGCGCTTAAGAAGTCAACGTCCATATATAGTGCGCCATCTACAGGCCACTCTTTGAATGGTTGAACTTACAGCAATCCAACTTTTTGGTAACACCTTTGCCGTCGCCCTCAAGTACTGCTGTTTTTCAAATTGTATTGTTTATTGTGCCCCCAACATTGAAATGAAATTTATGTCGGTTGTAGCTGATGCTTTTTTTGCAATTTTTCTTCTCCGTCAGACTTCACAGTTGGCATTCGGGCATCACATGCAGACACGATTTGCTGGATTTGCACTATTTGAGGGAGGGATGTTGTCTCCTGGTCTTATTCGTCTTTTGTAGCCTGACTTTAACGTGGTAAGGGTCACTAGGTTACAGTGCCTATTCTCAGCAAGCACAGGGGGCAAGCCTTAGTGTGCTCTGGATAGGACGCAAGTCTAACACAGGGCTGGGTAGAAGTTGCTATTGAAATGCCGAGGGATGATCCCAAGACCAGCCTTTGATTCTTCAGAGACACCCATTACATTAGCCTGCGATACCTGACCCAGCCAGAAGGCACCTCCGGGACTTGAATCCTGGTCCCTCTGGTGCTGGGCAAGTGCGACCTGAGTGCACGCTTACTATGTTGATTTCTTTAACAATATATACATTCTCTAGAACATTTAATTGCAAAATCAAAACACTGGATATTTCTGCAGCCACAACATCCCAAAAAACAATAAATAAAAATCTGAGACAGAACTGACTGGCACATTACAGACACCACTGGCCATGTCTGAGAGGGAAAAGGGTTGAATGGGAATGATTTCCCTGCAGTGGCAGTAGTAGCCATCAGAGATTCAGGCAAAGATGGTGGATGGAAGTGGCGAGCTCTTCCGATATGGTGGTGGTCAACAGCCATGAGATGTCCCATTCCATGGGTAGGAGTCAGCACAAGGCGCCTTAAGGTGACAACTTGAGAAAGTCCAAAAACAGTGTTGCATAGGCTTGAATAAAGAACAAGTAAAACAAACTTGTTACTGCAATTAATTACCATTTAGATAAGAGCAGTTACTGTTGGGTAGGGAATAAAAAGAATGGTTCCAGAGTTTCTTCTCCTGAATTCTGCTAAGCTTCTGCTAATGTTTAAAATTGTTTCGACAAAATTAAGGGTGTAAGATGCAGTATTTGAATAAATGCGCTTTAACGTTTTTTCATAGTTATTACAATTCCTTTGCTCACTCCATATGTTTTTTTTTTAATTAAGTGCCTAATTGCACGGTGAGCAGGTGGGGCTCACATACCTGGTTTCTTTGGTGAATCAGGTTTCCGTGGTTACATTGAATCTTGCGGTGTATTGTTTCAGTTTGCGTGGAGCGCTTGTCTTTTCCCAGTGGAAAAACCAACAATATAAATGTACAGTTCTCACGTACCAGTCTGCAGTGCAGCTTGCAGATGCGTGTAGGCCACCGCAGGAAGAAGTCCCAGGTATGTATGGATGCCTTAGGCTATTACAGAACAAGATAATCAGCCTAGGGTATCTAACGTCAGGGAAAATAGTTCCTTAACGGTTCTCTAACCATTGCTGCTAGACAATGTTGGATTTCAAAAGTTAATGAAAAATTACTTGGAAAGGTTTCTGAATTGATTCATCTTAACATTTCTCCAGAGGGCAAAAGCCTTAAGGTTGCTTTAAAGGGTTCCTTGAAGGCTCTTTTCATAGTTTTAGGTAGAACCACTTCAACTCTAAACATAATTGAAGGTTTTACTTGGATCCTTTTCTGAAATGGTTCCTTTGTACAATTCCTCCAAAGGACCCAAACCTTTAGGTTGCTTTTAAGGCACATAAAATGCACAGCAATATCTAACTTATTTTCAACATGATAGTTTAAGTGATGTTTTTTATTTCTTTTAGTTATTTTTACCTCAGAAATAAATAAAAAAATTCTTTTTGGGTTCTTGCTTCAGAGTGTTGGTTAAAAACCGTGTCTGCATGTGACATTTACATTTACAGCATTTAGCAGACGCCCTTATCCAGAGCGACATACAATTGGTACGATCTTACAATCCCAAGCAATTGTGGGTTAAGGGTCTTGCTCAAGAACCCACCAGCTTGGCAGAGGTGGGATTTGAACCCTGGACCTTCTGGTCCATAGTCCAGTATCTTACCCACTAGGCTACCACAGTGACATCTGACCCATCTAGAACTCAAGTCCCTGTGGTTTGTGGGCTAGCATATTAGACCGCTGTGCCACCTCAGCACCCTTGAAGGTATTATTTTAGGCTGAAAATGTCCAAGAACCTTCAATGTTTTTGGAAATTAAACGCTTCAGGAACTTAAGGGGTTCATGTTGACTAGCCATAATTTAAATTAAGAGTTGTATGTCTGTGGATTAGCCAAAGGTCTAAACCCTTCACTGTTCTGGTGCAAGTGTGTATTACAGGCATATACAGTATATGGCTATATGTCTAGCATTTATAATGTGAGGTTTTTATACATAATCTTAGGTGTCTGCGATGATTCTTTGTATAGTTTTAGCACTGGAGATACAGTGTTCTTCATCTCCCAGATTTATTCAAAACTGAAAATGGATTTACTTTGAAATTCCTAAAATGGTTCCTCCAAAGGTTCCTCCAGAGGGCTAGAACATTAGAACTGACTTGAAGAAATAGATATACAGTTTTTTACTTATTGAAATTACAACTTTTTTTGATTTGGGGTTGTATTTTGAAATAGATCTTCCTAGAGTACCAAACTGATAAATCCCTTTAGGGAGTGCTTTTGGGACGCTTTTTGACTCACTGTTTCATTATAATGTTCCCTATTTAATATTGTGTTTCCATGCTTTGGCACAGAGACCACACTCGATGGACCTCTGCATCACCATCAAGGGGGTCTCATTCCTCTTGCAGACGGGGCTGGGAATTCTGGGTAATGTGTCAGTGCTGATTGCATATGCCCACATCGCGTTTGTGGAGCCTATCCTGCAGCCGGTGGACCGAATCATGGCACACCTGGCCTTTGCAAACCTACTCCTGCTGCTAACACGTGGCGTTCCTCAGACCATGACCATCTTCGGCCTGTATAACCTTCTTGATGACCTGAGTTGCAAGGCAGTGATTTACACTTACCGGATCAACCGCGCCCTGTCTGTCTGCCTCACTTGCATGCTGAGCGTCTTCCAGGCTCTGACCCTCGCACCTGCCGCAGGAACCTTCCTCATCAGGATCAAGTCTCGATTGACGCAGCTGGTGGTTCCCACTTTCATAGGACTCTGGTTTCTCAACATGGTTGTGTGCACCGGTGCAGCACTCTTCACCATTGCGCCTCGGAATGGCACCGTTCCCGCCTTCACCCTCAACCTGGGCTTCTGCCACGTCGATTTCCGCAACAACCTGTCATATGTGGTAAATGGCGCCGCACTATCCACACGGGACTTCACCTTTGTGGCCATCATGCTGGTGTCGAGCGGGTACATCCTGGTCCTGCTGCACAAACACAGCCGGCAGGTCAGGGGCATCCGGCGCTCACAGGGGACCTCCATGGAAATGCGGGCAGTGAAGACAGTGGTGATGCTGGTGGTGCTGTACACCGTGTTCTTCGGGATTGATAATGTGATCTGGATCTACATGCTGACAGTGTCACAAGTACCAGCAGTGGTGGCTGACATGAGGGTATTCTTCTCGTCATGCTACGCCACACTCAGTCCTTTCCTCATGATCAGTACTAATAAGAAGATAAAGGAAAGGATGATGTGTGCGGCCAGAGATCAACCTGCCGAGGACGAAAAAACTATTTCTAAATGAACTCATTCTAGATGTGAAAAAAATTAATACAATAATACCAATCAGCGGTACTGATGTTGGAATTTATAGATTGTTAAAATAAAACAGTAAACTATCTGCCCCAAATGCTATGGATTTTTATTTCAGAATTGTCATAAATGCTTTGCATCCACTATCACTTGTTGGGGGGATCACTGCAGCACTGCAACAGCAACCCCCACCATAAGTGCTTTGGACTAGCGTCCTGTCAGAATTTAGAGGGTCACAGCTTTACCCCTCTGCTTGCCAATCAGTCATAGAGGCACAACTGTGCTTAAAAAATAAGTCTGTTAAACACTAAATAGATTATGTGATTTAACACTAAAGTCGGCATTACTCTCCATCGATGAGAAATGAAGCACAACTTAACTCAAGGAATTTGAATGAACCTCAATACTTTTGTTTATGATAACATAACTGATGCCTTTGCAAGTTTAATGAATGTCTAATATTTACTGTATAATTTAATAATGTAATATAATTTTTATGTAATTTATATTTACTGTGTAATATTTATTTTGGTAGGTTATACGTTATATGGATATAAGTGGCTATAAATGATATGGCTCATATAGCTATCATGAGCTTGCCTGCAGCGTGGCTGACTTTCTTTTAAATATTTGCAGATGTCCATTACACCAGGATCAAAACCTAAATAAACTGGTCTGACCGAAAGCATTAGCCTCTCAAGCTTTTGAAAAGACGTTGGGGCATTATGGGAAATGTAGTAATTTGTGTTGCATGTCCTGTACTTCTGCTCAGCAAGTGATTTCATTGGGGCATGTGCCCTGGTAAAATGAGTCTGACGACGCCCCTGGCAGGGACAAAATCATCATCAATTTCTTGCCGCTTGTCCCACCAGATGCGAGGTCCACCCACTGCCAATTGATGTGACCGAGAATACTCCAGCCGATGCGTCGCTCCGTCTGTCGCCAGAGACCACACTCAAACCAGGCCAATTTAGTAATTTTGTAATCAATTAACCTAACTTGCATGTCTTTGGACTGTGGAAGTAAACCAGAGTACCCGGCGTAAACGGGGAGGACATGCAGACTCCACACAGAAAAGACCCAGGCCACTCCACCCTGGGATTGAACACAGGACCTTCTTGGTGTGAGGCGGCGGTGCTACCCACCAAGCCACCAGGCTGCCCGGCGGGGACAAAATACGAGGGAAAAATTTCTAAGGACAAAACTCTTGAATTTAACTGTAAGCAAGAGCAAACATGCTTTTCAGAATCAGAACGGACTTGATACTGTGTGACATACACTCACCATGTAGGGACATACAGGACTGTAAGTAACCCGTACTGGTATTTCATTTCGGGTGCTTCTGTATTAGTGCTTCTGTCTTTTGGTGCACATTAGCTGTCCCCAGGTCTTCATTAACTGCCCCACTAAGTGCGCATTGCAATAGGTCGCTGTAGCCGAATCCCCCAAAGGCTATCTACTTTTCAATATAAGAATGGGGAATTTTCGGGTTGGCAAACGATTTGCGCGTGCGCTGTGCAGAAAAAGAGTGAGAGAGTTTGGCACATGCGCAGTGTTGACTTGGCTGATCTGGGTAGTGACAGTTGGTTGAGAGAGAGGGAGAGAATAAACTCAACCACTGAGCAGCAAACGCAGGTAAAATCATTCCTAATCTTATTTATATATGTGTTTACGTTTATTACGACTTTATACGGGAAGTTTATTCAGACTGTAGCAGTGTAAAGCGAATCTACTGGAGCGTTTTATTCAGGAAACAAAGGGCCGTTTGCGCTAGAACGAGCTGTACTTCCGCTTATCGGGCTAATGCTAACGCTTACTAGCCTTCCGCAGCGAATCTGCCGTTTACTTTTAATGGGTTAGCAAGCTAACGGCCTTAGCATAAATTAATTATTTTTATTTACCTTAAGATATTATGTTTATAAACTAAAACCAGGGCTTTTAAAACACTAGTGGGTCTAAATGTAAGCTCTATGATGAAAGTGTGTATATAGTGACATTTAATAGTTAAAACGCGGAAAATGTCATTGATTTTTTTAACCGGTGAACTCCAAACGTTCTTCAGCGAACAGGAACAATTTTAGGCTTTTAATCACTTTTTATATATAAAACACCATTGCGAACTAGAAGAGTTGTGGAAGTCATTTTATTTCCAATATAATTGAGAATAATGCGTTTATAATAGTTTTTACGTTTCTTTATGCAGTAACTGTATAGGTTGAACGATATCGGAGGAAAATCACATTGCGAAATTGTATAGTATGTTCAGTCAGGCAGCTTAAATCGGGTTTGAGCTCAAATGTTTTTTGAGTTGAATAGATTGTTCTGCCGTCTAAACAGCTTAAAATCATACCTCAGAACCTTTCTCAAATCGGATTACATTCGTTTGTGGTCTCAAATCTGATCAGAAATTGGGGTATGCGACTCCATCTGATTTAATGTGGTTTTTATATCATTTGGCGCTCAGCGCTTATTGATGTCAGAGATTTGCAACAATGACAGGAGCATGGATGAGCTGCAGCATTATATAGTACGAGTGCATTATATAGTGTGATGCAATCAAAAGTAAACTAACTTACAGAAATAAAGCCAAAATATGTTGAAATGTGCTGCTCGGTACCTGCGCTAATTAAAAGGTTTATAACAAAGAACATAAAGGCGGAAATAGTAAAAGTTCATAACTGTGACTGGATATGTCCTCATAAATAATCATTGTGAAATATCCATGTTAATATTGCTAACAGACGGACTTTATCCTACTGCTTGTACTCAGCACAGACATGCTGACACCGTTGCTATAGCAACCAATCTGGATACACCAGTGAAAGTGACTACAATCTGAACACAAATCCGATTGCTAATTTGGGAGTTCACTTAGTATGAAGGTTTCTTCTATAAAGAAATTGCCATTGTCTGTCATTTCTCAAATAAATAACTTAATTGTTTTAGCAGCATAAACAAAATAGCAAAATATTTCCATATTCAGCAGGTTTGAATGAGGAACATAAATCAGTCAGTAGGGGTGAGCGATAGGACTGGAATAGAATATCACGTCTTTCATGTCTGCCCAAAAATTGTTTACTTCCTTTTTTAAGGTGAACCAATCAAGCCCTTTCCAAATCCTCATTGTAACGTGTGGGTATTATAATCCCCTAGCCCAGTATCTGAACTTCTAACCTATTATAGGAATAAAAAAGAAGTCCAATATTATAGTGGCATCATTACTGGTAGGAGATTTTTGAAGATGCCTGAACAGGGTAGGAATTTTCCAAACCATTTTCCAGAATGTGATGCACGTGGCTCTACTGTAATTGTTACAAACACACATTTTAATGCCTAGCTAGTAGTTCAGTAATGACACACTTGCTGAACCGCACCATGCTTAAGTTGATATATAGCAGTATAATAATGTCCTAATTACATGAATCTTAACAAGCACCAGCTACTTATTAGTAAGTCAGGCATGCTTGATAGTTCCAGTTAAAATTTAGACACATTTGTACTGGGAATGTTGGTGTTATTCTGGGTTATAGATCATTTTAGAGGTTAGTTGTTTCCAGTTTGTACTCAAATCAGTTAAAGCTATCACGCATGTTATTTAGCTATACAACGTATTGTGATATATCAGCTGCTAATATACCTGATTGTGACCAGCCCCTTATTCTCATGAGGGCCCTGTAACTTAGGAGTCCCCGAGCCTTGTACATAAACCCCTCTTTCCTGCACCGGGTCCTCCTGGTTTTGGGCTGCAGATGAACAGTGAAACCCCTTGCCAATTTGAAACACAACTAAAGCAGCTCCTCACCAATTATGGGATATAAACCAGTGGTCTTCTGGAGACGCATTCCGTTTTTGTATCGCTATTTGTAGTTGCATTTTGAATTGGTGATGGGTGTTTCCTGGGACTGGCTCAAGGATAAACTATGGGGGTCTGGCATCTAAAAGACCAGGCACTGTATATTCGGGTTGTGCAAAACGGTGATTTGATCGTCCCTACATGATATTCAGCCATGTTGATAAGTGCCTGTTTATATTTCAAATTATATTCCATTTGTAATTGGGCAGGCTTGCCTTTTTAACACTCCAATTCCCCCTTGCTAAATAATAAATATATGGAATTTCATTTTAATTATTTTTTAATGCTTGCTTTGGTACTCCTTGAACAATGGCTTACTTTAATACTCAATTTGATCCTCGCTTATGATTGTGGTGTGCTCACAAGTTATGCTCATTAATGCTTGTTGTGCTCCTATAACACTTTTTTGGTAACCTTGTTAGGCTTGTTTTTTCCCGCTCATGCTTATGTTTGCTGCTTTGTTTATTTTTGGATTATTCTGGTTACTGAACTCAGCTTGTTGTAAATGAAGTGACATGAACAATCTGTAGCAGAGTAGTGGTTATGATCCAGAAATTTGCTGTCTCTGCCATTCAGTGGCTTTAAGTTTTATTTTGGGCTGGTAGCTTGTTTTTTATAAAGAGAGCTGTTCCAGATGTTTAAACTGTTGATCTGTTTTTTTTTTTTCGTGGCAAATCACGATGATGGAAAAATCATATATACACACATACTGTACAGTCACTGGCCACTTCATTAGATCACATGGTAGCAACTCAATCCATTTAAGCATGTAGACATGGTCAAGACATCCTGCCGAAGTTCAAACCGAGCATTAAAATGGGGAGGAAAGGTGATCTTTGGGACTTTGAACGTGACATGGTTGTTGGTGCTAAACGGGCTGGTCTGACTTGTGTGTGGAGTTTGCATATCCGCCTGGATTTACTTCAGGTATTCTGTTTTTTTCCCCCGTTCCAAATTCATGGATTAGGTGGGTTGGCCTATGACTTATTTGTTGATATAACCTTGTGTCTGTAGTGAATATTGCCATTGACGATGATGCGCGTTAAATAATAAGCTAATTAATATAGTAAACACACACACACACACAGCAATCTCTGGTGTTTACACAGAATGGTCTGCATGACAGAAAATGTCCAGTGAGCGGACATTCTCTCGGTGGAAACGCCTTGTTGGTGCCAGAGCTGAATGGTCAGACTGGTTTGAACTGATAGAAAGGCAACAGTAACTCAAATAACCACTGGTTACAACAGCATCCCTGAATACGCAGCATGTCAAATCTTGAAGGAGGTGGCCTACTTCCAGCAAGATAACGCCTCGTGTCATAAAGCTCAAATCATATTATTCTGGGTCCTTGAACATGGCAGTGAGTTCACTGTACTCATGGCCTCCACAATCTCAATCCCAATCCAATGTCCCCTTTGAGATGTGGTGGAACGGGAGATTCGCATCATGGACGTACAGCCGACAACTCCTAGTAGTGAACAAGTGTGCAAACAGCTATAAGAAACACAAGGCAATTAAAATAAAATAAGACACTGAAAATAAGATGATAAACTAAAGTTTAGTTTGGAAAAAGTAAATGGAAACAAAAGCAACTGTACCGTTGCTGTAATCTGGTGTATACGACTTTCCTTTATTTTTATTTATTTAGCTATTACTATGTTTTTCTAAACACTTGTGTAATGCTATGTACATGCTGTATGCACCCTGATTAGCTGTGCTTGTTCTGGTTCATGTCTCTAACTTGTGGACGGTGTGTGTAGAGATGGCGGCGATCCGTAAGAAGCTTGTGATCGTTGGTGATGGTGCATGTGGGAAGACGTGTCTGCTCATCGTCTTCAGTAAGGACCAGTTCCCTGAGGTCTATGTCCCCACCGTCTTTGAGAACTACGTCGCCGACATCGAGGTGGACGGCAAGCAGGTAACAGAGTCGGATGTAGAATTGTAAATGCGTTTACATTGTTTACTTGTAGTTAGCTGAAGCGGATGCAGTTGGCGCCTTTCACTCATTTCCTGATGAACTTCTAAAGTGTGGTTGATGAGAGAGCATCGTTTGTCAGGAAATGAATAGCTGTGTACATATTGACACAGCTTTGTCTTGACATCTGCAGAAAAGACTAGAACTTGAGATGCAACCAGTTTTCTTCTTCTGATACCTGAGGTCTGGGTATCAGCCAATAGCTAGTACCAATCTGATATCGGTGCTTTTATTCATTTATTTATTTATTTTTAATCTCCTCGCTGTGTCTAAAAGTTAGAATTCGGATTTGTTCAGAATCGGATTCCAAGATTCCACTGTATAATAAAAATGAAAACGTCTGAAAATGAATAAAAAATGTATCACAGGAGTAACGTGAAAAGACTATTATTATGCTCATAAATTCCTCCAAAAAAAAAAAAAAAAGCAGTCATGCTTGTTGTTAGCCAGCATGAATTGATGCTTGTCTTGTTAGCTGACGGTTAAATTCTGGATCTTTAAAGTTAGGCTTATTGTCCATCTCATGTTTACCCACATTATTAAATAAATATTCAATTTTATGTAACTGTGTTCATCTCTATGAAATTGATGATAATGCAGAAGTTTTAAATGGTTTTTCCACTCATAAAGCTGATACAGCAACTTTAGAGGGAAGAGTGTCTGCAGTGGGCTTTTATTCTGATGCACCGCATTGTAGAGAAACCATAATTTCCTTCAACAAGTGGTTCCCAAACTTTTTCTGCAGTTCCCCCTTTTGTAGATGAGCCCCCACGGCGACAAACACGTGTACACGTCCACTGGTATTTATTTTAAACAATGAAATTCATCAAAGCTGCATCTTCTTATTGAACAAAACAAAGTGACACATCACCCTTGCGATGGAATTGTTGCAAGTGACATGCATTATGTATGTTAAACATGCCCTGTTCACTTGTATTGCACTGTTTTTGACTGTTTTGTTGGGAATCAGATCCTTGTTGAGCTACAGTGGTGCTCGAAAGTTTGTTAAAGTTGCATAAATATGAGCTAAAACATCATCAGATTTTCACACAAGTCCTAAAAGTAGATAAAGAGAACTCAGTTAAACAAATGAGACACACATATTATACTTGGTCATGGATTTATTGATCCAGTATTACATATTAGTGAGTGGCAAAAGTTTGTGAACCTCTAGGATTAGTTCATTTGAAGGTGAAATTAGAGTCAGGTGTTTTCAATCAATGGGATGACAATCAGGTGTGAGTGGGCACCTGTTTTATTTAAATAACAGGGTCGTTCTGTTAAGGTGCAGGGGTTAAGGCAGCTGTTATGAGTTTAACATCAGCATTTTTTATTAATCCCTACTCCAAACTGACCCTGAGGAACTGTGTGTGATGTGCTGTCAGGTGGAACTGGCTCTGTGGGACACAGCAGGACAGGAAGATTACGATCGTCTCCGCCCTCTGTCCTACCCTGACACTGACGTCATCCTCATGTGCTTCTCCATTGACAGTCCTGACAGTCTGGGTGAGTCTGAACACACCCCTTTCATCTGATGCACTTGACTGAGAACAGTCAGCTCACCGGGTCTGGATTTTTGGCATTCACATCTCTCGGGTGTTCGGCGAGCCGTGTGATATTGAAGCTCTCGTTTCCCTGTACAGAGAACATTCCGGAGAAATGGACTCCTGAGGTGAAACACTTTTGCCCCAACGTCCCCATCATCCTGGTTGGCAACAAGAAGGACCTGCGTAATGATGAGCACACCCGCCGCGAGCTGGCCAAGATGAAGCAGGTACCAAAATCACTGGTTGTGAAGGTTATGGCTGGTCCTAAATGCAGTACAGTCTTTAATCTGGTTCTCGTTCCCATGTGTAGGAGCCGGTGAAGGCAGAGGAGGGGCGTGACATGGCCAACCGGATCTACGCCTTTGGCTACATGGAGTGCTCGGCTAAGACAAAGGACGGCGTGAGGGAGGTGTTCGAGATGGCCACCAGGGCGGCGTTGCAGGCCAGGAAAGGCAAGAAGGGCACTAAATGTCTCCTACTGTAATTAACCAGGACTCTCGCTCGTTATATGGGGTGGGAGGGGCTGCCCAGGCCCCGCCCCTTTCCCTGTCAGCCTGCCTGAAATGACTGTGCTCATCGGTAAACCGCTTTTTAAAATAGTATCTCTTTAAGCGAAACCAGTAACAGCTAGTTATGGAAGTCTTTGTGGGGTTTTTTTTGTCAGTATTTAAAGAGGCAGATAAGGAGCTACACCGTTCCATTGTACCTTTTCACCTATACGTCATCGTTCAATTTGCCATATTAACTCTCACCCGGCCAACGGTAACAGGAAGTGGGCGGGTCGGAGGGTTTCCTTAAGTTGCGTCTTTGTTAAATGCTGTGCTCATATCGGTCAGGGATCAGTCACTGCGACCAGCTCGTACAGTTATTTCCCATTACAAATATGCAATGAAGACAAAAAAAGATGATCAGGACCAATGTGCAATACAGAAAAGACACACCTTTGTGTGTTTTCTGGAGTGCACACACTTGAAGAAGACTTGAACCTTTTTTGGGGGGGTTTCTTTCTTTCAAAACAACAGAAACCTAATTTGGTATCTTTGTGTATTAAAAAACTTTTTAAGAACCTTGCGTTTGTGTGTATTCTCTCTGGGACAGGCATTTTTGCTTTTTATCAGCAACTGACATTAATAAAAGAAGCATGTTAAACATTTCAGTTCTCACCAATCTGGAGATGCCCAGCATCCTGGAAGATCCTGGAACATTGAGTGGATTTTAGGCCTAATACAGTCAGGGGGAGCGTTAGAGGGGCATATTTTGGATACCATGGGCTGATTGCTTCAGACATACTATAAAAGTTGAGTACGAATGTGAACAGATTACATTTATTTGATGAGTGTCTACAGGTCCCAATGTGGTTTTGTTTCATCTAAAAGTTAGTTTAGAGGTTTGATTTTTCTTGATAATAAATTTATATAAGTAGTTAAATGACCTGGTTTGGGTGAATTTGTTGAAGAATTTCCTGAAGAAAACTAAAACAACACCACAAACATCCAACCCCTGGATTACCTGGTGCCAGGCCCTTCTGATCTACCAAGAACCAGCGTTCTACCATTGGAGCCAGTGGGTGGCACAGTGGCCTGGCAGCTCATTTGCATGTCCTCCCTGTGTCAGCGTGGGTTTACTCCAGGTACTCTGGTTTCCTCCCACATTCCAAAGACAGGCATTAAGTTTGGTTGCTCTAAATTGGTCAAGTCAGTAAGAATGTCTGACTAGTATCAATTTACCCTTGCTCCTGTCATGTAAAACCACTGGTGCCGATGCAACATTAAAGAAACAAACAAACCACTAAGCCACTACAAGCCTGAAAGGTTACAGTTCTTGATGGGGAAATGGGGGCTGATTCTGTGACCTCCTTTTACACTCGGATTAAAAATGGAGTAGATTAAGAACAAACTAGTGAAAAGACCTTGTGCTCAGGGCAAGTGGGGTTAAAGAAACATCTAAAATGAATGTATTTAGTTCTGTATGGGAGAAAGGAAACCATGAGAATAAAAACTAAAGAAAGCAGATGCATGTATTAGAGCAGTGTTCATCCAGTATCTGCAGGTTCTACACCGGTTAAAGCAGGCGCATGCCTTGAGAATCAGTGTCTTGTTATCATGAGATTGAGTATTTGTAGCGAGAGAGTGCGGTTTCTCATTAATCTCATTTCTGCCACATGCTGCAAAATAATATGTTCACTATATAGCTACAATGCTGCTTAAGTTTGTGTATTTTCTATATTTCTGCATAAATATGAGATTTTCACACAAGTCCTAAAAGAGAACCCAGTTAAACAAACGAGAAGCTGGATAAGGAGAACTGGGCTTATAATCTCAGCCTGTTGCTACCTCGACCCTCATCAGGAGAGGCGAATGGAAACTGAGACTGAGAAGTAATGATCAGATCCATCAGCTAGTGTGATGCAGACGTCCGGATTCGTAGAGAATAGAACAGGACAGGAGTTTTGTCATGTAAACCTTCAGTTACAGACGTTTCTCTGGTAAACTTAACCAAGCTTTTGTTCTATTTGGGACAGAGGCTTTTATTCGTTACAAACAAATACACTTCAACCAAAAGCACCACAAACACGGATCATAAACAGAACAAGTTAGCTTTCAGATATCAAAAATAACTTAACCATAGCATTCAACAAAAATATATTTCAACAACTTTTATATCACTGATGTGTCATACACACTTTATTTAAACCTAAATTTATTTGTCCTGCATATAAACACACTGTAAATACATCCTGAATCAGGTTCCATAAACTGACCCTAAACCCCTACCCAAGTGTGTGTGTACCAGGGGCAACAGAAATCAAACTCCTATAACTGAACAGAGTCTTTGTAACATGTAAACAACCCTCACCAGCATCAACTAAGTAAAAGTAATTTCTACCCCAATGCACCTATATAAAGATATCCCACATATTACTGCAATCCAACTGTTTCCCATCCACCTGAAAGGATTTAAAGAACTAAAAGTACAATATGAAAGCTGAACCTGTAGCCGAATGGGTTGAAGTAAAAGCTTCATCCTTATGATGTTGTTCTGCTGTCTTTATGAGATGTGCATGTTTTTTCCACAGCTCTCGTTTGCATCATTGTTGTGTTTTTCACTCAGGATTTGGTCCTGAATTTATAGTTTAAAGCAAATTCTCTCTATTTTTATGTACCTGAAGAAGCTGAAACTGACCGTAATGCTCTTCTGTAGTCACTGGATGGTTGTGGCTGTGTGGTGGAAGGATGATGAGGATGACTGATGAGGAGCAGTAGTGATATTCTTTTACAAGATGTTTTTGATTTCACAATCCTACCCTCTGTAGTTGTCACTGATGTTTCTTCTCAGCTTTGCGAGTACGCGTGATGATGACGGGCAGCAGGGCGAGCACGGCAATCAACCCGGCCAGTAGGGGGCGATAGAACACCCACCCCACGGAGATGGTGAGGAGGGAGAGACAGGAGGAGACACACAGTGCAAACAGCTTCACCCCCGCAGATACCAGGTCTCTCAGCAAAGGCACCCAGTCCACTACACAACCACACAAAACAACCGACTTATATACACACACACACACACACACACACAACAGTGTAGAAGCAGACACTATGCAAACAGTGTGTTTTTACCCAGAGTGTAGAAAATGCGCATGGTCAGGTTAATCCCGATGAACATGAGGAGCCATCCGCCAATCCTTAGGGCCCACGTCTTCATCACGTTGTGCTGATGTTCACGAGCAAACACCTCCTACGCATACACACACACACACACAGCCGATCGAGATCTGATTCTCTCTATATAACGTGTAGCTACTAATTGTTTTGACCAGTGGTGCCAAAACATTTGGGTAAGACCACACACCTCAGCAGTGAGATCTTCCAGGTAGAGAATCTCCAGCGTGTCTCCTGATTTGGTTTTAAAGCGCATCAGTTGATTTTCCTTTTGCATGGCCACCACACTCACCTACACACACAGTTCGCCACGTTTAACAACCACATTATGTTCTGTGACACAGGTCGTTGACCGAAATGGTCGCTGACTGGACATTAGTCTTTCATAATTTATTATAATTGTCAAGACCTCGGTGGTTAAAGAGAACAGATGTTGACCGGATGGCCATTAAACAGCGCACTGTAGATTCCAGCAGTCCTAGTTATATAATCTAACCCTTAGAAGTCTCTGGTCACGCCCAGTTTGTTTTCACTAAGATGTCATAAATAAATGACATAATTACAAGCAGGTGGCTTCATAACTTGTGTTGAAAGAGTTGCTTCAGAATTGGAGCTGGTTTTCGTTTGCCGTTGATAGAGCAGGTAGGAGTGTAGCCATGTAAGATAAAAATATAAAATATAAATATCATCTCATATTTGTTTTGGTGGTTAAAGTGGTACAGAACTGTTGCTGGGTTTGCTGGAATATCTTCAGCACTTTTCATCGTATAAACAAAGTGACATATATTAGATTCTGCAGATTCAGATCAACAGAGTGAACTGGCTTAAACCGGTCTCTGAGGTTCAGTATAACCCATTCCACTGCTATGTTTATACATGGAGATTCCAGGCACATATGACAAACCTGTTAGCAGTGAATGTGTGAAATAACAGATTATTCATTAGGAAAGATGTCTACATACTTTTGGCTGTGTAGTGGACTAGGCAGATTGGACTCACTGTCTGTGCTGGTCCAGGGAACGAACCTTCACCACTGAGTCCAGCGTAGGAGAAACTCACCCGCACATCTCCAACCTACACAAACACACACACACATTTGGTACTACAGACAGGGCTTGTCTTGTTGTAGTACTCCTTTAGTTACAGCGTTTCGATTTATGTTCACATGAGAAGCTTGGTAAATTGGTGTGTTAGTTACTGCCGCATTATGACTGTGTGTTCACACATCTACGCGTGCTAATTTATTGGTACAGTTTTTAATAAGTGCCTGTGTGAAAGGGTTTTAATTATGAAATGTGCTCTAGTAAGAAAGTAATTAAAGGAAACGTTCCATACAATTAGAATTCTCACCCATTATCCATGTAAACTAATTCATTCATAAACATGATGCTCTTATATACAGAATATTTAGTGTTATATATCCTGGAAGTATTGGTGACTGATCTGGCAAAACATTTTACATCTTTTAGGCTATTTTTTTAGGCTGGACCATGCTCCATGACATCAGTAATCAATTATTTTTCATGCTGGATTTTAAGACCAATTTGCAGGGAAAACCTCAATCAAACTAATTTCTCTACAAATACAAATCCACAAGAGTAATAACAGAGCATTTAGACTAGTAAAAACTTTTTAAACAAACTCTCAAAGTGAGCTTCAACTAAATCTAAACCGTTTCAAAAATATCACCAATATGTTCTAGGTGTCCACCAACAATATCATCATCAGGTTCTGAAATGTCATGGCTCTGGTGATCTTTGCACTGGCTTTATTATTGTTGTTATTGTTATTGTTGTTCAGCTCTGTTTCAGGTTGTTGCTCATAGGTCTGGTTCTCATGCTATCTGGCTTTCAGTGTACTCTTTATGGTGCTTCCTTTGAAGGCAATTGAACAGGTTTGCTGGTTTCCCCAAATCTTGTCTTTACATATCAACAACTCTTATTTGCTTCATGTCCAATGAGTAAAATCCAAACCAGTTCGATACGGTGCTGCTTGAAAGTTTGTGAACTGTTTAGAATTTTCTATATTTCTGCATACATATGACCTAAAACATCAACAGATTTTCACACAAGTAAAAGTAAATGAAATATTATACTTGGGTCTTTTATTTATTGAGGAAAATGACCCAATATTACATATTAGTGAGTGGCAAAAGTATGTGAACCTCTAGGATTAGCAGTTAATTTGAAGGTGAAATTAGAGTCAGGTGTTTTCAATCAAAGGGATGACAATCAGGTGTGAGTGGGCACCTGTTGTATTTAAAGAACAGGGATCTATCAAAGTCTGCTCTTCACAACACGTTTGTGGAAGTGTATCATGGCACGAACAAAGGAGATTTCTGCGGACCTCAGAAAAAGAGTTGTTGATGCTCATCAGGCTGGAAAAGGTTACAAAACCATCTCTAAAGAGTTTGGACTCCACCAATCCACAGTCAGACAGATTGTGTACAAATGGAGGAAATTCAAGACCACTGTTACCCTCCCCAGGAGTGGTCGACCAACAAAGATCACTCCAAGGGCAAGGCGTGTAATAGTTGGCGAGGTCACGAAGGACCCCAGGGTAACTTCTAAGCAAGTGAAGGCCTCTCCCACATTGGCTAATGTTAATGAGTCCACCATCAGAAGAACACTGAACAACAATGGTGTGTATGGCAGGGTTGCAAGGAGAAAGCCACTGGTCTCCACAAAGAACATTGCTGCTCGTCTGCAGTTTGCTGAAGATCACGTGGACAAGCCAGAAGGCTATTGGAAGAATGTTTTGTGGACGGATGAGACCAAAATAGAAATTTTTATTTTAAAAGAAAAGCATTACGTTTGGAGAAAGGAAAACACTCCATTCCAGCATAAGAACCTTATCCCATCTCTACCTGTGTGTTACTGTCTTACCAAACAAGCAAATTCTAGGACTGTGGTAGCCTAGTGGTTAAGATACTGGACTCTGGACCAGAAGGTCCAGGGTTCAAATCCCACCTCTGCCAAGCTGCCACTGTTGGGTCCTTGAGCAAGACCCTTAACCATCAATTGCTTGGATTGTAAGACTGTATCAATTGTAAGTCGCTGTCTGCTAAATGCTATAAATGTAAATGTAATTCTAATGACCTGTCCATTCTGGGCTATTATTGGTTATTTCTGTCTCCCAAGCTAAACATAAACTGGGCGAGCTAACAGAGTAGTGTCTACTTGTTAAAACACCTTGAGATGGCATATCAGGGTTTACAGTGCAAGGAATAAAATGTGTTTACTATAACGGTTCTTCTGACCCAATTTTGAATTGTTCAGATCTGAAAAAGCATATTCATCCAACCCTAGTTGGAAACAAGTCTAGTGCTGCTTCAGTGTGTATTGAGCTATGTGTGCGTGGGTGTACCTCTGGTCTCCGCGGGTTGGCAGTATGGTAGAAATGGTCCTCGTACACAGTGAGGAAGGGGTCCATAGCTGGAAGTCCACCCAAATTCAGAGTCTGGAAAGTATTGATCTGATCGATCAGTCCTGCACAGAGGACAGACACATTACAACCACAATCAAGATGAATTATCAGTTGCATGCAGTGATACAATCACAATGTTACCTTACAACAGCGCTATCAACACTGATTTGAGCCTAGGGTGTCAAATCACCAGGGGCAGTGGTTACAGCTAAGCCCTCCAGACTTGGATTTGAGTCTCGGCATGGTTGCTGATGTTTTGCATTCAGATAAGGGGGTGTGACTGTACTGTCCAAAAAACATTAGAGATTCATAGACACGAGAGATAAATACCTTTAGAGAGGACAAAGTGTCCGACCCAAACCTCAGGAGCAACGACTGTCACACTCTCCACTGCCATCGCACTATATAACACATACACACGTTTGTCTCACTATCCTTGTGAGGACTTTCTACTGACATAATGTAGTGTGAAGCGGTGACCTACCTGGGGTTGATGTGTCCAATCTCCTGATCAAAGTGTCTGCTGTTGACCAGCTCCGACTTCCACTCTGTATCTGAACATCGAGCATAAACAGGCTTATTTATATAAATAGTACAAGGTGTTACGGACCCTGATCTGTAACAATAATGATGATGGTGGTGAAGATGAAGAACTCACTGTAGGTGTAGGTGGTCTCAGTTTTGGTTTCTCCACCCTCTTTATAATCCCTGTGAATAGAGTGAGCATGAAGAGCCACTGCAGGTTGTGCTGAAACATGGTAGTGTTCCGTCACTCACCGTGTGTCCTGATACTCCACCCACTGGTACATCTCTACGTTCCTCTTCAGCTTCACTGCCTGAACCGCCACCTTATAGTTGGGGTCGTACAGAGGCTGAGGCGAGAGAATACAGACAGAGAAAGATAGTAAACAGAAATGATTAAACCTGTAACAAATGGTGTAATGGTTATTTTCCATTCGTATATTCTCTGAGGGATACGGAGATGGTTTGAATTATTTTTGGAGAGTTAAGATATATAAAAACATACCAGTAGTTTCATTCTGTTTTATTATCAGCAAGCATGAGTTGAAGCGACTACATTTCCTTCTGTGTAGCCTAAAGGTACCTGAGCAGTGCGCAGTGGGGCCGACAGGTGAACCAGGAGCCCGTTGTTCTGGGGGTCAACATAGGTGTGAGGGTGAAGGGTGACAACCTGGGAGAGACCCTCGTCCAGAGAGGAGGCGGTGCGGATCGCTCTGCCCTGTGGAGGAGATGGAGTATGCATTTAAGATGCTAACGAATTAATTATTATCTTCATGTGATCATTATAGTGTAACTACAGAAGCGGTGTTGAGCTACCTCATTGGTGAAGAGCACATAGAAGGAAATTAAGAAGAGCACCACCCCCATTATCATCCCCCCCATGGTTTCTCCCAAACGCTCCAGGAAACCCGGAGAGCTTTTGGTGTGAACGCGGGTGTGCCGGTCCCGGTTGTCCAGCCCTGAAAACTACAAGCAGAGACAGAGGTTCAGGTTAGATCTTCAGAACATCAGTAAGCATCCAACTATGGGCTTAAGACCCATAGTTAGTGGATACTCCCACTAGACACCCCTACTTCAAAAAAAAAAATTCCCACAGATATGAAAGTGTTTTTTAGTGGGAATGTGTTGTGGAGTGTTCAATCGGTCTCATAATAGTTTGAAAGTCTCATACTAGGAGAATTTTGTTGTCAGAACCTACTTTAAATTTCTTCTTACATCCCAGAACGGGATCCATTTCATTTGTGGGAGCGTCTCGTAGTGGGGGGGGGGGTTCATAATCGAAACTTGTCAAAGTCAAAACATCTTGCATTGGGAGCAATCTCATACTCCAGAGAATCTTGTATGGTTAGGGTCTTGCAGTGAGAGTGTCTCAAAGTCAAAATATCTCATCAACATGATTGTCTCATAGTGGGATCATCTGAAAGTGTCACAAGTTTAGCCAAACTACAGTGGTGATGCAGTGGTTAAGATACTTCATTACTGACCTGAGGTTGAGGGGAAAGGACCTGAGGTTCAGCCTCAAGAAACGTCCTTAACACACAGCTGCTTGTATTTTATCTTGTAAAAACTGCTTTAAACTGTTTAAAACTCCAGCAGCACTGCTGTGTCTGATCCATTCCTACCAGCATAGCACGCACTTAAGTGCTCAGAATGATCCACCACCTAAATAATACCTGCTCTGTAGAGGGCATAACCATTAATGAACAGAATCAAAGGGGATTAACAAAGTATGTACAGCAACAGAAGGACTACAGTCTGTAACTGAAGAACTACAAAGTGCATCTCTATAGTAAGTGGAACTGATCAAATGGACAGTGAGTGTAGAAAAAAGGTAGTGGCTTTAATGGTATGGTTGATCCGTGTATATCATATACAAACGTACAGTACAAAGCGTATTAATGCTATGTTTATGAAGCTGTACAGCAACGGTGGTGTAGGTTGTTCAGTAATAAAAGAATCTTACCGGTGCAGACATGGTTTATTTCCTATAACGATCAGAACATAAAACGTCCACGATCACCAATAAATCCGCGCGTTAACACTCTAACAAACCAAACAATCTGATAAATCAGCAGTTAAATAAAACTTAACAGTATCACTGAAGTTACTAAAGTTACAGGTTTTAAGAGTGAAAGAAACCCGAATAGTTCCGACTTCTTCTTCGACTCAGCGGAAACGACTTCTCACGCTGAGGACGCTGGGTAATGAAGTTTTTCTTTACTCTGAAAAGGCGTTATACACAGTTTACGCTGAGTTTGGTTAATTTACTTATTCATTTTCGTATCCGCTTTATCCTTGGTCAGGGCCGCGGGAAAGCCTGTGCCTGGCCGCAAGGCTGGAACAACCCTAGACAGGGCGCCAGCCCATCGTAGAGCACATTCACTCACAGACTCATACACACACTTAGACGTTAAAAACACTTTAGAAACACCAATTAACCTAAAAAGGACGTATTTGGAGTGCCTGGAGTAAACCCATGAGGACACTGAGAGGGCATACAATCTCCGGGGACGCTGGAGCTATGAGGCGGCCTCGCTAACCACTTCCGCCCCATTCACAATTTTGCACCCCGCTTAGTTGATTTCCTGAATAAAACGAAGATACACAACATTTGCCAAACTTAAACATGACACATTTCTACATTTTTAAACACTGGAAAACGTAAGCAACCCAAGTTTCATTAAACCACTGTAAAATGGTTCAAACAACCTCTACCAATAGAAACGCTTAAAATAGTTTTTCTTCAGTCAGGGCTTTATTCTGTGTATTGATTTTATAGACTTTTAATAGACTATTAAATGTAATTATTCGTATTATATGATTCTGATTAGTATAGTGTTCCTGGGAATGTATAGGACTCAGGAACAAAACACTCTGCAAACATCGGTTTCTGGCTAAAGAAAGGACTTTGGGAACATACCAGATATTAGAAACCCTAATTTACCGACTCGAACGCCAATGAAGCGACTCGTAGACATCTCTGGAAACACACTTAAAAATGTACTAAGCAGTCTGTTCATGATTTAATGAAAGAGTCTGTGGTGGCAGAGTAATAATTTGTTACCTGAGTTTACCTGGGTTCGTGTGAGTTCCAGCTGGTTCAGGCATCAGACAGGAACAATTTGTTTGAGGGAAGCTGATCATCCCTGGTTCTGCAAAGACAAGCCATTTGTTCCTGCGATGGACTGGCGTCCCATCCATAATATACTTACACTTGTGCCCTTTATGGAGTCTAAATGGACTCCTGACCAGGAAAGACATGGTTAACACTTAACAATAAATAAATCAAATCATAATAATCTCATGATAAGTTCAATATCAGTTGTGCGTGGGTAAATAAACTATAAATTTAATACTAGTGTTTAGAAACCTTCTATTTGAAGCCAACTTTAGTCTCTGGAGTCAGGATATGAACCTATAATGATTTCTTCACTTTTTCGGGTGGAATTATTCTACTCTTTATTGTAGCACATCTTGTACTGCATTACATGGTCATCTCTTTGCTTCTTCTTAATCGTCACTAAGATCTTCCCTGATTGAGAGGATTAGAACTGAAGGGATCATGTATAGTGTTATGAAGGAGGTTACACACACTCTCACCCTTACACAGGCTAGGAACCACCAGAAGAACTAAGGATGCCTGACTTCGATGTGATCGTACTGGGAACTGGGCTGAAGGTATCATCATCATCATCATAATCATTAATGCACTTATGTACAGCCTGCTGGCCTCTGTGAACCTAATACATTATTACTAATTATATAGTATATTGATCGGGATGCATGGCATATTGATTTATACTTGAACATCATGCTTAGAACAAAAGCAAATAATTTGTAAATACTCACAGTCACACGTGACCTAATGTGATCTGTTGTTGGATTATCTGTTGGAACATCTGCTGTAAGTTATATAAGTTGTTTGATGTTTGCTCTATTTTAATCGTTTGTAAAATCCTTAGTCAGTTATGATTAGAATAAGAGATGTATTGTTAAATTCCTTACGTTGTCTTCTTACAGAAGTGGAAGGAAAAATAATCCGTCCTACTAGACATGACGCAGATCTTAATGAAGCCGAATCCTCAGACTGACCTAAGGCAGCTCGTACGCTCTATAAGATTTAATCCTATACACACATGCTGTGGTATTGAATAAGCATGGAGAATAACATTGATTGAATTGAGTATCAGGCATGCGACTGTAGGTGGTTGTAGAGATTTATGTTTGTATAAGTCAGTGTATAACCTTCACAGCATGCAGAGATAGCAACGTGTTATTTTGTTTCTACTATCAACTCAGGTTAAAGCATGAATGAAAGAATATATAGATGGGGGATGGACGTATACAGTAGACGATAGATATATAGACATATAGACAATGGATGATGAATAATGAATGGACAAGTCTGTGGATGAAGTAATGGCTGAATAATGGATGATGGATATATAAATGGATAAATTGATGATGGATGGAATACAGGTTGATAAATGAAAAAAAAACAGTGGATAAATGGAATTGTGGAAGCAGGGCATCACTAGATCCACTTTACAGTAAAGACTGGGGCATGTTTCTCTGCCCCACTACATTTGTGGGAGAGAAAGTCAATTTGATCCTGGATTGCTGAGCAGAACTACAGGACATGTTATGCAAATTCACTACAGGCACTACATTTCCCATAAAGCCAAGCATCTTTCCAAAAGCTTGAGTGGCTAACACTTCCAGTCAGAGCCAGTTTCTTTCGATTTTCTACATGAAGTAATGGACAACTGCAAATATTTAAAAGAAAGTCATCCACACTGAAGACAAGGTAACAATAGTTCATGGCTACAGTGGGGAAAACAAGTATTTAGTCAGCCACTGACTGTGCAGGTTCTCCTACTTCACCTCTCTCTACAGGAATGCATCCTGTCCTGTCTGCTGTCCATCTGTGGGAAGAAAGTTCTTCACATTGACCAGAACCCATATTACGGTGGAGAGTGTGCCTCCATCTCACCTTTAGATGAGGTATGACTCTACAAACACAAACACACAGTTTTTATCTTGCTATCTTTTCTAATAAACAACCCCTTACTGTACAGCTGTACAAAAAGTTCCAAGTTCCTGGGCCTGCTAATGAAATGGGGCATGGCAAAGAGTGGAATGTCGATCTCATCCCAAAACTGATGCTGTCCAACGGTGAGAGAAAGTCATCACTGTTTATGTTTCAGTTGCTCCTGTTTGCTCAAAACTGTGTGTGTTCACTTGTTGTCTGTAATGTGGCACATTGTATTACAGGGCAGCTGGTGAAGATGCTGCTGGTTACCGAGGTCACGCGCTATCTGGACTTTAAGGTGGTGGAGGGCAGTTATGTTTACAGAGGAGGAAAAGTTCACAAAGTTCCTGTTACAGAGGTGGACGCACAAGCTTCAGGTTAATTATGATGATTTAAAATGTTATTACAAATTAACAAAAAAGCTAGAACAATGACGCAGTATCTTAATCAAACAGGTTCTAGAGCATTTGCTACAAATATTCTACACGTTCTAGAAAGAAAAAACATTCTAGAATTCCTACATTCTTTCAAATTTGTAATTAGAAACTTTGGTTTAGAATATTTAGGGGATCCAGAAACCATAAAAACAAGTTCTAATAAAAAACGTTCTAGAACTTCCTATAGTAATAAACATCAGAATGTGCAGTATTATCTCTTTCTTATGTATATTGAGCGTCTGGATTATGAATCCCTGCCGTTTGTTTGCAGATCTGATGGGAATGTTTGATAAGAGAAGGTTCCGGAAACTGCTGCTCTTCATCCTAAATTTTGAGGAACACGATCCTCGTACGTACCAGGACATGGACCCCCACAGGACCACTATGAGGGACGTGTTCCGCCATTTTGACCTGGGAGCAGATGTGATGGAGTTTGTCGGTCATGCTCTCGCTCTGTGCAGCACTGATGAGTTAGTGTACACACTCAAACACAAATATCATTAAACTATTTAGACACAGTAACATCTTGTGACACTGCTGTCTTGTACATGCCCATATGACTTCGGTCTCTGTGTATATGCCTAGTTATCTGGACCAGCCGTGTCTACAGACCATCAAACAGATTAAGCTGTATTCAGAGTCCGTGGCACGGTACGACCACAGTCCTTACCTCTACCCGCTGTATGGACTCGGGGAGCTGCCACAGGGATTTGCAAGGTAAGTGTTCATCACAATAATGATGACCAACATTCTACATATTCAATGATCCAGTGTTTCAAATGGTATAATACATCCATCATTCAATTTGATTTTTTCATATTCTGTTCCAGAAATCCTTCTTCAATATGTTATGTCAGTTATACGTGTTCTGATCCATGTCCCTATCATTTTTTAATCGATACAGGTTGATGTATTGTGCAAAAGTCTTAGGCCACCATTAGATTTGTTGTTTTGCATTGGTATAATGACCATATGTAACATATTGGACCCACAAATTGGATTTGCACCTTTGCACAGTACTGTAAGTCTTAAAGTTTGTGCCCGCCTGCTCATGTAACCTCTACAGGAACATTTCTGCACATTGTATTGAACCACTGATACATCCGTAATAGCCTTCATAATGTGCATGGCCAATTTACAAGTATTTTAGGAGGTTGTGATTTACAAAAATATTTTGTGTGAGACTGTACATACTTCAGGCACCAGAATCATTATAGATTTTCTTGGGCCATTTCTGGGTCCCATCAGTAGATTGGGACCAAACAGTGGCTTACCTGACTGACCTATAGATACATGTGTATGTGGGGGGGTCAAGTTTATGTATCCTCTTGAGGACCAAATGTTTAGATTTAGGACCAAAAGTATTTGGTTACTTTTAGATGTAGATGGGAGGCACAGTGGTGCAAGTGGTTAGTGCAGTCGCCTCACAGCTCCAGAGATCTCCAGTTCAATCTTGACCTCGTACTCCACCTGCATGGAGTTTCCTGTCCTCCCTCTGTCTGTGTGGGTTTCCTCCCACCTTCTTTAGGTTAACTGGTTGGTCTAAATTGGCCCAGTATGAATTTGTGTGTATATGACGTTGGTCAGACCTGAGGAGAGATGGTTACTCCTGCCCAAGACACGCTATGAAGATACCACCCCAACGACCAACCAGGGTTATGGGAGTAGTGAGGAGGTACTGAGAGGTGTAGGTGTATTTAATTAATTAACCACAATGACAGAAGACAAATGTGTGTGTGTGTGTGTGTGTGTGTGTGTTACAGGCTCAGTGCTGAGCATGGCAGTACATACATGCTGAACCGGAATGTGGAAGAGATCATCATGGAGAATGGCAAAGTGATGGGGGTTAAATCACAAGGAGAGGTGAGCATGAAGAGGAGGTGGAAGCTTGTTCTAAATGGAGATCATGTGACTATGATATACCTGTACAGTATACCAGAGTCAAAATGATAATGCTCATTATTTGCTCTAATCAGTTCATGCGGGTTATTTTCAGCTGTTCCTCTGTAAGCAGCTCCTCTGTGACCCCAGCTACGTACCGAACCGGGTCAAGAAGGTGGGACGGATGATCAGGGTCATATGCTTGCTGAACCATCCCATCAAGAACACACACGATGCCAACTCATGTCAGATCATCATCCCACACCCCCAGGTCCACCGGAAATCAGGTAACAAAAGCACAGTCATTGTAAAGTCATTATATTATTACTTCAGTCCAGAAGAACAATGTACACTAAATATACTCACTGACAAAAAAACATAAAGCACCCAGATAGAAATGTCAGATTGCTGAAGAACTTGATTACAAAAAAATGATTACAGGTGTGGTCTGATTAGACACTGGGTCTTGCCACAAGAAGGTGTAAAAGTGCTTTCCCTCTTTATATAAAAGGCTCTCAGAGGCTACTTTAGGGTAGTGTACCTCTTGGTGAGAGATTGCTGACTTCTAGACATGCCTCTACGATGCTCTTGAAGACATTTTTCCATTTTGAAGACATTTTGAAGACATTTAGCAGAGACACAGGAGAGTTAGGGAGTATTACCTTGTAAATTATTATATGGTATATAATATTTTGTTTAGCTATCTTACATACATGTTTAAGACAAAAGCTTCATGATGTGTGTTTGTTGTTCTGAGTAAAGTAAAATCATATTCTTTTCAAGTCTTTGGGTTTATTGCTTGAAGTAGTGTGTTTCTGAAAATGATGTGAAAATGGAACTATATCAGACACTTGCATGGTAACAATTTACATGTTTAAATACAAGCAAAGTAAGGGCTCTGTGCAAGCCAGCCACATTCTCCATCAAACCATTTCTTTGTGGACATTGTTTTAGGGGAGCAGAGGCCAGAAAAGTTGAAGTGACTGAGTTGTAAATGTATGAGTGTCATATTAACAGTCACCGGGGTTTTGATCAGCTCTTTCTACTGCTAGGTTTTGTATGCTTAATATTATGAATGTGTTAGCAGAGAAATAACAGATAACTCATTTGAAGCGGTGTCCTAATACTTTTGGCCATGTTTGTACAGCCATCATATACCTTATCTTACTTGTTTCTATGCAGATATCTACGTGTGCATGGTGTCCTACACTCATAACGTAGCTCCAGAAGGGAAGTACATTGCTGTGGTGAGCACCACGGTGGAGACAAGTAACCCTGAGAAGGAGGTGCAACCGGCACTCGCACTGCTCGAACCCATCATGCAGAAGTAACACACACAAACACATACACGCACACGCACACACAAACACGCACACGCACACACAAACAAACACGCACACACAAACACATATTGCCTTACTGTCCTTGTGGGGACTCTCCACTCACATAATACTGCATTACTGTAGCTAATTAATGCTACATCTACACCAACCCTAATCTTAACTTCAGAAATGAAATTCAAGTAATTTTCCTCCTTCGCTTTTTGATTTTCCTGATGAGGACCAGCAAAATTTCCTCACAAGGTAAAAAATATCAGACCTTTCTCTCCTTGTGAGGGACATTTGACTGTGGTAGCCTAGCGGTTAAGGTACTGGACCAGAAGGCCCAGGGTTCAAATCCCACCTCTGTCAAGCCAATGTTGGGTCTTTGAGCAAGACTCTTAACCCACAATTGCTTGGATTGTAGGAGTTGGCTGAAATAGGCTGTATTATATTGTTGTTTTATGTAATGTTATGTAATGTAAGTTCTTTTTCACTAATGTTTCATTTTTCACTAAGTCATGAAATAATTATTATTTTTCTTGGATTGCAGGTTTGTTTCTATTAGTAACCTGATGGTTCCCACTGATGATGGGAGACGGAGTCAGGTAAGAGAAGTGCTGTCAATTAACTGATATACACCATTCAATAATAGAAGAAGATAAGAGATAAGTATTAGTACATATTGTAATAAGTAGCCTAAACACAGCAATGACCCAAAACATTCTGATCACTCATACCACTGATTTTCTGGTAACAACAGCACACGATAAGCTCTGAGCTATATTTAAGCAGTAATATCAGAGGGGGAGTGCTTTAACCTGAGATAATTATCGTGCAATATGGGATGGCTGGAGCGTCGGAACTAACTGTGGTATAACAGATGGTAAGTGAACAGTAGGGTCTCGTGGTTCAAGTGTTGGCAGAGTAAGAAAAGTTCAGGAGTAAAGATCTGATTGACTTTAACAAGGGACAAACCTTTATGGCAAGACGACTGGGTTGGATCCTCTATTAAACCACAAGGCTTGTGGGGTGCTCCCGATCAGAAGTGGGTCACACTGTTGTGGCTCATCAGCGTATCCTTTTATAGTTATTAATGAATTTCATTAATTAATGTGAGTTTTTATGACTCAGGTGTTCGTGTCCCGTTCCTATGATGCCACGACCCACTTCGACACTGAGTGCGAGGACATTAAAGACCTGTTCCGCCGCATGACCGGGTCAGAGTTCAGCTTCCAGGACTTCCGCCGCGAGTGTGAAGTTGATACGGAGGATTAAACTTCAGAGAACAAACAAAGAAAGACACAAAAACACACATTGAGCCATTGGGTATTCTGTTAACCTTTTTAAGTGCATGAGGTGTGGCTTCTGCACACTGTGTACTGTTTCATGCAAAGGTTTTGGCACCGCCAGACAATTAACATGGTTTGCAGATTTTCTAGAAAAAGTTACACATTTTCTGCTCATTTTAATGAGTACGTTTTAAAACACATTGGAAAAAAGCAGAACATGGAATTAACCGTGTGCAAAAGTTTGGAAACCTTTCCAGATGATCCACTAATGTTATTTGTAAGGTCTCAGAACTTGTTAATTGGTTCCTATATAAAAACATGTCATGTGACCATGTGCCCCTCGAGTTGTGCGTATATCCAATGGACATGACCCTACATACACTGTACAAAATGAATGTATGATTTGAAACAATAATATAGCTGCTCAGCTAAAACATTTTAGCTAGACTGGAAAAATAGATCAGAACACTTAGATTTATTTGAATATTGTGTGAAAATAATGACACTAATAAAGACCAGCTTGTGCTCTTCTCAGTCTGGAATTATTACTAGTATTAGTGATAGTAGTTATACCTCATATACAATATTTGACATTTTACAATGAATGTTTACTTAATATCATGTTTTTAACACATTCTTGTGTTTCTCTATTTCCGAGATGGCGTGGACACAAAACCCTGGTCTGGGTTTTGTGTCCTGAGGATGTAGCTCACGGTTTTCTTCGCTGCAAGTTGGGGGGGGGGGGGGGACAACACCGCCTCTCCTCACTGCCCCCAGCGACTTGAGGATGAAGTCCTTAGATTTAGTGATGCAGCTGACAACACTGCTGTTTTCTACTCATCTGCTGAACTATAATCCTCTGGTGACTCTCTCTGTTCCAGTCCTCATACCATTACTCAGTACCATCAGAGGGTAATAACCCTCCGGGACACACAAAACTACAGTAACTCTTCCACTTGGACTACCTGTTCAAACTCCGGGACACAACTACAACACAAAAACAAAACTACAGTAACTCTTCTACTTGGACTACCTGTTTTCTTTCAAACTCATTCAATCATAACCTTATATGCTATAGATCTTATTCTCTATTTTTTTTTATTAGTTCAAAAATCATCTTAGTCTATATAATTATTCTATTCTAAATTTTAAATAGGGTGTTATCTTTACATATACTCTTCAATTATTGTGTATTTTAACATCTAGGCTGCCCAAGGAGGGATGGGTCCCTATTTGAGTCTTGGGTCCTCCCAAGGTTTCTTCCTACAAGGGAGTTTTTCCTTGCCACTGTCGCCGCAGGCTTGCTCAACTAGGGCTTTGATCTAATATATTTGTAAAGCTGCTTTGAGACAATGCTGTGTTGTAAAAAGCGCTATATAAATAAATTTGACTTGACTTGACTTGACCTCCTGTACTAAGTGTGTATAGCAGAGCTAATCTGTAAGAAGGACAGAAGGAAATACCATCAGAGAAAGCATATGGAGGTTAATAAGCTTATGTACACTGAATAAGGGATAACAGAAAGCACCCTGAATGCAAGTGTTGTAGTTGAGACCGCTAGAGCCGAGTCTGAGCCAAGGCCAAGACTTTTTAGTAGCCAAGTCCGAGTCAAGACCAAGAAGAGAGCAAGTCCAGATTTTTTTCATCATACATGAATAAAAAGAAGAAAATGGAATCATTAAATTTGTTTGCAATTCACTATACATGAATCATTCATTATACATGATGCATATTCATAAATATTATTATATTTCTTCATATATTGTGTAAAATATAACATTGAATACTATATAGCCTAAAATTAGTATTAAATATGATCTTATATACTTAGTCACGCTAAGGGACTGTAACTTTTTTAATCAAATGATGCTGATTCTGTTTGCCGCCTTTTCTCAAACTTAATCAGTTGTCACCACATAAAGTCACCTGAATAGAACCAGCAACATCCATTCTATCCATTATCATTGTTAAATGTGAAACATTTCACTCTCATCAAAGAAAAAATACCCTAAACTATACTAAGTAAAGTGAAAACGCAATCTTAACGTCAGACTATTCGAAATAAAAAGTGTTTGTTGTTTGGATACTGACCCTGTTTTTCCCTTTGAGTGCCCTTTTTATTTAGGCATGTAGAGAAAGGACTGATTTATTCTATTTCACTGGGTTGATGATGTTCAGTAACGATAGAAAAAAAATTCAGTTTATAATGAGAGTTACCTCAGACAGACTCATTGGACTTGGCTGGTCTCGACCATTTCCATGTCCACCTTACCCCAAGGGCAAGACAAAACCAAATCCAAATGAGGGCAAGACCGAGACCGATCATATAGGGTCTCGAGACTGGTCTTAAGACCGAGACTGGACTTGAGTACTACATCACTATATCACACACAGGTTGTTGAAATTTATTTAAGCCTTATACTCTCTTATGATATTTAAAGAGTCTTGACACACAGCTATTCAAAAACAAATTTATTATACATTATATTATAACACACACACACACACACACACACACACACACACACACACACACACACACACACACACACTACAAGCTTATAGGTTGATGTCACTCTGACGTCACTGGTGCTGGAGGAGGTGGGATTAATCCAGCAGCTACCATTCGTCTCTCACTGATCAGGAAGTTGAAGGTGGCGCAGGCATTAGGCTGCAGAGGTACAGAAAGGATACGACTGTGGATTACTCACTAAACCTGATGGGACTGGATTGATTATTGTATGAACAGACTGAATGACTGTGGTAGCCTAGCGGTTAAGGTACTGGACTCTGGACCAGAAGGTCCAGGGTTCGAATCCCGAATCTGCCACTGTTGGGTCCTTAAGCAAGACCCTTAACCCACAATTGCTTGGATTGTAAGACTGTACCAATTGTAAGTCGCTCTGGATAAGGGCGTCTGCTAAATGCTGTAAATGTAAATAACTGGACAGACTGATGAATGGATAAGCTGGTGGATGGAGGTACAGAGGTATACAGACTAGGGGTTTGTGATGTTGACAAAAAAAAAAATAAAAAAAATTATACCCTGATATTTTCTGGGGTTTTCTCAAAAACGATATTTAGACTGAAGTCTGAAGTATTCCAAAGTTGTTTGGACCCATCTCCCTCAACCGGCTGAACTGGCACTACGTCTTTTGTGATGTCATTGGTTATTACACCTTGCCATCTGTTGCTTTTCCTGTCTTATGGCACTTTGTTTTACAGAATGATTCTGTTAAGGTTTGCTGAGTGTGTTTTTGTGCTGCTACCTTGGCTGGTTTAAGCCAATCATGGACAGTTGACTCCCGAAGTTTGTCATAATCTTCATATTCTGCACGGTGGTTGGTTCGTAGATGGTGAAATACGTTAGTTTTCGAGCTGTCTTTAATGGCAACCGATTTACGACAGAGTTTACAGACTGCCCTCTAGCAATTAAATCTAATGGTCTATGGACTGTAAAGCCTGTTTTGGGCTGGTTTTTTTGTAAAGCGAGTGACATACTCGATAATGTCAGCTCGCACATCTTTAAAGCAACAAATATTGTAGACAATACGTATCACGCACCCCTAATACAGACTGCATGTATTTTGGATGTAATTATTTTTAATATAAGAACCGTCCTGACCGTGTCCTGCACCTCCAGAGCGATGCCCTTCTTCCTGATAAAGGCGAGAACGTTGGGGTCCAGACGCTCTGTCCGGGCTCCTGTACCAAGAACCAGCACCTCTACAAACAGACAGAACCACATGCATTACAAAACCAGTTCCACACCCTGAGTTTCCATAAAGCTGTTCTAAACCATCCCAATCCTCCAGACACTACGGTCTAAATCAGGAACAGAGTCGAGGTGTGGACAACTGTGACTTAGTGGTCTGGATGGAAAACTTAATGCATGTGAGTGAGGGGTCTATGTTACCTATCCGTGGTTCGACCAAGTAGAACAGAGATAAACTCTCCACTGTTATATCTGTGTAACTGCCCACCTGTGAGAGGAAACACAGGATCAGATCAGGACGTGTTTAACAGAACCACAGCTCAGTGACTGCATGCTGGAGAAGCAACAATCAGGTACAAATGTTCTGTGTAGCATAAAATGAAATACTGGAGAAATCCAACTGGATAAAGTTCTAATGATTTGATCCCAACTGCAGACATACATCTATTCATTTACAGCATTTAGCAGACGCCCTTATCCAGAGCGACTTACAATTGATACAGTCCAAGCAATTGTGGGTTAACGGATTTGCTCAAGGACCCAACAGTGGCAGCTTGGCAAAGGTGGAATTTGAACCCTGGACCTTCTGGTCCATAGTCCAGTACCTTAACCGCTAGGTTACCACAGTCCCACAGATCCCCTATTCATCCATCAACATGTACATCCATCCTTCAGTCGTTCCAATCATCTGCCCAACAAACTTCCACCCAAATGTTCCACCAAAGATCCTTCCAAAATTATTAAATTATTATTATTTTTCAAGTTTTAACCTTGCTTTTGGTCAGGGTCATGGGGGCTCCAACACCATTCCCCAAAGAACACTGCATAGGGGTAAGCGTTCTTTGAACTGGATGCCAGTCCATCATCCCCTCCCTCAGACACAGCCAATCCTCTCTGCATGTGACAGCATATTAAACTGCTGACTATCTATCTATATATCTATCTATTCATTCATCCAGCAGCTCATCTGTCAATAAATATACCCAGTACTTTCATCCATACATCCACCACTTAATTATTTATCCAACTATCAGTCAATCGGTACATTCATTCATTAATGAGCCATTCTATCAATCCATCCATCCAGCTACCCACCCACGATCTATCCATCCACCAGCCTATTAATTATCTTTCCGTCCACCCAACCATTAGTTCATCAATACATCTTTTACATAAATTCTGTAATCTACTGTAAATGTCAATGTATCTCCATTTTTTCCTCCTCACATTCCACTGCAGGATGGCAGGGGGTACAAGAGCGCAGGGTCCAATCACTCTGTTCCCGTCAATGTTGAATCCTCGTGAGCTGTAGCTGTAGACGATGGGACCACCACCCTGCTCTTTCTGCATCACCGTCACCGTGGTCCTCTGGTACATCTCATCGTCTGTAGGTCCAAGTCTGTGGCCACGGGAAGGAACTGGACTGAGAGATCAAACACACAAGGTTTAGTGTAAGTGAACTCAGGTGGTGCAGTTATTATTGTACGCACACTGACTTGCGTAATACAGGTAAGGTCAGGAAGATAAACGAGCACCTACAAAGTGTCCTCAGCTTATATTGTAAGTTCACCCCATGCACTGACAGATTAGTGTGAATCCTACCATTATATCCTACCATTACAACCTGAACTTTTTATATTATTATATAAACAGTCACTTGTTTCACACAGTCAGTCTGCACTGAGGTCATCATGATATCACACCGTTACTCACAACCTACACTTCCGCACACAAGTCTACACATTACTCATAAAATACCTTTTAATTACTGAAACGTTTCTGCAACCCAGTCGGATTCCGCATGGAGATCCGCGCAGAAATAACCTCACACACAACGGCGCTGCCATTTCTACAATACAGACCTACACAACATGGCGGAAAATAGGTTGACGTCTACGAAGCATGTTCTCACTTCCGGTTAGTAAGGGTTTCTCTATTTATATCACATACTTATTTAATTAATGTAGTACTAGTACAGATATATGGATACGCTTAGTGTTGTTATTACTGTACATTAGATATTTTTAATAAATAAACCTGAAAGTGCGCGTTATCGTAGGGGTGTGCGCGCTTCTTCCCTCTCCAAATGGGCGTGCGCGCGTATCCGCAGCGTGCGCGCCCCCGGCAGTGTTTACAGGACGGCTGAATGACTCGGATTAGTACAGAGTGCGGATTACACCGACTTGACCGAGTAATTTGAGTAAACCGGAATTCAGATTAGTTTGTAAGTGAATGCAAAAGCGTCATGTATCGCTCTCAGTACGCGTTTAAGTCGAAGGAACCGAACTCGCTGTGTTTCGGGGCCGGTGAGACTTTCCTGATCCTGGAGAGAAGTAGCCTGCATTGGTGGCTCGGGTCCCGCTGCAGCACTGGAGAGACCGGATACATCCCGGCTACTTACCTGCAGAAAATAACAGTACGAACACAACAGCACATACACACACTGCACAACACAGTGCTGACACAGAGGTGAGTCATAATTCGGCACTGATTAAAGTCAATTGAAATGGGCAGTGGGACCGGGCGCGTCCAAAATCGCTCTCTCGCTGCACCGCACTCTCTCTCCTGCTGTATTGTGCTAGCGGTTTAACCACAGGCCTTTTCTTGCTGATGGATGCCATTTCGTAAACTCTTTCGTTACTCTGTCAGTTCGTGCAAATAACGTCCTGAATTAAGGACAGCTAAATCTTTTTCAATATATTTAAGCACAATATTACACGTAACAGCTGCTGTTTTATACACAACCACAGTTTAAACTTAATCCTGTTGTCAAGATTCTTCCAGAGAAATTTGGTTTCTCATCTAATCCGGTTTCCTCTGAAGTCTCTTCTATTTCTCAGGGAGTTTTGACACGGCATGCTGGTGCAGTAGTTAGCTCTGTCGCCTTATCCTTACAGAGACCTGGGTTTGAGTCCCGGCCCGGCAGCTGCCTGTATAGGATTTGCATGTTCTCCCCCGTTTGTGTGGGTTTCCTCACACATTCTAAAGACATGCTTTGGATGATCAGTTACTAGCAAAACTCGATTATTTGTACTGCTGCCTGTTGAGAAAGAGCTATAGAAATAGACCGAGGCCCTGAGGAACTGCTGTTTCGGTAGCTAGGTCTTAACTCCAAGCCACCAGAGCTGCTTCAATAATTCATAAATAATGCTTGAACCTGACTCAGGTTCAAGTCCATGCCGTACCTTTCAGTTGGGTCAAACAACACACACACACACACATAATTGGCTGTGTCTGAGAGAAGAGAGGCTGCATGTTGCAGCAGTGATCCCTTTCGAGCCCTGAGTGATTGACCCTGTGATTTCCAGGAGAGGCCCCAGATTTACATTTACATTTACATTTATGTCATTTAGCAGACGCCCTTATCCAGAGCGACTAACAACAGAAACAGTCTTGTAATCCAAACAACTGTGGGTTAAGGGTCTTGGCTCAAGGAGCCAACAGTGGCAGCTTGTCAGAGATGGATTTGAACCCTGGACCTTTTGGTCCACAGTCCAGTTCCTTAACCACTAGACTACCAAAGTCCCCTGTGACACCAACCAGGATGAAACAAGAAAGTTTATGTAAGAAAGTTAATCTGAGTAATGTCCTGCTGCAGGATCAGACGTTTACATTTACATTTAGCAAACACTTGAGTGACTTACAAAAGTACAATGAAAGAAATTGTGGGCTAACGGCTTTGCTCAAGGGCCCAACAGTGGCAGCTTGGCAGTGCCATGCTTGAACTCTGGATCTTATGGTCCATAGTCCACTACGTTAAGCCTGAGCCACCAGCACTCTCAGACCGCAGTGCTGGTGTGGTAGTGTGGTAGGTAGGGATGGCTGTTGGAATTTGATTTGAAATCTGAGTCCGATTCCGCTTTTCAGTTCCAGCTCTTATCGATTCCACGTTTTGATTCTGACATAGTGAAAAAGACCTCAAATGTTTATATATAGAGAATATCTTCATTTTGTATCTTTCAGCTGCATGGTTCATGAATTTTAGCCTTTTTAATTTCACATCTGTGGTTGCAGCATTATCAGCAGGGACATCTACTGCTAAATTCCTGCAAAATGTCACACATTTATTAGTAAAAAAAAAAACACTTTATGTTTTGGTAATAAAAACAAACCTTTAAGAAAAAAATATTTGCCTGCATAAATGACAATGGCAAATGAACCCAAGTTCAGAGCATGCAGGAGACACGCTCACGCCCTGCCATGTTTGTATTGAAAATAAAACGAGTTACGTGAATAATTAATGCTAATGTGATAGAACATAATTGTTTTGCCACCTCATCTTCAAAAATCCTGGAATCATCACTGGACTTTGGACTGACTCTGACAGGATAAGTGGGGTCAAATTGTGCAAAAAAGAAAGAAATCTAATTGAAACCTGTTGAGTGATGGAGCTGCCAGGCAAGAGACGGAGAGGAAGACCAAAGAGGAGTTATTTGGTTGTGGTAAATGAAGATATGCAGGGAGTTGGGGTGAGAGTAGAGGACGTGGAGGACAGGGTGAGGTGGAAACGTTTAACTCGCTGTGGTGACCCCTGATAAAGGGAGAAACCGAAAGAAGAAGAAGAGTGCTGATCTTGTGATATTTGATCAGGGGGTTATGTTTTTGCATACGTGTGCATGCGTGCGTGTGCTTGTTTGTGTCCCTCTGAGTGTGTATTGTGTTATGTGTGGGTGATGACAGATGGCCCAACTGTTACACAATCGACCCATTTTTTTTACACCTCAGGAACATTTGACTACATTCGGATATTTACATGAGGTCACTTTTCTTTTCATAATCTGTCTCTTTTTTGTGTTTCACACACACACACACACACACACACACACACACACACACACACACACACACACACACACACACACCCACAAAACCTCTTGTTTCAGACTCCTGAGCATGATGAGGTGCTGCAGTCTATTGACAAAGCTATTGAGGGGATTCACAACATGGCCATGAAGAACGGAGGAAAATACAATCTGGAGCAGAGAGAAGTGCTGCAGTGAGTCTTACACACACACACACACACACACACACACACACACTCAAAAATTGATTACTAATCAACAAATATAACACTCATGCATGTCAAGTCAAGTCAGATCTATTTATATAGCGCTTTTTACAATGGAGCATTGTCTCAAAGCAACTTTACAAGTTTAGATTATCTCCTAATAACTACGTCCATTCCCAAATTGAGCAAGCCTAGGGCGACAGTGGCAAGGAAAAACTCCCTAAGTGTTATAGGAAGAAACCTTGGGAGGACCAAGACTCAAAAATTGACCCAACCTCCTTGGGCGGCGTAGATGATAAATCTAAGAGCGAAACTAAAGTCATGTAAGAGTGTAAGAGTGTGTGTTAACATGTCCTCTGTGCTCACCCCCCTCCCACAGAAAATTGATCCACCATAGGAAGGAGATGCTGTCTCGTCGGAGTCCGACTCCGTCCAGTCACAAAGCAGGAATCCCGTCCTCCAGCAGCGAAATGTCACTGAGCAGCACCTGTCAAACCCCCAACGGCCTGAGCCGTGCCCACAGCTGCCAGACCAACGACTCGGTCAGAGAGAACACCGACACCGTGCCGGGTCTTTATCAGGTAACATGAACACATATACAGTGGCACTTGAAAGCTTGTGAGCCCTTTGGTGTTTTATAGTACTTCATAAATATGGCCCATAAGTTCTAAAAAATAGATGAAGAGAACCCAATTAAACAAAAATATTAGACTGGTCATTTGCCTATTGAACAAAATGATCTAATCTTATATATATCTTTGACTGGCAAAATATGTGAACCCTTGCTTGGAATTACTGGTGTGTAACCCCTAGCTAGTGTGAGATGCCTTTAGTTGCATGGACGTTACTATTATATGCCCTGATGTTGGCGTGATCTTTGTCCTCGATTCCTTACACGATCTATCTGACTGTGGATTGGTAGACTTGTTAGAGATATTTTCCTATCCTTTTCTAGCCTCTTTTTCTGGGGTCCCCTAGAATCTCCTTTGTTCATGCCATGATTCATTTTCACCAACGTGTTGTCAAGATCAGATGTCGTTAGATCCCCGGTCTTGAAATATGGCGGGTTGCCCACTCATATCTGATTGGCATCCCACTGACTGAGACACTTCTATGTTCACTTTCAAATGAACTGCTAAACCTAGAGGTTCGCATACTTTTGTCACTCACATATATGTGATATTGGATCGTTTTTCTCAGTAAAGAAATGACAGTGTAGAATCATTTTGTGTAGTTTGTTTTCACTGGGATCTAATTGGGTAAGTAATTGGGTTATCAACTTTTAGGACTCGTGTGAAGATCTGATGAGGTTTTAGGTCATATTAAGGCAGAAATGTCGGAAATTCTGAAGAGTTCACACATTTTCAAGCACCGTTGTACACATGCAGTACTGCGCAAAAGTCTGAGGCCACCATTAGATGTGTTAATTTAGCAATGTGTAATGACGGGTGTATTATTTCTCAGTTTTTTTATTAAGATACAAACAGAAAATTCAAGACATATGCACACAAAATACAAAAAAACTGTTTTAGCAACAAAATGGCTTCTGCAGGCAAAGGTCAGTATGTTGGGGAGACTGTCCTGAAGTTTTCTGAAGTAATCTGCTGGTATATTATACCAGGCTTCTTTCAGCACTTCCCAGAGTTCTTCTTTAGATTTTTTATACTCTTTTATTTCTTTCCCTGCCCTGGTGATCAGAAACTGCCTCTATAATATTCACTGGACTGTGTTTTATTTCTGTTTTTTAATACTGTTTACAAACTTATGTCCTGTATTTTCTGGTTGGTTTTTTATAAAGACCCTGAGAAATTATATATGGTCACTATACCGTTGCTAAAACAACAAATTTAATGGTTTCCAAAGACTTTTGCACAGTACTGTACATTCTATATACAACATATATACAGTGTTTAATTTCTTCCTCTGTACCTTCTTTTAGGTTCCTCCTCAACCCCGACGAGCTGCTCCCATAACCCCGCCCCCACCAGAGAAGCACAAAGAAAGCAGACGCCCAGGTCAGTAAGCCGGCTCCTGCCAGCGACCCTGAATTGGATGAAGCAGGTACAGAATGTGAACATGTGCTAACAGGCTCATTTCTCTCTACAGCTCCTGAAGTACCAGTCCGAGCAGCCTCCTCTGCTGGCTCCACCCACAGCCCTGATCTGACCACTCCGGCTGAGCTGCGTCTCTCCATAAGCTCTGCCTCCTCCCAGTCTGGCTCCACCCACTCCATCATCTCCTCAGATGTCAGCCTTCCCAGTGCTTCGAGCACTCCGCCTCCAGTGCCAAGCAGAGCCAAAGCCCCACCTCCTCCTCCATCTGAGCCCTCCCATGCAATCAACACACCGTCCGATCTTCCATCTGACTCCTCCCACTCCAAAACAAGCACACCTGATCCCTCCCAACCGGAAAGGCAAGCGCCACCTCCTCCACCTGACTCCTCCCACTCGAAAAGCCCGGCGCCACCACCTCCACCTGACTCCTCCCACTCGAAAAGCCCAGCGCCACCTCCTGCATCTGACTCCTCCCACTCGAAAAGCCCAGCCCCACCTCCTCCATCCGAAGGTTCGACCCCTCAACCTCAGCCCGTCATGTCACAGATTTCTACTGAGGACCAATCAGAACCTGAGTGGCCCTCGGCACCACCCCCTGTATCCATGAGCCCCACTGCTAGTGATAGCCCCACTTCGGTTTCCTTGACGACTGGGGCGGAGCTAATAGAGCTCGTTAGGAAGAACACAGGACTCAGTTATGAGATGTCGCGCGTTGCAGTGGGCGTCGTCGTCGGTCATCTCCAGGCGACCATCCCGAGTGCAGCCAGCGAGCTGGAACAAGTGCTGATGTCGCTGGTCGAGAGCAAGGTTAGCATACCACGGCTGAAAGATGATGTCACGTGATTTTTAAGCCTTGCTCTGGAGTACCCAGAGTAAACCCACACCGACAGAGAGGACATGCATTGTTGTTTGTTTATTGTTGTTGTTGTTATTATTATTATTACAGGAAATAGGCACAGCGCTGCCACAGGGACAAGTGTGTCACGATGAGCAGCGATTGGACGTGATCTTCAGTGATCTGGCACGTCACCGTGACGACTCACAGCAGCGCAGTTGGGCTCTGTACGAGGATCACCAGCTCATTGCCTGTTACCTGGAGGAACTGCTGCAGATCCTGGTATCTCACACACACACACACACACACGCACACACACACACACACACACACACTAGGCAAGCTGTATGCATCATTCATACTACATGCACTCTAAACACTGTACATGCTAAACGCTTTTTATACGTAAAAGTACGGCCCGACTTTTCGATTTTACACTGGGAATCTGACAATACACATGAATGCCCATTTAGCAGAAACCATACTCTGAATTTTGAATTCCGATTTTGCCCTGGGCACGTGATACGCAGTACGATACTCTCCTGCGCTGAATGAGGAAATCAGCAGTGAGTGATGTAAGGAATGATGAGCGATGGGAAATGGAGAGAGGAAAAGGCGTAGTCGTGACAATAATCATTTTATTTTTGTTTTTTCACTTTCGATACATTATTCAATAAATTACTATAAGCTTTGTGATAAAGACTTTGCTCAAGTGTAGGTTAATGGAAGTGTTTTAGGCATGTTTAAGGAAGGCTATGCTATCATATACAGTTTATCTAAACTTCCCAGTGTACAGTAAATTATGATTATGATGGGTTTGTCGGAGCGTATTTCCATCGTAAAACAAGACGTGACTGTAATTCTTTTTTTAAAATCCTCTGTGCTATAAGTAACGTGAGTTTCAGTTCAGTTTTATAGGCTTGGCTGCGTTTCACATCTGTGCCTTTTCAGACAGATGCAGATCCAGAAGTGTGTAAGAGGATGTGCAGGGCCAATGAGTTTGAACCTGTGCTGTCCCTCGTCTCTTACTACCAGATGGTGAGGAACACACACACACGATCAGTTTATAATAGAGGGTGGACTATTAGTTGAAGTTTGAAGCTTACTCAGCACTGTGTTCTACACACCCGACAGAATATGAATATGAACAAATGTAAATACACAAGCACTTAACAAGCTCTAACTATAAATATCTCTCTCTCTCTCTCTCTCTCATATATATATATATATATATATATATATATACACACACACACACACACAAAGTATTTTTGTCTCATTTGTTTAACTGGGTTCTCTTTATCTACTTTTACGTGTGTGTGTGTGTGTGTGTGTGTGTGTAGGAACATCGGGTATCTCTGCGCTTGCTGCTGTTGAAGGTGTTTGGAGCAATGTGTGCTCTGGATGCTGCTCTGATATCCACCCTGCTCAACTCTATCCTGCCCATGGAGCTCGCCCGAGACCTGCAGAGCAACACGCAGGGTGAGAGCACACACACACACACACACACACTGCACAGAGCTGATCACGGATCATTATACTGTGTGTAATAAGCACTGGTTTGTTATATTTACATTTTTGGAACGCAGTAACACAACTTAATTCTAATACGCTAATTAACTTTGAATCTCAGTTTTGTTTAGTTTTTTTACTTTGGACTGATTCAGTGATTCATCATCTCCAGCTCTATGACCCTGTTTCATTTATAAATGTACTACCGTTCAGATTCTTTCACACTTTAATAATGACTTGTAGATTGTTCGACTCTATAATAATGATTCAGGGATTCACTTTTTGGATTCTTTGACACTAAATCTAGGATTTATTTTTTTCTGATTCTCTTGAATCTGTTCTATTGAGTGGTTTTTACTGGTTCTTTGATGTCTATGTTAAAAACAACAAACCAAGCTGCAGTAAAAGAGGTAAAGTAATGACTAATTAGGTCGAACTATTTCATATGGACCCTTTTAAGGACTGAGACATTGTCATGGTGAAGGGGTTTGTGTGCTTCAGTGATCCACAGAGCTGGGTTACCGGGAATGCAATGCTCCCGGTAGGGTCACCCATGTTGGACAGGTCTGAGGGGAGAGATCATACCCCTGGGAAAAGTACAACATCACTGTACCATGCCTGGTTTACTGTTACTGGAACTCACCCCTGGAGCCAGCCTTGGGAATAGTGTTCGCCAGTGGTTGCCTGGTGACCAGACCACCCACTTAACTGAGCAAGAAAAGGAAACGTTGAGCCATTTCTCACAACCTCCAAGGTGAAGGGTGTGGGGGGTCAGGCGAAATGCAAAGTCCCAGGCTAAAGGCCATGCAGTTGGAAAACTCTGACTGTTGTTTGTGCACCAAATAGCTTATTCAGCCTTTGAAGAGCAGTTGGAGCAGGTGCTTGAGAGGGTACCTTCTACTGATTGTGTAGAACTCTATAGTGAGGGATTGGGGAGGTTTGGCTGATCATAGGTGTACTTGGTCCTAGAGCACCATGGGCCACAGGCCAGTGATTGATTTTGTGCTCACAGTCAAAGCTCCCTGTTTTGGCGTGACCTCAGCCTGTTGCTGCCCTGACCCTCACCAGGAAAAGCAGACGTACCCTCTGAGAAACACACACTATTAGGGTTTCATTTGAAAGCTGAAATTTTAGTTCGTACTATGCCATACTAACCTCTAGAAGCTCACAATTTGTTGTCATTGTTGCTCAGATCATCAGAAGATGTGTTACACTGCGCTGGTGCTGACCATGATCTTGTCCATGGGGGAGCAGCTTCCCTACCGCCATTATGGTATGAGCCATACTTATCAAGTTTTAATATGTGCATAAACAGAAGCTCTAGCAAAAACGTATGACACTGTGGATTAATAGAAGATGTTTCTTAGATCACCTAAATTCGGGGTTTGTTCGATTCATGTTGGACGTGATTGAGGACGGACTTCCTTCTGATCCTACAGAGCAACTCCCTGACCTGTGTGTTAACCTGCTGCTCGCCTTCAACCTGCACCTCTCGGGTACACACACACACACACACACACACACACACACACACACACACAGGAATTAATGAATGACACGTGTATGTTATTGCTGTTGATTTTACGTCGTGTGTTTTGTGCCTCAGTACCAGAGAATAACATGGTGATGCAAACTCTCATCAAGAGACATAATGTGAAAATACTGACTGAGAAAATCCTGCTGCTACTCAACAGAGGAGGTACACACACACACACACACACACACACACACACACACACACACACAATAAGTTGAGCAACTTGTGCTCTGCCTGTCACACAGCAATTAAGTTTAATTACTTGGACTTGAAAGAAGTTGTTACAGGTCTGTGAGAGCCGGAAATCTTGCTTGTTTGTGGCTGACCAAATACTTATTTTCCACCGTGATTTACAATTAAATTCTTTAAAAATCCTACAATGTGATTTCCTGGATTTTTTTTCCTCATTTAGTCTCTCATAGTTGAAGTGTACCTATGATGAAAATTACAGACCTCTCTCATATTTCTAAGTAGGAGAACTTGCACAATCAGTGGCTGACCAAATACTTTTTTGCCCCACTGTATATCCCAGAGCTTAACCTGTGCTGTTGTAACCAGATAATCAGCATTATTCTGTTTGTGTCCTTTTTATGTTTTGGCTGTTTTGTTGTGTATTACTCCAATCAGAGTTCTGCACTGAATAGACAAAAGTTTCTGGACACCCAAAAACGACATCCCAAAACATTGGTATTAGCATGCGGTATCTCTCCTCTGTGAACAGCCTTCGCTGTTCTGTGAATGTTTTCCAGTAGAATATGGAACATCACTTGGAGGTCAAGCACTGATGTTGGACAACAGTCCTTGACTCACTGTTGCTGTTTCAATTAATCTCAGTGCTGTCTGATGGGGTTAAGGTCAGGGCTCAGTGCAAGGCTACCACGGTTCTCATCAAAGTTGGCAAACCATTCCTTTGGGAGGGCGGGAGGGAGACCCATTCTGCTGTCACTGTTTTATTATGGAGGTTCTTCATCGGCATGCTTCGTGTTATAAACCTGTTAGCAGTGGATGCGACTGAAGTAGCAAAGAACACTAATTAGAAGTGGTGTCCACAAACTTTTGGCTGTGTAATGTATTGTTTCGGTTACTTCTGGGGCTGTGGTGGCTTGGTGATTGAGGTACTGGACTTTGGACCAGAAGGGTTCGAATCCCACTTCTATCAAGCTGCCGATGCTGGGTTCCACAATTGCTTGCAACTCTATCAAGTCGCTCTGGGTGAAAGCGTGACATAAAACCTGCATTAAATCTGATCTGCTTTTCTTTGTTTCCAAACACACCGAGTTTCTTTGCTCACACGGAGTTGTCTCCCCTGCAGAGGACCCGGTATGTATGTTTAAGCATGACCCCCCGGCCCCCCACTCCGTCCTGAAGTTCCTGCAGGACGTCTTCGGCAGCCGGGACACAGCTGATATTTTCTACCGCACTGACATGATGGTGATGATCGACATCGCCGTGCGCCAGATCTCTGATCTCTCTCCTGGAGAGAAGGTACCACCATCATTATCAGTCTTGTGCAGAAAAACATTTCTTTGCTTAAACCACACACACGACAAGTTTGTGTAACTACAAGTTACTTGCAGTCCTATAAGCCTGTGTAGATTGGAATCTGCAGAACTGAGTGTTGTCTAATCGGCCAACAAAATAATAAACATATAAATAAATGCAACATTTCTCCGTCTCTCTTTTCTAGCTAAGGATGGAGTATCTGTCGCTCATGCATGCCATCATGAGCTCCACCGATTACCTGCAGCACCAGCACCGGTTTCCAGACCTTCAGGCGGTGCTGCAGCGGATTCTGGGAGAGGAGGAAGACCCTGGCGAGGACCAGGTCACAGCACGGGCCAGACAGATGGACAAACTGATAGTGCAGCAGATATATAAGGAGTTTCCTCAGATCTCGACTGACGCCGACTAACGCCGAGGTCCATCGTCCGGCATGAGCTTCACCCTAATTCATCCACGCGTACAGTAACAGAGCTTCAGATAAGTGCCAGTATTAACTGCAGCTTGCCAAATAATCCAACGTCCTGCTAGTAGACGCGGTAAAAGGGAAACTACTTTATTTTCTGCACTGTGTCTCAGACGGGAGCATCTCACTCAGCATAAAAGTTGTGTTTCCGGATTGTGATTGGATTCGATTGATGTGAGTCGATTCATTTTGTGTAACAAAGTCTGCTAGTACTGCATCTCTAAAACTTCCTAGTACACTCAGACCTCGCTAGCTGAATAACAAATGGACTGTAACGAATGATGATGTGTTGCGTTTTGTGTTGCACTTCGCATGCGAGATCCTGCTCATTAGAGAGGCGACAGCTAACAAACAGCCAGCAGGACCAGTTTATTAGCCTGCCAATATCAAAAGTAGGTGGGATTTTGAGTGCGGAGGAACCTTGCCCATAGAAAGTTCATGCAAAAAGGCTCCTGTGACCTGAATAATGAATAGGGTTTGAATGTAATTTGATTGGCAGACGAAATTAATTTCTCACTCCCTCACTTTCATACTCGCTTCACCTAATTCAGGGTCGTGGGTGGGGCCAGGGCCTGTCTGGAACCAATCCCGGGCAGGGCATATGCACACTTATTGACTCGCACTGAAAAACTTTAGAGATGGCAGTTGACCTGACACGCAGGCAAGGGGGCGAGTTGTCGGCCCAAAGCCAGGTCTCTGGAGCTGTGACATGACAGCACTGAAGACTGAACTAAAATTAATAACGTGAAACAAGGAAATACTGAATCCGGACTGAGTGTGGCTGAAGAGAGGCCTGCGCCCTGGGGATAGACGCCACATCCCCACCACCCTGACCATGAAAAGCAGGGTTAACATAAAAATGTATGTGACATCAAATAAAAGGTAAACTGAAAAATCTCTATTTTAAGTTAAATGCTAAAATGAATACTAAAGTGCATGAATCTACCGGATCCTCTAGGCTTCGTCGTAAGTTAAGGAGATTTTTAACGCTTTAGAAATAAATGTAACAAAATGTGCCATTCTGATTTGCTCAACAGACTGTGTATACTCGTCCTTTAGAAAGCCCTGACTTTATAGGACTGTAGTGAGCTATTATTGAGCTTCTCCTGCACCTTCAGGCGGTTCCTGCACACACATCGATGTCTGAGCTAGTTCTGGTTTGGTCTGAATGTTTATGGAACCCCTTTATGTGAACCTCAGTCTGCTCGTATTCACTGACGCACTGCAGTCTCTTCTCACACTTCCCTCTAATCTGCAGGGGTTAATACAGTTCGTTGGGGCGTAACCTGGAGCACCAAGTGCAAGCGGGGAAAGCAACCCTGGACAGGGCACAAACACCCACACACTCACACGGGGAGACTTTAGAGCCACCTTATCCAGAGAGACTTACAATTGGTACAATCTTACAGTCCAAGCAATTGTGGGTTAAGGGTCTTGCTCAAGGACCCAACTTGGCAGAGGTGGGATTTGAACCCTGGACCTTGTGGCCCATAGTCCATTCCCTTAACCGCTAGGCTACAGTCCACTGTTTGTTTTGATCAAGAACAGAAAAGTCTTCCTGCATTACTAAATAGACTTTTATTTTGTGAAATTAATCCTATATTAATGTTGGAACATTTTAGAGATTATTTCAGCGGTTGCGTGCGGCACCTTGTGTCTGTACACAACAGCCTACCTATAATCCTTGATGTAATTTGTGTTATAACTGATACTACACCTAAACCCGCAGATTCAGGTTACACAATCTCCACATGAAGAAACTATTACACAAACATTTTAAACCACAGGAAATATTGAGCCTAATATTTAGTTGGTACCTCCAGTTATGAGTAAACATGACTGAAGCATGTTCACATTTATATACAGTACTATACTTGTGTATATAGACCATATGTTTTTGGACAGTGACACAATTTTTCTACACAACCACCATGGATCTGAACTTAAGCAATCAGTATGTGTGTGAAATGTAGACCTGAAGTGTAGCGTTAATTCTCTGGGTTTAACAAAAATATTGCATTATCCATTTAGGAATTGCAGTCATTATTACATAGTCCCTCCAGTTTTACATGCTCAAAAGTAAATGGGCAGCTGACTGATGAGCAGGTTCATGGCCAGGTGTGGCATGTGCCCTTGTGACGTCATGACAAATTAAGGAGCTAAAAGGTCTGGAGTTTGTATTTGGTAGCTGTCCATGGGAACTCAGTATGCAGTCAAATAACATGCTGATGCAGGTGAAGCCTTTTTCATTCAGAAAATTCAGGTATGGCCAGATCAACAATTTGGTCCATTATTTAAAAAAAGAAGGAACACACTGGGGAGCTCAGCAACACCAAAAGGCGTGGAAGACCATGGGAGACAAGTAAAGTGGATGATCACAAAACTCTGGTCAAAAAACCCCTTAACATCTAGCCAAGAAAAGAAGACTTGAGGAGGTAAGTGTGTCATTGCCTTCATTATGTATCATAATCAAGTCTACAATCATGAGACGACTTCATGAAGGTAAATACTGACATTTTACCTCAAGACTCAAACTAATGGTAACACCCAGGAACAGAAAGGAAAGATTAGACTTTGCCTGTCTGTATTTTTATGAACTAGCTTATTTGACCTTCTTTTGCCACGATTCCACAGATTCTGCATCATAACAGTCTCGGATCATAATAGGCATGGGGATTAGGTTCTGTTATGTAAAACAGAACCTTTGCCAATAAAACTTTAGGCATTTTGTTTATGGTTGTGTGCATTCCAATAGTTTGGTGTTTAATTTGTAACTCCACCTGTGATCCATTCTGTTCCTCTTCCAGCAGCTCCATTGCCATGTTGGTTGTTTATTATTGTAACATTAATTATTGTAACAGCTATTTTGTTATGAAGATCGACACACATTAGCCTCATCTCCATATTGATTAATGACTAAGGGAATTTGGACTCTGTCCCACCTCATATTTATTCCCCAGTGAAAGTCATGGATGAGCGCTTGTTCCTAAGCACTCAGGTGAAGCTAGAGTTCATTATGAATGGAAACACTCTTCAGCTGTGTTTTGTATATACAGATATGTACGGGTGCCAATAATAATTTTCTTCCAGGAACAAATTTACTTAGTTAATGAGCAGCAGGTTAAAAACTTTTAACATTTTCAGTGAGATTTACGTAATCGATAAAAAAACTATTATTTTTTCTAGATGAAGTGCGACATGTTAAAAGAAAAAAATATTAGTATGCACTATATTGAAAAGCATTCTTTAGATTATGAACAAGTATTACAGTTTGTTATAGATTTATATTCATGGTGTTCGGAGGACGTTTCCGGCGACGCACTTTACGTTCGCTACTAATCTTCATGTCCCAAATCGCGTAGCAAACACCATAAAGTGCACTAGTTAGGGAGTATAATTAGTACAGTTAGAAGACTAGTCTGGTAGCTCTAGATCGCTCTAATAGAAAGACAGCAAGGTAGTGTCCAAATTGTACAGTTAAAAAAAAACTGCGGCAATCTTTACACTTTGTAGATTAAGTGAAGTAGGGAGTACAGAGATACTTTGAACACAGCCGGAGTAACAGCGAAATGTGTCCGGCTGGATATTTAGGTGAAAGGTCTCAGCGGTCCGCGCTGAACAGGGTCAGAGATCTTTCTTCAGTTCTGCAGCAAGAATCGGATTCAACGGGTTTTGCTTCGTTTTTTAAACGCATTTCATTATAGTTTTTACTCCTGCAGAAGATTAAACATGTCCAAACAGCAGCCGATCAGCCCGGGGAAGAATTTCCTGGCCGGCGGGTTTGGAGGAGTGTGTCTGGTGTTTGCAGGTCATCCGCTCGATACCATAAAGGTAATCATTTTATTATTAAATCATTGTATTTTCATAATTAATCATAAAATAAAATCCTCACGGCATGTCTATTTAGTACAGTGCCTGTGCCCGTACTCCGCAGTGTCGCTAGCTGACTTTAAATAAACAAGTCAGATTTGTTTATTGAACCTTTAAAAACGTATTTTCAGTCCAGAATCATAATTATAATCAGTTTCAGGATGTTTGTTATGATTGTTGTGCGCTATAGACAGTTTCGACCTTTGACACATATCTACTTCTGCCGTCATATTGTACCACGTGACAGATAAGCCTACGTCACACATCGGGTTGTATAGTAATGGGCATAATATTCAGATTAAAAGCCTGGATGCGAAGCGAGTCATTTTTAATCGATTCATGGGCGTGGCCTTAATTGTTCTGTATTGTTCTTAGAGTAAATCTCTAAATTTCTTAGCACACCACAACACTAACTCGGATTTGAGTCCTGGCAGTGTGTTCCAGCTGGGTCAGGCATCACATGCAGACACGAAAGGCTGTGCTGCAGCAGCGACCCCTGTGGGACGTGAAATAATAAAACATAATAATAATAATAATAATAACAACAATACTACTACTAATAATATTAATTACAGTAGTCATAATACAACAGTAGTAATCTTAATGATAATAATAATGATCATACTAGTACTTCTACTAATATTAACAACATAAGTAGTAGTAATAATAGTAACATTAGTAGTACAATGTTAATAAATATGAAATAGTAATAATGACAACAATGATATTAAAAGTAATAACTATAGTACTACTACTACTAATAATAACTCTTATTCTTATTGTAAAACGGGATGCTGCTGCTTCAAATATGCAGATTTAACATTCTAAGGAAGTTTATGATCAAACATTATGAAACATAATGGTTGATTAGGTATGAGAGCTATGTGAGCCCTTTACTTTTTTAAAGCTGCTGATGAAAAATGTATGTGCTTGGGGACAGCAGAGAAACTACACCAACTCCTGAGTAAATATTACTTTTGTGTGTATGCATGTGGTGAGCAATGAACTGTATACCATGTTGGATATATTTTAGCAATATTCCTGATGAAATATTTGTGTGTGTGGGACAGTGGGGCAAAAAAGTATTTAGTCAGCCAGAAAGTTGAGAGAGGTCTGTAATTTTCATCACAGGTGCACTTCCAACTATGAGAGAAAAAATGAGAAAAAAAATCCAGGAAATCACATTGTAGGATTTTTAAATAATTTAATCGTAAATCATGGTGGAAAATAAGTATTTGGTCACCCACAAACAAGCAAGATTTCAGCTCTCACAGACCTGTCACTTCTTCTTTAAGAAGCTCTTCTGTCCTCCACTCATTACCTGTATTAATGGCACCTGTCTGACCTCGTTTATCTGTATAAAAGACACCTGTCCACAGCCTCAAACAGTCAGACTCCAAACTCAACCATGGCCAAGACCAAAGAGCTGTCGAAGGACACCAGGAAGAAAATTGTAGACCTGCACCAGGCTGGGAAGAGTGAATCTACAATAGGCAAGCAGGTTGGTGTGAATAAATCAACTGTGGGAGCAATTGTAAGAAAATGGAAGACATACAAGACCACTGATAATCTCCCTTGATCTGAGGCTCCATGCAAGATCTCATCCCGTGGGGTCAAAATGATCATGAGAACGGTGAGCAAAAATCCCAGAACTACACGGAGGGACCTGATGAATGACCTGCAGAGAGCTGGGACAAAAGTAACAAAGACCAAATACTTATTTTCCACCATGATTTACAATTAAATTCTTAAAAATACTACAATGTGATTTCCTGGATTTTTTTCTCATTTTGTCTCTCATAGTTGAAATGTACCTATGATGAAAATTACAGACCTCTCTCATCTTTCTAAGTAGAACTTGCACAATCATGTTTTTTTTAAAACAAATAAAGTGTATAATGTGTGTGCATGCACAGGTACGTCTCCAAACCCAGCCCAAACCAAGTCCAGGTCAGTCTCTGGTCTACACTGGAACCTTTGACTGCTTCAGAAAGACCCTCGCCAAGGAGGTAATTATTGGCATCCTTGGTATGAAACACATTCCCATTTATATTTATTGATAGTCTTCAGAAACTCATCCATGAATTCCTGTTTCACTTGGGAATACATATGAGGCGAGGCAGACCCCAAATTCCATTGAATATTAGAGAATATACTGATGAAATGAAACCAAAATATGTTGGTCTCTCCTGACAAAGCTGGAGACATAACTAAAGCTGTGAGGACTGCAACTCCACTGTGCTACCAGCAGCTGTTACCAACCCAGTGACGTATATGATGAATTGTGGCACCTGCTGATGTAGCGACTTCGTTACAAAGTGTACATGAAGGACGTTTGTTTTTATTACACATGATGCTGCTGTCAAAATGTTATTATATAAAAATACAAATGATCTGTTTAGAAATAGCAGGGAGTTTAAAAATGCACAATAGAGGTTGGAGTATAATGTGTTCCTGATGTACACACACAACATACAGATCTACACAAGCACTTGCATAGTCTAACTCTAAATTAAAGTCTAAATGGGACTATGGTAGCCTAGCGGTGAAGGTACTGGACTAAGGTTCTGGACAAATCCTACCTCTGCCAAGCTGCCACTGTTGGGTACTTGAGGAAGACCCTTAACCCACAACTGCTTGGACTGTAAGACTGTACCAATTGTAAGTTGCTCTGGATAAGGGTGTCTGCTAAATGACATAACTGTAAGTCATGCTGGTTCTTCTCTCTGTCCGTCTACCAGGGGGTGAAGGGTTTATATAAAGGCATGGCTGCTCCAATTGTCGGCGTCACTCCCATGTTCGCCGTGTGTTTCTTCGGTTTCGGTCTCGGCAAGAAGCTGCAGCAGAAGAGTCCTGACGACGTTCTTACGTGAGTGCACACAACAGTTCAGCAGAAAATTCAGCAAAACGTTCCTCCACAAATGTAAGGTCAGAAGCCGAGGTTCAAGTCTCAGTATTGCCACAGGACTGGTAGCAGTGTGCACAACGGGACATGTCTGCAGGGAAGGGAAGGTTGAGTTTAAGGTTGGTATAATTGTATTTATCCAGATGACATTAAAGCTATACCATAGCTATACTGTACTGTAGTATCTCTATCACTTCTTGGGGTTTGAGGTTTGATCCGGCCAAATATTACAGTAAGACTGCAGGGCACTTGCTCTGGTCTGCACTGCAAATGACATGAGAGGAAATCTGATTTGTTCCAGATCTAGATCCAGACTGGTTGCTATTGTAGAGATGATAAAGATTCTAGAGTGCATTGTGATTTTATGAGGGCAACGTCCAGTCACAGTTATGATTTAACTTTTTTTATTCTTTGTACCTGGTTGGTAATGTTTTCTTCTGTCTAAACACAGTGTCCCATTTTCTGCTGCTTCCTTTGGTAGTTGTACTTTTGCCCCTTTCTAATTACACGCCAATACCAATCATTTTTCTGTCCCATTCTGGTAGATGAGCAGTGCCAGAAACATATAAACATGTCAGTTGGAACTACTGAATCAAATAACTGCTGAACTGGTGTTTTAAACAGCAAAACAAATACAGTTTAGTCTGTTAAATGATCTAATCTGAACTGTGTGTGTGTTGCAGGTATCCTCAGCTGTTTGCGGCTGGGATGTTATCAGGTGTGTTTACTACAGCCATCATGGCTCCTGGAGAGAGAATCAAGTGCCTCCTGCAGGTGAGTGACATCAGAACACATAATGCCTTTAAAAGACGCCTTTGAAGAATAAATCCGAAACCTAACTGGTAAATTGTGTTCTTAGGCAATGTTCTTTTTGGAGAGCAGTGGCTTTCTCCTTGCAACCCTGCCATGCACACCATTGTTGTTCAGTGTTCTTCTGATGGTGGACTCATGAACATTAACATTAGCCAATGTGAGAGAGACCTTCAGTTGCTTAGAAGTTACCCTGGGGTCCTTTGTGACCTCACCAACTATTACACGCCTTGCTCTTGGAGTGATCTCGACCACTCCTGGGAGGGTAACAATGGTCTTGAATTTCCTCCATTTGTACACAATCTGTCTGACTGTGGATTGGTGGAGTCCAAACTCTTTAGAGTTGGTTTTGTAACCTTTTCCAGCCTGATGAGCATCAACAACTCTTTGTCTGAGGTTCTCAGAAATCTCCTTTGTTTGTTCCATGATACACTTCCACAAACATGTTGTGAAGAGCAGAGTTTGATAGATCCCTGTTCTTTAAATAAAACAGGGTGCCCCCTCACACCTGATGGTCGTCCCATTGATTGAAAACACCTGACTCTAATTTCACCTTCAAATTAGCTGCTAATCCTAGAGGTTCACATACTTTTGCCACTTACTAATATGTAATATTGGATCATTTTCCTCAATAGATAAATGACCAAGTAGAATATTTTTGTCTCATTTGTTTAACTGGGTTCTCTTTATCTACTTTTTGGACTTGTGTGAAAATCTGATGATGTTGTAGGTCATATTTATGCAGAAATGATGAAAATTCTAAAGGTTTCACAAACTTTCAAGCACCACTGTATATAAGTATTTCTCAGTCTCTATATTAAGATAAAGGAAATATGTGCATAAATAAATAAAACAGTTTTCAGAACAACATGGCTGCTGCAGGCAAAAGTCAGTATTTAGTGTGACTTCCCTGAAAAACGTTTCTTGGCTGTTACCCTTCCAAATGGATCATTCCTGATCAAACTTCTTCAGACTGTAGAAGAATTCTTGGCATCTTGATGAAGCTGCCAGATTCTGCTATTGCTCAAGTGTAAGGGGAGATAAATACTTATATACTCATACCGCAAATACTTATCACTGTAGCCTATAGAAGCTGTGATTTCTTTTTCAGTGTTTTAACATGGCATGCAAATCCTCTGAATGTAAACTGAGAAATAATTATGCATAGTCATTATAGCATTGCTAAAACAATGGTATATTTAATCTAATGGTGGCTTAAGACTTTTGCACAGTACTGTATGTAAAGCCACAGTCTGCTTCTTTATACCAGACAGGATCGGATGTCTCAACCAGTCAGTAGGGGTCACTATTGTATCAACTTTTGTAAGATTATGCTGATAGCGCGTGTGTGTGTGTGCGTGTGTACAGATCCAGGCCAGTTCAGGAACAATAAAATACGCCGGACCGATGGACTGTGCGAAGCAGCTGTACAGAGAGAGTGGGATCAGAGGAGTGTATAAAGGAACAGCACTCACCCTGATGAGAGGTGTGTGTGATCTGACCTGCCATATTTACCCCACCCTTAGGGTTCTTGCCTCACATTTTTGCAAAATGTTCATCAAAAAACACCTCCTGATTAGAGCGGTTTTGAATCAAGTTATAAAACTACAAAATAACATGCATGTCTTGTGGAATGACTTGGATTTCTGTCCTAATTATTCATAAGGTTTTAATCCAAATCATTATAATATACAAGCATAAAAGAAAAACTGAACTACTAAAATAGACAAGGGTATTTCATGTATTTACACAATAATATACTTAATTATTTCTACTCAGGGATGGAAAGAGCCTAGCCTTTAGCTACAGATGTCCTGATTTTGGACTCGTTTGTATTATATAAAAATATGAGCAGTCAGATCTGTGGGAGTGGCTCATTGTGACTGACTCCTCCCCCTCTGTGGATGATTGACAGCTGTCCCTCTGTGTCTCAGACGTACCAGCCAGTGGGATGTACTTCATGACTTATGAGTGGCTGAAGAATCTGCTCACTCCAGAGGGCAGGAGGTACGGTGTCCAAAATGAACCATATCATTTTTTCCTATACGTACGGATGTTCTTTCACCTCATTTGTTTAAACCTTCATCCATACAAACCATCCGAACACATTAATCTATAGAATATGAACATGTCTTCTTGATTTTTCACTATCATTTAGACAGCAAATGGGAAAAGGTTTTGTAGAATTGATTTATTACATTACTGAACATGAAAAGCATTGTAGTTGGTGGTTGTAACAGCTTTGTGTAACTTTGTGGACGTGTTCCTTGAAGCCCAAGTGATTTGAGCGTGCCCAGTGTGCTGTTCGCCGGTGGCATGGCCGGAATCTTTAACTGGGCCGTCGCCATTCCACCTGACGTCCTAAAATCCCGATTCCAGACAGGTGAGACTCTGAGTTAATCATATATGAGCGCAGAGGTTATGCTATGAATATTACACTTGTATATCAAGATGATTTCTTACAGTGTAATTATCACGATAATTACTGAGGTTACATTATTAATGTTAATATTTGTGTTCCACAAAAATGAATGAGGTTATGTTATTAATATCCATATTTATATTCTAGTGTAATTAATTAGGTTATAGTATTATGTATATTCCAGTATAATTAGAGGTTATGTTATTACTATTAATATTCCAGTGTAATTAATGAGGCTATAATATTCATATTTATATTCATATTTATATATATATTATAATGAAGTTATGTTATTAATATTAATATTTGTATTCCAGGGTGATTACTGAGGTTATATTATTAATATTAATATTCCAGGGTGATTAATTAGGTTATATTATTAATTTTAATAATTATATTCCAGGGAACTTAATTAGGTTATATTATTAGTATTAATATTTATATTCCAGGGTAATTAATTGGGTTATATTATTAATTTTAATAATTATATTCCACGGTAATTAGGTTATACTATTAATATTAATATTTATATTCCAGGATAATTACTGAGGTTATATTATTAATGTTAATATTTATGTTCCACAAAAATTAATGAGGTTATGTTATTAATATCCATATTTATATTCTAGTGTGATTAATTAGGTTATAATATTAATATGTATATTCCAGTATAATTAGAGGTTATGTTATTACTATTAATATTCCAGTGTAATTAATGAGGCTATAATATTCATATTTATATTTATATGTCAGGGTAATGAATGAAGTTATGTTATTAATATTCATATTTGTATTCCAGTGTGATTACTGAGGTTACATTATTAATATTAATATTCCAGGGTAATTAATTAGGTTATTCTATTAATATTAATATTCTAGGGTAATTACTGAGGTTATATTATTAATTTTAATAATTATATTCCAGGGAACTTAATTAGGTTATACTATTAATATTAATATTCCAGGGTAATTAATGAGGGTTTATTATTACTTTTTGTTAATTAATAATATTAGTTAATTAATGTTAATATTTATGTACCAGGGTAATTGGGTTATATTATTATCGTGTGTGTGTGTGTGTGTGTGTGTGTGTGTGTGTGTAGCTCCAGAGGGTAAATACCCGAACGGTTTCCGTGACGTCCTGAGGGAGCTGATCAGAGAGGAGGGCATGGCCTCACTTTATAAAGGTTTTACTGCAGTCATGCTCCGAGCGTTTCCCGCCAACGCTGTGAGTATCACACACACACACACACACACACACACACACACACACACACACACAGCACTGGTGTTAGGAGTGCTAGATCAGGTCTGTTTCTGTTTCTCTCACACAGGCGTGTTTCCTCGGCTTCGAGGTGGCCATGAAGTTCCTGAACTGGGTCTCCCCAAACCTCTGATGATGTCACCATCAGAACATCTAAACCTGTTTAATCAGATCTGCTGCAAGAAATCCAGAACAAACACACAACCAAATAACAGTCTGCAAAAAGTTTAGGCACCCCCTGACCAAACGGCGTTTAAATGACTTTCTAAACAAAGCTCCTTCTGAAGTGAAATATTTCTGAACATTTTCACACATAGGTTTTTAAACTTATGGAAAAATGCCACGTAACACTGTTCAAGTTCATACGCATCATGCTTGTTCCCTTCATAGAGAGTTTTCTTTAGAAAGGCAGAGAGTGAAACACGTCATTGGTCCAGAGGTGCTGAAACTTGAATAAGTCCTTTTGTTTGTTTGTTTGGGGTTTTTGGCATAGCTTTGGATTTAATTTTGGTTTGATGATACTGTGCCTTATCAGATCTGTGATCTCAGCCTCTGATCTTCAGGGAATCGAATGCTGATCGTTACTCTGATTAGTTCACCATCGGTCTGTTTAATCTGAACATGCATGAAGGTCACATCACAGTCCTAATGAAGCATCAGATCAATAACCGCGGAGACAGAGTGACTTTAATAACCGCCACGCCGTTAATGTTCAGTTTGCTACGTCTGTTGCCTTTGTGAGGCATTGAGGCATTTTGTCATTTCCTGTTTCTTATGTACAATAAACATATGGTTTAGGACTTTCAGACATGTCCAGTGAGTATTGATTTAGCTGTGTGTGTCTGCTCTGGATCCTTCAGGGCAAACCGATGGAGTTACACAACACAACAACGAGTCCTGAAAGCAAACCCAGTCTGTACACGTCATGTGTAACTTGTCACAAATCACACACTTACTCCTACAGCTAATGTGTAACATTATAATGCAGTGAAAAAAAATCCGGACAAAAAGGAGTCACCTTGCATGTTTAAGGTGGCAGTAACTCCAGGCTCCTGCAGATGGCGTTGCACAAGGGTGATCAGGTTATAAATACCTGGGGGTGTGCGACAGGATTCATAGATTGAGAAGAGGTTTAATTGTAAATCAAGTTAGAAAATAAGTATTTGGTCACCCACAAACAAGCAAGATTTCTGGCTCTCAGAGATCTGTAACTTCTTCTTTAAGAAGCTCTTCTGTCCTCCACTCGTTACCTGTATTAATGGCACCTGTTTAACCTCGTTATCTGTATAAAAGACACATGTCCACAGTCAGACTCCAAACTCAACCATGGCCGAGACCAAAGAGCTGTCGAAGGACACCAGGAAGGAAATTGTAGACCTGCACCAGGCTGGGAAGAGTGAATCTAGAATGGGCAAGCAGGTTGGTGTGAATAAATCAACTGTGGGAGCAATTGTAAGGAAATGGAAGACATACAAGACCATTGATAATCTCCCTCGATCTGGGGCTCCACGCAAGATCTCATCCCGTGGGGTCAAAATGATCATGAGAACGGTGAGCAAAAATCCCAGAACTACACGGAGGGACCTGATGAATGACCTGCAGAGAGCTGGGACCAAAGTAACAAAGGCTACCATCAGTAACACACTACGCCGAGAGGGACTCAGATCCTGGCAGTGGTCAGGCTGTTCCCCCCCTGCTTAAGCCAGTACATGGGGGGGGTCCGGCCTGTCTGAAGTTTCCAATAGCATATGGAGATCCGAAGAGGATTGGGAAAATTTCAGTTGGTCAGATGAAACCGAAACTTTTTGGTAAAAACCTCAACTCGTGTTTGGAGGAAAGAAATGCTGAGTTGCATCCCATAACACCATACCTACTTTGAAGCATGGGGGTGGAACATCATGCGTTGGGCTGTTTTTTCTGCATAGGGACCGGACGACGATCCGTGGTAAGGGAAGAATGAACGTGCCCATGTGTCTTTGTGATTTTAGTCCAAAACCTCCCCTTCCACAGTGAGAGCATTGAAGATGGAACGTGGCGTGGGGTCCTTCCAGCATGACAATGAGCCCAGACACACCGCGGGCAACAAGTGAGTGGCTCCATAAAAAGTCATTTTCAAGGTCCTGGGGTGGCCTCGCCAGTCTCCAGACCTCAACCCCATAGAAAATTTGTGGAGGGAGTTGAAAGTGTATTTTCCCCAGCGACAGCCCCCAAAAGCATCAACTGCTCTAGAGGAGATCTCCCATGGAGAAGGGCCACATACCAGCTAAGTGTTTTCAACCTGGTGAAGACTTACAGGAAATGTGTTGGACCTCTGGCTTGCCAACAAAAATTGTTTCAAAGTATTAAGTTGAACTTTTGTTAATTGAACCAAATTTTATTTTCCACCATAAATTTACAATTAAATCTTTTAAAAATCCTACAATGTGATTTCCTGGATTTTTTTCTCATTTTGTCTCTCATAGTTGAAGTGTACCCATGATGAAAATTACAGACCTCTCTCATCTTCCTAAGTAGGAGAACTTGTACAATCAGTGGCTGACTAAATACTTTTTTGCTCCACTGTATATAATAAATATATAGTAATCTTAAGTAGAATTACCCCTAAAAAACTTTAATAATAAAATACAACCCAGTGCTGGTGTCAGTAAAATAATAATAATAATAATAATAATAATAATAAATAAATAACAAAAACAACAAATGGTATTTACACACACACACACACACACACACACACATATATATAAGTATACACAATAAGCACATAATATAGTAAGCATTAGTAAAGTACATAATATATACACAAGTTTTTTAGGGATAATTCTATTTAAGATTACTCAAAAGTAGCCAAAAAAATATTAACCTACAAAATACATAGCAAATTTTAAATGTATAATAATAATAATATTAATAATAATAAATATAAGAAACTTAAAATGTTTTCAATTTTTTGTTTCAGTTGTAATATCACGCTTTTTTAAAATGTTCAGTGTATTTTGTAGGTTTATTTTTTTATTGAGTGTTTAATGTCCTGTTTGTCCTTTAGCCAGTGAGAGCTGAACTTATTGATCTCCATAATCGATGAGATGCCATTGTGTTTGCTGCTCCGGATAAAGAGCTCAGGATTCAGGATCTGATCCGTTCTGCACACGGATTATACCGAAGTTCTGAGGCTTCAAGTTTAGAAGACCTAATTTTATGTTTTAGTTTGATGCTGTTGCCATTTGGTTTGATTTTTCTCTGCAGAGCTGTGAAATCTTCAGCGATAAAGGTTTAGTCTATAATTCAGACCAGTGCTTTTTATTAATTTGAGTTTTTCTTACAACTTTAAAATGATTTCATTTTGTTGGTGCTTTTTTGTTATTGCTTCCTGTTTTAAATGTATTTAAACTTTTTCACTCATTTTTTTGCCAATATCCAGTTTTCAATTTGTCATTATTAATATTACGCATTTTTCATTTATTTCTAAATTCTTTCTATCCTTTTTTATTGTCACATGCCAATTTCTGCAGTGTTTTTTATATAAATAGATAACAATTCAATAATTTTATATGTATATAATCACTTATTCTTATATTTTCTTGACTTTTGCCTGACTCCAACTCTAGTTGTTCTTACCATTTATTTTACTGGCTTCAGCGTCTAATTTGAATTTACTCTTGCTTTTTTATTTATTCATTTGTATTAAATGTGTGCAGCGGGGTTTATTATACTGTTCCTCCCTTCCATTAGATTTATTATTACTTATTTATGTATTCATTTATTTATTTTAGAGAGAGATTTGCACGTTTATGCTCCAGTGATTTGGTTTGTCTATTTTTCAGCAGTTGTGTTATTAGTTATTGGAGCTGATGATGAGTGTTGGGGTTCCTGAGGGTCTGGTGGACCTGCTGAAGAAATTCACAGTGGAGGTGTTGAAGCAGAGACCCTCGGACCTTGTGCATTTCGCTGTTAAATATTTTACCGGTCTGAGAGAACAACGTGATGGAACAACAGGAGATCCAAACAATCTCACAAATAATCTACAGAGAGAAGAAACGTCTGAAGAGAAGCAGCCTGCACAGACAGAATCCAGCGAGGAAGAGGAGGAAGATGATTTTCCTGAGGATTTCTCGTTCAAACGTACGTAGTGATGAGTGTCTGTGAATTTAATGCAGTGACTGACGTTCCTTATTTTTATGTTTTAAAATAAAACAACAAACAAATAAACAATTTAAAAAATAAATCTTAGCTCTTAAATGTCATGTCAGGCTGTAATACCGATGTTGTCCACAAGTCTTGGAAGTCCTCGAAGTAAAATGTGCAACGAGTGTCTGATGCCGTCTAGTGGTAAACAGTTAGCATTGCAGGCTCATCAGGATTTTGCCACCATTTCTGTGTAATAAATTTCGAGTATAAAGAAAAAATCGGTTCAGTCAATTTGTCAGTATTCAGTCTGATAATGAGTCAAACCTTTAGCAGTCTAGAAACAGCGTGTAATATTCGGTTAGCACATTGTTATATTAGTTATTTGTTCTCAAGCAAGTATAGCACAGCATACATACTTTAGTCCTCTTTTACATTTACATCTAGCAGATACCTGAACCTTGGTCCTTAATCCACTTTTTTGTATTGTCTGGCTTCACCAAAAAGGACCCTAACATCCTTTTATCTCTCTGCATAGCTCCACCGTCCAACAAGTGCAACCGAAAATCAGGTAAGTGCATATGTATTATTTATTTCTTATTTATTGATTACCAAGTCGCAGTAGTAACTGCAGTACTGCTACATAACCACCATAGAAATTACAATATGAATACTGGGCGCCGTCCTGTGGTGAACTATTGGTATTGCAGGTCCATCAGGATTCTGCACACAATTATCTGCGTAACAGAATCCTTTACTAAAGAAAAACATCGCGTTAATGGCAATACTCAGTCTGATATCTAGTCAACTAGACTAGATACAACATATAGTATTTGGTTCCTACATTATTTGCCTATACTGCCGTTATGCGTTCTCAATAAGCAATTACAAGATTAAATGTAATTGACAATGACTTCAAATCACCATAAAGAAAAATATTTTCTCTGTTTGTGTAGCTCCGTTTTCTACTAAATGCAACCGGAGAGTATCGGGTGAGTGAAAATCTATTTATTTATCGTGTTGTGAGATTAGTTAAAACCACACACCCTGATCACTATATAGAGCACTTTAAAAGCAACATGAGGACGTGTCCTAATCATACACCATAATTACTTTGTAAACACCATCTGTTAGTCCCCCTTTTGCAGCCATAACAGTCCCCACTCTTCTGGGAAGGCTTTCTACAAGATTTAGGACTGTGTCTGTTGGTGGTTTTGCCCATTCATCCATAGGGGTATTTGTGAAGTCAGACACTGTGATGTTGGATGAGGGGCCCTGGCTTGAAATTTCCATTCTGGTTCATCCTACAGGTGTTCAATGGGGATGGGGTCAGGGCTCTGTGCTGGCCAATCAAGTTCTTCCACAACAAACTCACCCAACCGTGCCTTTATGGAAGTTGCTTTGTGCACTGGGGTACAGTCATGCTAGAACAGAAACGGGCCTTTCTCAAAGTGTTCCAACAGAGTTAAAAGCATACAATTGTCCAAAATGTCTTGGTATGTTGAAGCATTATGTTTTCCTTTCACTGCAACTAAGGGGCCTTGGCTAACCCCCAAAAAACAACCCCATCGCATTGTACCTCCTCCACCAAACTTTACAGCTGGCACAGTGCAGTCAGGTAGGTATTGTTCTGGCATTCACCAATCCCAGACTCATCCATCAGACTGCCAGACAGAGAAGCGTGATTCATCACTCCACAGAACATTTGAGGAGGGATTTGAACTCTGGAACTTCTGGTCCACAGTCCAGTACCTTAACCGCTAGGCTAAGCATGGCTAGGTGCTTGATTGTATACACCTGTGGCAATGCTGTGGACATTTTGCTGGTCCCTACAAGGGAAATTCCAGAATACAAAAACTGGAAACATTATTTTGAGAAGTCAGATGATTTGCTTTAGGTACTGGTGTTATGAATAATGTAAGGCCTTAATAAGCTACAGTAATTGTTTTCTTAACAATGATAGATAGACAAGCAAATTTGTTAGCGTTCACCGAGACGTGTGTGTGTGTGTGTGTGTGTGTTTGCGCATGAGTACAGTGTGTGCAGAGGCCTATAACCCTGATGACGATGATGACGATGATACTGAGCTGAAGGTCGTTCATCCCAAAACTGATCTACAGCGCTGCAGACTACAGGAAGCCTGTAGGGATATACTGCTGTTTAAAACTCTGGAAAAGGTAACACACACACACACACACACACACACACAAAAAATAAAAAAGATGGTATAGACAAAGCAAAGAAAATTTAAAAATAACCAGTTTTCTGTACATCTACTTTGACTTTTATTTACACGAACCCAAGATATTCCATGTTTTTTCTGGTCAACTTCATTTCATTTGTTAATAGACATCCCATTCATGCATTTCAGTCCTGAAACACATTCCAAAAAAAGTTGGGATGGGACAATTTAGGCATAGTAATGAGGTAAAAATTAAATAATGATGCGATTTCAAACAGGTGATGTCAACAGGTGATCACGATTTGGTACAAAAGCAGTATCCACAAAAGCCCGAGTCTTTGAGCAGCAAAGGTAAGCAGAGTACCAGTTTGTCAACAAATGCGTGATAAAATTACTGACATGCTTAATAACAGTGTACCTCTTAGAAAGATTGGAAGGGATTTAAATATTTCTCCCTCTACAGTTCCTAATATCATTAAACAATTTAAGAAATCTGGAGGAATTTCAGTACTAGAAGGGCAAGAGCACAAGCCTAACCTGAACACCGGTGATCTCTGATCCCTCAGACGGCACTGCATCAAGAACCGTCATTCATCAATAGCGGATAGAACCATAATGGGATTACTTTATCAAACCTTTATTACACTCTACAATACAGAGTTACATTCACAAATGCCACTTAAAACGTTAATGTGCAAAAAATAAGCCTTATGTTAACAATGTCCAGAAACAGCATCAACGTCTCTGGGCTTGGAGGCATCTGGGATTAACCATCACACAGTGTATTGTGGTCAGACCAATCAGTATTCCAGATCTTTTTTGCAAGAAATGGACACCGTGTGCTCCGGAACAAAAAAAGGACCATCCAGACTTATCAGCAACAGGTCCAAAAGTCAGGCTCTGTCATGGTATGGGGTTGGGTCAGTGCCCTTGGCAAAGGTCATTTTCAATTCTTTGATGGCAGCATTAATGCAAAAAAGTACACTGATTTTAGAGCAACATAAGCTGTTTGTAAGCCTTATCTAGGGATGTCCATGCATTGTTTCAACAAAACAATGCAACACAAACCAAATCAGTAAAGGCTAGGACTAAAAAATTAAAATTCCTTTCAGTCTTTCTTTGACTAACATTGTTTTCAAACATTTATTAACAAATGGAATAACGTTGGCCAGGCAAAACATGAAATATCTTGGGTTCATAATGTCTGCAAAGAAATAAAAGTCATAGACAATGTAAGAAACACTGCGCTTTTTCCATACTGTCGCAACCATTTTCAATTTGGGATTGTAATATATTCTAATTAAAACTAGTATATATATGTATAGACTTACAATAAGTCACACAATCCCAAGCTACAAACGTGTGTGTGTGTCTCAGGAACAGTTCTCGGAGGTGTTAGACGCCATGTTTGAGGTGCAGGTGCAGCCTGGTGATCACATCATTGATCAGGGAGATGACGGAGATAATTTCTACGTGATTGAGAGGTTCTAGTTCACTCTGTATTACAACAAACGATTAACTAGCACTAATATAAATATGTAAACGTTACAATTAGTTTTGCTTATGCAGTCAGATTCGTCTGTGTTTGTATCTCATGGCTCAGAGGTGTTTATGATATCGAGGTGATGAAGGATGGTGTGAGGCTCTGCGTGGGTAAATACGATAATAAAGGAAGTTTTGGAGAGCTGGCACTCATGTACAACACCCCACGTGCTGCCACCATCATCGCCACCCAGCCGGGGGCACTATGGGCACTGGTAAATCAATAAATAACCCAAAAATGTACTATTATGTTAAATGCTCTGGCTCCAGGTAATAATACATACATTTGTCGATCTATTTTGTGTGAGTAGGACAGAGCGACGTTTCACCGACTGATTGTGAAACAGAATGCCAAGAAGAGAAGGATGTACGAGGCCTTCATCGAGAGTGTTCCTCTACTGAAATGTTTGGAGGTGTGAATCATTGCCTCAGTGACAGACTGATAGTCTGTATTGATACAGAAGTGGTTGTGGCGCCACTTTATTATATGTGGGTTCTGGTTCGTCTTACCTTTGGCCGTGACCTCCTCCGTTTGTACCGGAACTTGTATTAATAAGGACCGACACTCAAACCAGCTGCTTTCATTTCTCTGCTCATTAAGAGCCACGTGAAAGGCCTGCACACCCGGTCAACATAAAAGTCCTCCAAACGTGTTACATTCGGTTATATTGCCAGAGCGGCAGACAAATACATAAACAGAAATGCAGACAGACAGGTACCTTTTTTCAGTTAATTCACGTTAAACATTAAAATCATGCTTCTCAGTTAAGTCTTCATGAAGTTTAAATTATCTGAATTAATTTGTTCGTGTGGAATAAACATACGTATCCCCTGTCTATAAATCTGCACCACTTCCTAACACATTTCTCCTGCTCTTTTAAGAAGGATTTCTGAATTTATTATTTTTTTAAATCTGTCATTTGCTTTTATAATGCAGGTTTGAAGGTTGAAATGAAACTCTCAGGCGTGACGGTACTAATAACCGGGTTAGACTGGGCTTTGTGAAGCTGTAAAGAAGTAAACCTGAAACAAATCCATTCAGCTCTTTCTCTAAAATCTGTTCCCTTAGCTCTCTGAGAGGATGAAGATTGTCGATGTTTTAGGAATGAAAACCTTTAAAGATGAAGAGCAGATCATTAAGCAGGTTGTGATCATATAAAGTTTTCGTTTCATCTAAACTGTGAGTGTGTATCGTTCTGATATCAGGCCCTGTGTGTCTTTTTTAAACAGGGAGATGAAGCTGATTGTTTCTACATCGTGGAGTCTGGTGAAGTGAAGATCATGATCAAAGTAAGTAATTATAACAATAGCAGTAATAATATCAAAACTATAACCATAGTAATACTTACTATATCAACAGCAATAACAGTGATAATTATTATAGGGTGACATGCGTTAGGTCAATCGGCATCTCTAAAGTATCTGTGTGGATTGGTACGGTTCCCAGGGTTCCCGCCCAGAACATCACAGAACATTAACCTCTGATTTCTTCTTTCAGGAAACTTTAAAGTTTGAAAAGTTTAAAGATGTGTTGATATTTCATATTAAAATATATCTCACAGCTTTTTTCCCAGTTAATTCTAATCTTGAATGTCTTCAGTGTGAGCTACTTGCACATTAGATTTAAAACTCTATTAAAACTGCACTTGACAAAGCAGGTCAATAATCCAGACCACACTTGAATGCTTGTTTTATATATTTTCTCTTCAGATGAAGCGGGTAAAGGATGAGAAGGAAATGGAGGAGGTGGAGGTAGCCCGCTGTGTAAGGGGACAGTATTTTGGAGAGCTGGCGCTCGTCACTAACAAACTTCGTGCCGCTTCTGTTTATGCCGTGGGAGACACAAAGTGTTTAGGTAAAAAACTAAATAAAAAAATTAAGAATTCTTGTTCATTAGTGTAAACCTCTCTAACATTCAGTGTCACTGTAAGGTTTAGGAGCACAACGAATGCATTGCATCTTTCTACATCACATGCAGAAGTTACATGAATAGAACTTTTACAGTTCTAGTTGTGTAGGATCGGACGCATGGTTCCTGGTTAGGACTAATAAATACATATCAAATTTCAGTTTTTATGACCTGGATCTTCTGCATGTGTTTCAGTAATCGATGTTCAGGCGTTTGAACGTCTGCTGGGTCCCTGTAAAGAGATTATGAAGAGAAACATCGCTTCCTACCAGGAGCAGCTGGTGGCGCTGTTTGGATCCAGTGAGGATCTGAAACACTGAACGAATGAAATCTGCTCCATGTTCCACTCCATGCTCCATGTTCCACTCAAGGTCCAGGGTTCAAATCCCACCTCTGCCAAGCTGCCACTGTTGGGTCCGTGAGCAAGACCCTTAACCCATAATTGCTTGGACTGTAAGACTGTATCAACTGTAAGTCGCTCTGGATAAGGGCGTCTGCTAAATGCTGTAAATGTAAATGTACTCATCAACTTGCTTTCCTCATTTGTCGTTAAACATTTAACTACAGGAAAGATGGTTATGATTCCTGCTTCCTACGACCCCGAGTTTGATAAATGAAATAAATGTGCATCTCATAATAAAAGTAAATAGTATAACTGATATATTAATGGTAAATGGTTTATTTTCTAAATGAAAATGCTACACAACCTCTGCAGGTACAAACTTAAATATGACACTTTTCTGCAAACACGTTTTTTAATTCTGGGACTGTAGTAGCCTAGCGGGTAAGCTACTGGACTCTGGACCAGAAGGTCCAGGGTTCAAATCCCACCTCTGCCAAGCTGCCACTGTTGGGTCCTTGAGCAAGGCCCTTAACCCACAATTGCTTGGATTGTAAGACTGTATCAATTGTCATTAGTAAACAGTACTAGTGTCAGGGTTTGACATTTCTGTGTTGGTGTGTCTCCATTTTTTTTATTCACTCTCGATCCACATTTCATCCAATCATCAGCGTCCTCCTGCAGACTCCACCGGGCGAAGTTCAGTTTTGTGAATAGGCATAATCTCCAATCCCTCAGACAGCACTGCATCAAGAACCATCATTCATCAAAAGCTGAGAGAACCACATGGGCGAGGGATTACTTTTATCAAATCTTTGTCAAGCACTACAATTACATTTGGGAATAGTTACATTCCCAAATGCCACTTAAAATGTTACTGTACAAACAAGCCTTGTGTTAAGCAGGTCCTGAAACGGCATCAAGTTCTCTGGGCCTGGAAGCATCTCAAAAACGCAGCCTTTCGTACCAAATCATGATTATAATCACCTGTTTGGAAATCACATCATTGAATTTTTACCTCATTACTAGACCTGAATTGCCCCCGTCCTAACTTCTTTGGAATGTGTTCCGAGCTTGTAATACAAGAATGGATGTCTCGGGTTCAAAGGAAATGTAAGAAACCCTGCATATTTTTAATTAGCATTTTCCATACTGTCCCAACGTTTGCTGAATGGGGCTTGTACCAAACAGTCCATTTAGAATCAGCTAAATGGTTCCAAAGTGAATTATTTCTATGAAAATAGAAGCATGTTTCAATATTTATCTTTTAAATGATAAGATTTACTGAAATTTGATGATTATAGTAATTCCTAAATCGTAATTTAACTAGCTGAGCAACCTGTCATTTAAAAAAATGTTATGACCGATCACTTCCATTACCAGTGACTCTGAGCACAACGTCTCCGGGGCTGGTGAAATGATTCTGCATTGACCAGCACAGGAAAGAGAAAGTGATTTTAATAGCGTTCTCATTTTATTACCATGAACTTATTTCTGAAGTGTTGGGTTGATACTCACCCTGCTGTGTGCATGTGCAGGGATCCAGATTCCGTCCCAGCCTTTCGTATCTCATTCCCTTACAGGAGTACAAGCCGTTGCTCCCAAAGCCCTGCTCATTTTGAATCAGAGTTCATGTCTGCTCTTTTGTCCAGCCTGCCATTAAACATTCTCCGGTCAGACATTGGTCTCGTGTCTCTTTCTGCTGAAAACCTAACTGTGTCATTTTTCAGCTGTCATTGCACTTCTAGTCATTGTTTAAACCGAGGGAAAAAAATATTACCGTCGATATTTCTTACTTAAAGACATTTATTTCACACAAAATGATTCTCATGGAGGTTCAATAAACAATGAAACGAGAGATCATGTGACTTATATTCAAGTTTTATGGAACCTTTTTTTTTATTCGAGTAAGAAAATTTGAAGTGCCCGCAACAAACCCTCGTAAGAGCTGCCAGCCCAAAGGTCTCAAGTATTTACACGACAAATTAAAGTTAGGATTTTCACACGGATGATTTTCGTTCGTCTCTTGGCGTGAAGGTTTCTGTAGTTAGTTCTATGGTTGAAAATAAAGGGCAACTCTCCTGGGTTTAAACCAACTTCTGCCAAGGTTTTAAATATTTAAAATATTTACAGTCCTGCTCTCCAGAAGTCCAGAGTCTTTTCGCCCGGCTGGCGGATGAACCGAAGGAGAACTGGATTAGCAAAGTGAGCGACGGCGAGGTTGATGAGTCCATCCCCTGAAACGTACACACTCGATGTGATTCCTCCTGCATACGCAGCGACGCATGATTACTCCAAACACACATTAGTCCTCCTTTAGGTCGAGTCTTATTATCCATCTTTAAAAAAATACCAGAACTAAACCGGTGAAGAATGAAGAAAAAACGTAGCGTCCACTTTGCATCATTTTTACTCGTTCTTCAAAAACATCCTGATTCCCCAAGAATTTCCATGAATAAAAATAAACCAAAAGAGTCACCAATAAATACAAATACAGCAGAGAAATGGTCAAATTAGCTTGTTTGTAATCTGGTGCTGCTGACGGACAAATCCTTGAGCTGTCTGGCGACCCCAGAGCAAAGAGGGAGTAGAGAAAACGTCTGATATGTACAAGAACTCCAAACCGATATCTCCGGAGCTTCCTCGAGTCTCTAAAATCCGACGAGGCGAGTTTAAAGGACGATCACACCGAGGTGATGACGATCATGAGGTGAGGGGAGATGCTGGAGATCTGGTTGAGAAGGTCAGGAGCAAGCCGTGAGAGGTGACTCTCGGAAAACTCGCACGGAGGGAAGATCTGCAGCACGTAGGCCGGCTGCAGGGAGAGAGAGGGAGAACATTAGTAGTTATCTCCACCAGGTAGGAGGCACGGCCGAAGACCCAGACATTCCAGCATCATCTCATCTCACACACCTGATTGGAGCCAGGATTGGGAACGTTGATGATGCCTGCAGCCAGCTTGGCCTTCAGGTAGTTGATGAAGGCTGATCTGAGAACTTGCGTCTGGTTCACAACGTCTTCCTGATCGCGACCGCACGGCATGGCCAGCAGGAGGCAGAACTCACTCTCGCCCTACAGATAAAACCGTGCAGAGTAACGCTCAACGACGGAACACAGAACATGTCCTGGTCATGCATTCAGACTGAAAGGAGAATCATATCAGAAATGCGTAAGTATCAGTCTTACGGTCATCCTGCGAGCAACTCCCTCCAGCTGCTGCGTCTCCAATCTCATTCTCTGGACAATCCGGAGCAGAGCGCCAGTCTCTGGCACAGGAAGAGACCGCAGACCTAGAGACTTGTTTCCACAAACAAAATGTAACTGGACAGCTGCTGTGTCATTCTTCAGGGCCAGCAATCCTTGCCACACAATTGGGTACTTCTGTTAAACACAACCCGACACAACCAAAATTAATAACAACGAACCGCATCCGTACAAAACATGGATTAAAACTAGACATGGACCAATGACATTTACAGCATTTAGCAGAAGCCATTATCCAGAGTGACTTACAATTGGTACAATCTTACAGTCCAAGCAATTGTGGGTTAAAGGTCTTGCTCAAGGACCCAACAGCGGCAGCTTGGCAGAGGTGGGATTTGAACCCTGGACCTTCTGGTCCAGAGTCCAGTACCTTAACCGCTAGGCTACCACAGTCCCAATTATTTTTGGGATGCGGTCAAGAGGTGATATTTCAAAAATAGGGGAGAAAATGCAGAGAAACTGTGTACAGCTCAAACTGGGACTACTTAGTTACTAAAAACAAAGAGAGGCTGAGAGAACATGCATTTATGGGAAGATAAACTGTTACACCAGCATTGCAACCTGCTGCTCTTAACTGAGATAAAATAAAAGTTCAGCAATTTTGTCTCATTTATTATTATTACTTATATTGGTTGCAAAAATATGATATCTGCATTATATCGGTCACCCTGCTCTCTAAATATCAGCCACTGAACAACTCGCATCGATCGACCACTAACTCAAACCCTGCAGTTTCTCCTCATGACGTACCGTCAGAAGCTGTACCATGCTGACTTGCTGATGACCCACATGCTCCATGTTGCTTTCTGTCTGAGCCTGGATGTGGTCCGAGTCCTGAGCACCCTTTGGTAGAACCAAAACAAGTTAGTCAGATTCAAACCTGAGCAGTGTTGATACAATGTGCGAGTACGGGACGCGGACGCACCTGCGAGGGCGTGATGTTGCGAGGCGGTTGTCCAATGGCCAGGGGCGAACTCTCAGGGTACTGGACAGTGCGCAGGTTGGTGTACATGGCTGAATACTGTGTCACGGTGCTAGAGGGCATCAGCTGTACCCTCTGAGGAGACGCCATGGCAGGAGCCGTGCTACGAATTGCCATCATTCCATCCTTCCCGGGGGGTGAAGTGGCCATCTTCATTTCGACCTGCTTCAGTGCGTCTTTCTCAGAAATGCCTTTTGGTAAGAGATGCGCCCGTGGCGAGAGAGACGCCGCAATGCTGACCGGGGTCGAGGTGGGCGGGACAGCTTCAGCAATGTGCCCCGGGTGAAGCTCCGCAGCTGGACGCTCCCCCTGCTGGTGGTGCATGAGCATAAGCATGTCCCTTGGGGGCAGGTTGAATCGGTCCAGGGGCATCCCACTGTGGATGGGTCCTCGGTATTCCGCCGGGATGGACTCCGGTTTCAGTTGAGTTGTCGGCGGCCTTCCAAGGCCTGGATGGAAACGTCTCGCTTCGTCCTCGCATCCATCGTGGCCTCTGGCATTGGCTGGGTTCACTTTGAGGACCATCTCCCTGTTGACCACAGCCTGGGGAGACGTAGGCCGCTGCTGACCAGGCTGCCAGGATGACGCGAGGCCTTCGGAGTGAATGCTATAGTTCATCCCTAATGGAGGCGTGTTAACCCTCACTTCTCCCTGAGAGAGGTGGCCCATGGAAATGGCCTGGCCCACCCGGTGAGGAGAGATTCTTCCAAGGTTGGCATGCGTGCTGTGAGGAGGCATGATGACCGACTGTTCAGAGTGATGTACACTGGGGACGTACTGAGACATGGCAGGTAAGCCAGCTGACAAGACCATAGAAACACCTTTGGGTGATGAAGAGCCAATAGGAGAAGACACCTTAGCAAACGGAGACTGGGGGTGCCCCGATTTTCGTGGGGATCTCGGTTCCTGTTTTGGCTGAATGTGTGAAGCGGCTCTGTCTGAAGGCGTGCCCGGTATGTACCCGACGTGATTACCAGCTGCAGAGGGAAGGTGAGGGCTTATGGCAGGACTTATGGTAGACACCCAGGCAGATTCATTTCCTTCTGGTTTCTTGGGAAGCTTCACAAGCATCGTGTACTCCGAGTGATGGTAACCCATGACTTGTGAAGGACCGGGTGCCTGCGGTAGCCTTTTCACCACTCCGCTCTGAACTGGAGCGTATGAATCCAACTTGTCCGGTCCAGATTCATGTTTAGAGGACATGTTTGTCTGTGATTTTAGCGAATGGACGTGATCTGGTGGAGCGATTGAACCCTTAGCATCTCGCTGGGATGCACTGTAAAGCTCCTGCTTGATCTGAGGCATGGTCACCAACTGCTGGGATTCGATGTCTACAGCACTAGGGGGTGGGATCTGACTGATTTTGGCACTTATCCGCTGTCGCCCCTCGATTTTTTGTCCCGAGTGACTCAGCACTACCACTCCCTCAGAGGTGTTCACCCTGAGGCCTGCAGGAGCTCCTGTACTCAAGGATGTGCTCTCCACTATATAGCGTCCGGCATTTCCGCCCTCCTCACCGACGGGTGGACCGTGATAAGTGCTACTTTCCTCCAGGCTCGGCTGGTACATCTGTTTAGGTGGCTGCTTGTCCATAAATAGATTACTTTTTGGAATACCGTGCTTGTCCTCCGACTCAGAAGGGTTGCACACGCGGCTGATGACAGATGTGGAGGCGATGACAGAAATGACTGATTGTTTCGCCTCTGGCGACGGCAAGGAGGCGGGCTGTCGAACTACGGCCTGGGTCGAAATAGAAGATGGCCGGTTTTCATGCGCCACACTCTTGGAGTCACTTTCCCTGGCATGCATTTTACCAGGGGTAGCACCAACATCTGGGATGGGTATACCTCTTGGCTTTGCAAGAATTTTGCGCAAGTCGCTGCTGTTGCCCTCATGGCCAAATGAATCAGAAAGCGGGGCTGCATTATCCAACGGGGCTGCAGGTGTCACTAAAGGGGACAGCACGGCAGCCTCCTTAGACTGGGTCTGGGTCAGTCGGTCTGTTGGGGAAATGGGAAGTCTACTTGGGTGTGAAGGTTTGAGGCAAATACTTGTGGGCGAAAGGGAAGGAGATGTGCAATCGTATGGATTCGACTGGGGCTTGGCTGACGTTGGGCTTTTGTTTACTGCTGGACCAGATGGTTTTGGCAGATCTGGCTGTTCCTTCGAAGGAACCTCTGTCATTTTAGGAACTTCAGCAACATTCGCTGTTAAACTCATATCCTGCTTAGAAGGGGGGGTGATCACAGCGGCAGCCGGAGGCGCCGGTTCTATAACTGCCGGTATCTCTGCTGGTATGGATTCTGGAGTCTTGACAGAGAAACTCTCTGCATCCGTGACCATGTCTTTACTCGTTTCTTTTTTGTTTCCAGCAGCCCTTTGGCCTTTGGGTCGCTTCTGAGCTTTGGGTCTGCCTTTAACTCCTTTCCTTAGCGGTCCTACATTGGGGGTGTCCTCCTGAACAGGAGCAGAGTTGACGCTATTTTCAGCAATTTTATCGTCCGGGATGATATTTTGGATGACGGGGTCTGGTTCTATCACAGGGCAAGACATGTCTTCATACGTGATGGAATCGATGGCAGCTGCAAGTTCAGTTTCGCTGGCAGGATTAGCAGGTTTGTCTTCCTCCGGCTCACACTCGGGCTCTGCTACAAGCTGAGCAGCTTGTGTCTCAGTCGGGATTTTGAACTGAAGCGGAGCAGACTCTTCTGTAAGCTTAGCAATGTTCTCCACGGCTTGTTCAAGTTCCATCTGGTGGGACAACAATGCCTCGTGGGGATCCTTGACTTTCAGGGGAGGTGTCACAGACTCTTTAACACTGCCAACATCCTCGATTATATCCTTCTCAAATCTAGTTTGCTGCGTTTGCTCTTTCGGGGAAGTACCTGGAGCGATCTTTGTAGGGGAGTCATCATGCCCAGACACGTCCTCATCGGTCTGAAGCACTGCCTTTACTTCCGTCACATCAAGCCTGATCCTAAGATTTTTAAGCACGAGGGATTTATCTTCAGTCAGCAGTTTTGAATTGCGACTCAGACGGGTGGGCTTTGCTCTTCCACTCTTATCCAATGACGGGAGGTCTTGGACAGAATCATTTTTCTCCTGGCTCCCAGTGAACTTCTCTATTTGAGCTGCTTTATCTCGGTCTTGTTTTCCTTCTGAAATAGTTTGAGGTTTATTTTCATCCTTCAACTTGTTGTCCACTGAAGGTCCCCCATCATGCTGGGTGGTGCTGTCCTGAGAATCCATGTCCATCTCCGGAGTGACAGCATCAGATGTTTTTTCCATTCGGTCTCCTTTCTTCCCAAATCCAGACACAGTAGCTTGGTTAGCGGCTTTGTGCGAGTTAGGAGAATGTTTGCCTTTTCCTGCCTTGGTGACCGTTTCGCTGTTTCCAATTTCATCACACTCCTTAGTCTCGGGTAACTTTGACCGGTCTGCCTTTACAACCGAAGGATCCTCACCTTGGCGCCTGTTCTTAGGTGGACGCCCACGTCTCGAGGTAGTCGGTGCAGGAATGCTTTCTGGTTCAGGCTGCTGCTGCTGTCCAGCGTCTTTGTCCACACCACGTTTGCGTGCAGCACGTGGCGACTCCACCTCCTTGCCGGTTTGTGGGGGGGATTCGTCTTCACCGGGATTCACCTTCAGATAAACAGAACGCACGTTTCTACGTCTCGCTCTTACAGGAGGGGCGTTCTGTTCTACTCCTTGCTCCATCTCAGGGCTGTGGATGGGAGATTTTCCAGTTGACCTGGTATCAGAAACGGCTTTAGCCGCCTCTCCTCTTGGAGAAGACGAACGTTTAAGCTTTTCTCTATCGATGCGTTCACTTTTGCGTGTACTTTGTTTATCCGGTGTGTTTGAAGTTAAAGGTGCTGCTGGTGCTGGAGGTGAGGCCTTGCCCTTCTTGTTTCTTGACCTTGGAGCGGGAGAAATCGGTTCTTCTTCTGGTATGTAACTGTCAGGACACTTTAGGTCAACCTCTTTGACTGGAGGATCTACTTCTGCGGCTACAGGCTCGGGTTTCTCTAAACTGTTCGATTCATCTATGAGCATAGGGGAGGGAGAATTCGGTAACTCTGGGAGCTCAGCTGGTGGCTCAGGTTCTGGTTCATGGATCACTTTGGAGTTGGCGGCCTGAGGTTCATGACTGGAAAACGGCTGCACATCTGCGTCGTGTGTCACTTCCGCGTCTTTTGTAGAGCTTACTTTAATCTCATTCACCAAAGTCGTCGACTCCTGCAGTTCTGAGCTAACTGACTCGGGTGGTTCTTGAGGCATTGAATTGGACTGACAGGTGATCGGTTCAGGCTGCTTTTCGTCTTTCGCTGGAAGGCCGATTTGCTTCGGAGAAGTGGCTTGAACGTTTCCCGTTTCTGGCCGCGGCGACATCTGTTTCGTCGCAGCAACAGGAGGCGGTGATTTTGGCGTTTCCTGGACGGAGCTTAAATGCTGATTCACTACCTGAACGTTTTGCACAGGGGTTGGCTGAGGTGCCTGTACTGGGCTGACTGGTTTAATCTCCGTTTGCTGTACAATGGGTTCAACAGTAGTGAGTCGCTGGGTTGCTTCCTCTTCTGTTTTATCACCAGCTTTACCATCTATAACTACCTCTTTCTTAGATTCTTGCTGAGACTGGTCTTTTCCCTTCTGCTGCTGCAGCCTGGTTAACTCTAAAAAGCGATCATGGAAGAGGACCACTGGTTCAGGATCAGGCTGACCCTCTACTTGGCCTTGCTGGGCAGCTGGATAGCCAATACCATGTTCATGGTCTTCATGTTTCCTTTCGAGGTGCTGAAGGCGCCTTGAGTCTTGTTCAAAGATAGAACTGTGAAGAAAGCGAGAGGCAAAAAGCTCTCGCCGCTCCTGTTCCTCTGGCTTCGGATCCTCCTTTCTGTCGTCCAATTTATCCTCAGACTCGCTTCGTATTTTCTTCTTCTTCATGTACCAAGAGGGCGTCGGCCGTGGCGCCGATTCAACCTTTTCAGTATCTTTTCTGCTTCTAAAGCTGGCAAAATGAGAGTCGCTGTCCAGGAAAGACCAATTATCTTCCCTTGAAGAGGATAAGGACTTTGCTCGCTCCAGCAATGCCTTGGTATCTGGCGTGATCGTTTGGTCAAGGGCAAAGGCACAAAACCTGTTCCTTTCTAGAGAGCCGGTTAGCTTGGATTCTGGCAGCCTGTCTCCGCGATGCCGTTCGGGGAAAGACATCGAGGTTGACGGCATGGGGGAATTTGGCTTGGGTTCTCGATCTTCTTCAGAGTCTGAGCGCACCTCACCAGGCTCCAAATCGGGCCAAAGTCCATATTCCAAAAACTTCCGATTGAGGCGTCTTTTCTCCGAACTCCTAGAGAAGTCAGGTAACAGGTCCTGCTTTAAGCGACTCTCCCAGCGTCTCTGCTCCTCCTGCAGCGGCGTGCTTAGCTTGGCTATCTGTGAGGAATGCACCCGTTTAACTGAAAGCTCCAATTCTGTGTGAGCATTATCCACAGGTTTGGGGTGTTGCTGCTTTACTTCTTTGACATTAATCAACTGGGGGACATCTGTAAATTCTTCCTCTCCGTGTTGAGAGGAATGAAACCGAGGAGAACTTGCGTTCCATTCAGACTCTTCACTCTTGGGTCGGAAAATCCTGTACACTCGCTCTCGCTTGGCACCTACATCAACATCCAAAGGATCTTTCCTGCTTTTGCTCGGTGGAGAGTTATCAGTGACGTCCTGTGGCGGCTTGCCTACCTCGTGCACCAAGCTACGATGTTCAAAATCTTCCACTTCGACACACTGAAGAGATTCCTGCTTTCCTGGTTTATCGGGTTCTTGGAGCTGCTGCCGGAGCCTTCGATTTTGCTCCATCTGCTTGCGGTAACTCTGGGAAAGATCTATGTCCAGATATTCTTCTCTTCCTTTGGTGTCCTTCTCTGGGGTTCCATCATTGGAGAATCGTCTAGATATACTAGGGCCTGGTTGGGATTTTGAGTCCAAGGCATCCTCAGAAAGCTCAGCTGGTCGTAAAGTTGAGTTCTGCGACTCGGGTCTCATGCTAGGGTCCAATTCTTCCCTTTGACTATAATGGACAGGCACCCTCTCGGATCTCGACTTCGAGTGCTCTTTCTTCTGCGTCTCTTTTTCTAACGGTTTCACGTCCTTTTCTGCCTCTTTTGCAACAAACGAATTTGAGCCGAAGTCTGAAGGCTGGGCAGCTCCGGCACTTTCGTCCTCAAGGCGACCTCTTTTCGGTTTGACGGTTTTGCTATTGGGATCGCCAAAGCGCCTCTTTCGTGCCGCAAGCCTGTCGGAATCCAAGAGTGGATCCTTCCCTTCATTTCCCAGTTCAGACTTTAGGTGCTTCTTTGACCTTGCCTTATCTCTGTCCAGCGACTCAGTCTTGGCATGATCAAGTCTCTCTTTTTGTGGCTCCAGACGAGAAATGGGATCAGAAGGAGAGGGCTCTCCGTCCCCTTTGTGTCTCTGCCTGTCTGAGCCATCCACCTCCGGCAACTTTGTCTTTCCAGAGTTTGAATCGAGACTCGCTTCCCGGTCTGCTTCAGGGTAAGGTCCGCTTGGAGACTGGACCTTACCCCTTCTTGACTTTATTTTCTCGACCTTGTCTCTGTCTGCTTTCTCCTTGCGCCTGCCACGCTTGCTCTTCTCTCCTCCGCTCGCTCGGTCCGCCTCGGACGGCTCGACATCCCTGTCCAGAGTCTCCACCTTGTAATCCACCGGAGATTTTTCAGGCTTTTCAAACTGAGGCGTGGGAGACAAGGAGCTGCAGCTTCCACTCCTTTCAGACGAGTGCCTGTAGACACGCCGCTCTTCTCTCGAGACGCGGTCAGAAGGCGAAGGAGAGGCGGATGGGGTTATGGGCCGGCGCGGATGGGACGGGCTCCACCTGCCGCGGTCAGCCTCGAAGCGCTCCCGTTCTCGCTCGCGTTCCCTTTGAATGTAGCTGTACTTTCGGATATCCTGCTCAAAGGGGTCTCTGTAGTCTCTGTAATCACGAGGGTCTTCGTGATAACGCGGGTCATAGTGGTCGGCCTGGTAATGGTCCAATTCCGCGTACCGTTCGCGACTGCGCGCCGAATACTCCCGACGGGGGTCGTCGGCATAGATCCCTGGAGTCCGTACGTTCTCGTAGTAGGCTCGCTCCGCTGAGAATTCGTGATATGGAGGTCTTCGGTCCTCTCTGATGAGGGAAACAATAAGAATCGTCTTCAGCATTGGTATTAAACAGAACGTTCGTACTCATGAGCAGTAGAGTAGAAGAGGTTCACCTTCTCTCCGAGGCGATTTCATAGAAGTCGCGCATATCCTGTCCTGACGCCTGCATAGAACGATAGAAAGCTACCTGGCTCTCCTGACTGGCAAAATCAACCTGCGGAAAAACAAACAAGCCTCAAGCAACCCATACACATCGTTACTGGTATTGCATCACACCCTACAAAAGACGCAACGCAACGGACCACTGACCTTAATTTTGCTGCCGCCGATTTTCCATCCTTTGGTCTCTCTGACGGCAGCCTGAGCAAAATCAGTGTTGTTGTACAAAACCAGAGCCATCCCCTTTAATCGGTCAAACACGACCTGTTAACGCAAAGATGCAACAATTCAGCAGGGCTCACAGACGCACAGAACCAACGCAGGCGCAACTGTTTGGTGTAAATACCTTGACGACGTGACCATAGCGACAAAAGTGCCGTGTTAGGTACTGCTCTGTGATGTTAGAAGACAGACCGTCCAACCACACACAAGTCGTAGGCATACTCTTCCCAAAACCAAGCTGCCAAGAAGAGATCTTGATCAGTTATACAAAAAAAATGGCATGGATATGACATCATGACCATTCGCATCTGTGATACCTTGAGTCTGTTGGTACCCAGATATTCCCCGTCCATTTTCTTGATGGCTTTACACACGCTGGCAATATCAGAGTACTGCACAAAGGCATACTGAGGAACACCGTTAACCCTCTTAATGTCAATGTCCTGAAAAATACATACAGAATTTTAGAAACTGCATATTAAAGAAGAGAAGGCACTCAAAAAAAACCCCTGCAAAATCCAGGACACCAAACACCTACCACTATCTCTCCAAAGCGCTGAAAAACTTCAAGAAGCTGCTGGTAGTTGGTCGTCTTCTCCAGGTTTCCAATGAACAAAGTTCGAGTGGCCTTCGGGTGGAACTCGTCTATCCTTCCGTCCAAGGGACGAAATTCGTTCTCACTTTCCGTCTCTGTTTGACAGGACAAAGGGGTCAATAACCAACTCTAAGCAGCGCTAGCTACCGCAAACCCGCTGCTTCCCGGAACGAAACTCACCGGGGCCGTTCCAAGCGGTTACTTCAATCAGCATGCCGAAGAAGAGTTTCCCTTTGGACACGCTGAGAGCCTTCTCCTGGTCCTCCTGCTGTCTGAAGAACACTAATCCATATCGCTCCTCTGATGCTCCATGTATCTGTACTGAAGTCACCTTCCCATATTTCTTAAACTCGTGGAAAAGTCCGTCTTTCAAACTTGTATCTGATGATAAAATATTCCAGGTCACCCTTTTAATTCACAAACAGCACTTTATAAACCTTTCGGTTTCGGTACCAACCTGTGGATCGCACAGGGAGGTTCTGGACCCTGATGCCAAAGCTCCTGCGTGGCTCATCGCAGTCCAGAGAGACCGGAGGAGGAGCTGGAGGGGGATGAGTAGCTGCCGACTGAACCGAGCGTGCCCGAGACCCCTCGCTAGAACTGCTGTTTGAGTCACTGCTGCCATAGGACGGAAGGGAAAAAAACCTCTTCAGTTCATAGAAAGGTGCATTACGCAACAAGAGCTGGTCACTAAACTATAAATAACCACCCAGAGTGATAGCAGAGCGAGTACACTTCTCTACCATGGTCCAGAGTCTGCAGTGAAATGCCTGACATTCGATCAATGGAGCAATGCATCACAGGAATCTTTAAAGCCTCTTCAGTTACCGCAGCCTGGGCTACCCAGCATGTGTAATGAATTCTCCGAAGAAATGAGCGCAATTCAGTCTAGACGCTGATTTGATTCCAACCTTTTGTGTTTGTGAACCCTTTAGAATTTTCTATATTTCTTTAAAAATATGAGCTAAAACATCATCAGATTTTCACACATGTCCTAAAAGTAGATAAAGAGAACCCAGTTAAACAAATGACACAAAAATGTTATACTTGGTCATTATTTATTGAGGAAAATGATCCAATATTACATATTAGTGAGTGGCAAAAGTATGTGAACCTCTAGGATTAGCAGCTAATTTAAAGGTGAAATTAGAGTCAGGTGTTTTCAATCAATGGGATGACAATCAGGTGTGAGTGGGCACCATGTTTTATTTAAAGAACAGGAATCTAACAAAGTCTGCTCTTCACAAAACGTTTGTGGAAGTGTATCATGGCACGAACAAAGGAGATTTGGGAGAACCTCAGAAAAAACGCTGTTGATGCTCATCAGGCTGGAAAAGGTTACAAAACCATCTCTAAAGAGTTTGGACTCCACCAATCCACAGTCAGACAGATTGTGTACAAATGGAGGAAATTCAAGACCATTGTTACCCTCCCCAGGAGTGGTCGACCAACAAAGATCAGGCCAAGAGCAAGGCATGTAATAGTTGGTGAGGTCACAAAGGACCCCAGGGTAACTTCTAAGCAACTGAAGGCCTCTCTCACATTGGCTAATGGTAATGTTCATGAGTCCACCATCAGAAGAACACTGAACAACAATGGTGTGCATGGCAGGGTTGCAAGGAAAAAGCCACTGCTCTCCAAAAAGATCATTGCTGCTCATCTGCAGTTTGCTAAAGCTGTGGATAAGCCAGAAGGCTATTGGAAGAATGTTTTGTGGACGGATGAGACCAAAATAGAACTTTTTGGCTTACGAGAAAAGCATTAAGTTTTTTAGAAAGGAAAGCAATGCATTCCAGCATAAGAACCTTATTCCATCTGGGAAACATGGTGGTGGTAGTATCATGGTTTGGGCCTGTTTTGCTGCATCTGGGCCAGGACGGCTTGCCATCATTGATGGAACAATGATGAATTCAATCAGAGAATTCTAAAGGAAAATGTCAGGACATCTGTCCATGAACTGAATCTCAAAAGAAGGTGGGACATGCAGCAAGACAACGACCCTAAGCACACAAGCCGTTCTACCAAAGAATGGTTAAAGAAGAATAAAGTTCATGTTTTGGAATGGCCAAGTCAAAGTCCTGACCTTAATCCAATCGAAATGTTGTGGAAGGACCTGAAGCGAGCAGTTAATGTGAGGAAACCCACCAACATCCCAGAGCTGAAGCTGTTCTGTATGGAGGAATGGGCTAAAATTCCTCCAAGCCGGTGTGCAGGATCAACAGCTACAGGAAACGTTTAGTTGCAGTTATTGCTGCACAGGGGGTCACACCAGATACAAAAGTTCACATACTTTTGCCACTCACTAATATGTAAAATTGGATAATTTTGCTCAGTAAATAAATGACCAAACATAATATTTTTGTCTCATTTGTTTAACTGGGTTCTCTGTATCTACTTTTAGGACTTGTGTGAAAATTTGATGATGTTTTACGTCATATTTATGCAGAAATATAAAACATTCTAAAGGGTTCACAAACTTTCAAGCACCACTGTATGTAACAGGAATCTTTCACACATCTTGGCAAAATGACAAGCAACCTCTGTACAGGTCGTGAAGAAAAATTCCTGAGAAAATTACTTGTTAAATTTCATAATCATACACTGGTCACACAAGAAACGTAATATTTGTAAACTAATTTCAAGGCAGGAGTGGCTATGTCGGAAGCTTGATTCTGTTCTCAATGAATCATATTCACACCTAAAAATCTCCTGTTACACCATGGGGTCCATGATGGTATCCTAAAAATGGTCCCAGGTAGGAAGGACAGCCCCACATCAGAGACCCTTCACCATACTTAACAGTGGATATTAGGTTACTCGCACCTAAAACACCTCCACTTCCAGGCTTCATTACAGCTCAGGATGGATTAAACTGAACATTTCCAGAGCTGTATTAATAACCACTGTCTAACTTGTGCTGACCAACAAACGTTTGCCTCACTTGTAGATTCCCTAACATAAGGGATGTAGCAATCACAAAATTTTAGGATCAATGAACTTTAACCGTCTTAAGTTTAAAGCCATTTGTGAAAGTAAAGCTCAAACCAACAGTGTGACTAAAATCGGCTGCATCCCAAACCACATACTGATGTAACCTACCGAATAGGACTATTTTAAAGACCTGTTGGCAAAAGTCTGAGTTGTTTTACTTGTTATGAATGATCCTCCTCTGGACAAGTGCATGGAAAACAGGGTGGATTTATTCCAGAAAGTCTGGAGGCGTAGGTTTATTTGCACGGCTTGTGAAAAGTTCTCCAGTCTATCTTTATTTTATATGTTTTTATTTATGAGACAAGCCCTCACTCCACAAACCTACATTTACCCTAAAAATAGTATGTATTAAAATCCGTGGATATACCTGCCACTTCCCGTGCTGCTGGTACTGCTAACTGAGTCCGAGCTGGAAGATCGGCTCCTGGACCGTGACCGTGGACCTCTGCTGGGCGACGCTGGAGCTCTTTTCGGGGAATGAGGCGCTTTGGGGGTTTGTCCTGTGGTCCTTTGTGGGGAGGGATGTCGCGATTGCGAGGAATGAGAAGAACGACTCCTGCGATGATGATAAGTCCGATCAACACGACGTCCCCGGTCGTCACGGTAAGGATCCCGGCGCGCAGAGCTGGATAAAGCGAAGGGATCGCGAATTCGAGACTCAAAGTGAGAGTCTGTGGCGTCAAACCCGCCACTTATCGCGCCGACTGCCGGGCTGGAGCCGACGCTAGACGCAAAAATGGCACGGTCTCTGTAATAGTCCGTGTTGTAGTGTCGCGGCCTTTCAAACGTGCCGGTGCGTTCGTGGTGTCCGTACGGATTGTGCTCGTATGCTCGATCCCGACTGTCCGAACTGCTGCGAGGTGAGAGGAACAGATACAGAGGAAGAGGAAACAAAAGATTCAAAATCAACTAACAACACACACATACTGTTTAATATTACTTTCAACTAAGCTAATATTACTTTCAACCATCAACAAACCACAAATACTAGAGTGTGCCTGCCCAACCCAAAACCAAAACACAAAGTGGCTAAGGACCTTCTAGCACAGTGACCACACCTCAAAACTGCCTGTGAGGAAACACCAGAAACCCTTCATTTGCGTATACTGTAATTATTTTTAATTATACTGAAGATCATATAATACGATTATTTTATGATGGAAGGTTGTTGAGTTGGTTAAGATACGACCTAGAGCTAAATTCAGCTAAATGTCAGCCTCTGTGGGGAGATAAACAGGGCAGGGCAGGTATAAAACAACATTGCAAAATTTGGAAGCGGCTGTTGCATTACATTTTCCTAATCCAAGTTTAGTGATTGCATGTAAAAAGAGGGCAGGGTTGGAATAAATAAATCACATTTGAAGCCAAAAGAGGCTTGTGTATGACTGACTCAATGAGAAAAGTAAGAAATACACATCTTAGGTAAATGAATGTAATGACATTGCTTTGTGTGTAGCTGTGTACGATGGAGTCTATGCAACTTTGTGCTATTCTGGAAGTGGAAACCACCAGAAAAGCAAATGTAGAGTTCACTAAGTAAGTAAAGGAAGGTGTAACCGAGACGAGTTTAATTCCTTTTGTTTTCTTAATAACGCAAACTACACTGTTTAGTGTCTATACTTCAAATGACTACCTGCAAAATATCACTTTTAATACGTCTCTCTTTTTAGACATGAATGATAGATGAAATCATTTCTATCATGCACCACATTATCTGATTTATTTTTTAGATTCTAAGTTACTATCATTAAAACACAAAATACACTTTTATAATTAGGAAACCAGACATTTCCCAGAAGAACCCCAATTGCCATATGTACACTATTACACCCAGTTAACATTATTGGAAAAGTACTAATATTTTCTTTCAATTAAAAAGCAGATCCACATCAAATGTCTTTATAAAGGTTGTACTGTAATGTATTAAACATTTTATGTAATCTGGAGAAGCTGATATTTTGGGAATCTTGTTGGCAGTCCCTACATAACGTAAAAGTAAAACCTGAAGCTCTGTGAATAACATTAAAGTTGACCTATTTAAATATTAGTGCAGTATTAAAAGTTAAAGATTGTTGTTTGAACAAGTGCACCCGAGTAAGGGTTATAAGATAAATGTTCCTAGTTTATTCTAGCATTTTGTAAGTTATTTACTTTTTTGTAATTTTCATAGTGAGCACCTCTGTCTCTAGAAATATGGTGTTAATGTAGCTTTTTAAAAAAGCTGGACCAAAGCATGCAAGTAAATTTAGAAATACAAAGTAAATAAACTTTCCACAAACATTCCTACTCCCTTTTTTAACCTTGAAACATGTTTACTGTATATGAACACTGTAATCGCATTTACTAATAATTACTTGTGAACGTTGCCACTATTTACCAGGTTTATATATCTATACGTGAACCATTTTTTTTATTTACGTGCTAGATTCAGTTTACATTCGTCATCTCATTTGGAAATCTGCCGAGTAGACACAAAACTACTTTCACGCTTAATACCTTGGTAGCCAACAAAATGTAAGCCATATATTACTAGCCATATTTCAAGCCATATGTTTATGCCCAAATTCAAATGTGATTTTTTTTTTAAAGAAAAATCTAGCTCCATCCACTTTCACTATCAGGCACATACAACATAAATGCAGTTTGTTTTCTATTACGTACTGCTGTTATTACTTATTATTGTTGTAGTCGGGGTGTAGAAAGCCCTTATTTAAGGCTCTTTCGGAATCAGGATCAAAATGGCAGCCATTGACTCGAAGGCAAGTGGACGTCCAAGCCAGACATGATAAACACGTTCTTATACAGGACTATTCAAATCACAGGCCATTAGAAAATAGGAGTGGCTGGCATGCTAGTAAATGATTACACAATCATACATAGTATAGATTACAAAAGACTCAACATTCGAACGCATGCATTCCTCAATGTTTTGATTCCGATTTTATTTTGACAGCACTACTGGACACCAATCTGGGTATTTAATATACTGTATTTGTCTATATTAGTAAATCATGTATGCAGCCTAGTTTGATAGTAGTACACATTGGTGTTAAAATTATAGTTTCAAAGCATTACATTTCACAATGTACTTAATAGTTGAAGCTATAGACTATTATGCATCAGGTTCTGAACACTGACACACCTCAAAGAATGATGCTCATCAATTTATAATTTATAATTATGATGTGAAGATAGTGCCTTCACCTTAGCAAAAAAACGATTATTTTTGCTGGCCTAACTGCAGATAAAAAGACCATCATACACAAGAGGTTTAATCCAAGTATATGACTTTCGAAACAAGCGGTACTATTCTACTGTTTCTCTTGAGCAGACTGCTTCAATGATATGTTCACGGGCATTTTCATATTCACCCTATATTTTCTTTGTTTTTGGTGTGACGGTGATTGCGTTTTTATCGATTGTAACTGATTACATTTACATTACATAAATTATTTAGAAACAGTGGACACGAACAAGTTTTTTAAACATAGGAAGTAAAAATAGTTGACCATGAATTACGTTTTAATAACTCAGAAAAGAATGAATAGCTTGTACTTTGAGTGCCCTAAAACGAAAGCAATCAAAACCTATACCAAAATAAACAATCATTTGCTTTTACCAATTTCTTGGGCAAAAACAAATTACGGATTTTCTATGTCTGCCTGGAGTGACTTACCCTGATGTGTATTCCCTAGTTGGTATGGAGTGTGTGTAAAAAATGAACGATCTAATTTAAATGTTGCTGTCATTAATGTGAACAGTGCATTATGTTGACATCGGTTGACTTGCAAAGTGAAACTATTTATGGAAAAGGTAACAAAGTCCAGTATTTTTACTTTCAAGTAACTGTTTTAATGTGGACTAAATGTACAGTTCTTTAGTTATGTAACATTTCATATGAATTAATTCACCCCGGGGAAAGTGTGTGCTTCAGAGACTTTAACCAGCCATTTCGTTATACTGGAACAATGCGACCATTATGCAGTGCTTTCTGTTTGAAAATCAATACAGTAATTTCTACCTGGTATGACAGAGCCAACAGCATGATTAATTTATATTTTTTTACATACTGTCATTAAATCAAGCTTCCAGTGTCGTAAAGGCTTATAAATTATGGTTATTCACTATTGCTTTGAATGGTCTGATGTAAACTGGATGTGTGTTTGGAACTGGATGTGTTTCTACTGAGCAGCCACATAACTGGGGCCAGCTATATTTCTGGTTATATTTTGTCAGTTTCTATGTGACAAACTGAGCCCATTAGACTTTCGATCCCCTTGGCTTAAGAATTTCAGCACTATTAGGAAAAAAAAGCACTACAGTTTTGTGTAGGTAATTTACAACTGATCTGCCCGGCCACCATTTACACTTTAAACTAGAAGTAATTATTTCAATCCTGATTAGTATTCCAGTCCAGTTAGCTTTGGAAGCAATATTCATTATGTAAAATCTCTATTAATGAACCAACTAATTTTTATGATATAAAATAAAACATGTAAAAAAGTTGTACTCTGTTCATGATAAGTAGACTGTATGGTATTGAGTATTGCAATACAAGCTACAGTTCTAACGTGTGTGTATATATATATATAAATAATTGAAGATTATACAATGGACGTTCCATTCTTCATGCTTTATCTACATGTTAAGTGCACGTGTGAGTTTAATTCACTGTTATTAGTTCCTTTAATATTTCATGCTTCCAAAATCCTGAACTCAACTGTTATAACTCAGAACAAAGCTAGAGGTAAGAGTGGAAAAACAGCAAGAAGTGACATTCAGGAGTGTAAAACGCAGGAGAGAACGGAATGGAACACACAGAGGGAGAGAGGGTTAATGAGGAAAAACTACCAGCTCAGAAAGAAATGTCAGGTCTTTGTTTAAACAGGCAGGGTTTTATTTTCCTACAAGCTCTAGAGTTAGTGAGGGGGGATAAAAAGAGGAAAGAGACAGAAACTGGGTTAGATAAAGAAAGCGCAAAAGGTGCATGAGGCAGGGAGGCAATACCAACCTTTTCAGAGTGGTAATTCAACCTACATATTCCAAACACAACATAGGAGGGCAAATGTGTGAGCCAAAAATAGTGAGGCCAAAAAATGGGAGTGGAAAAATGGGGGAAAATGCACCTTGATTGCTGTCGCGGTAAAAATAGAATATCCTCGAGAATATCCAAACATCTACCACTTGTGGAGTTCTGGAGGAGACATGTATTCCTACATTTCAAAAACACTTCTCTATCCTTGTCAGAGCCTGGCAAAAAAAATGTAGTATATCCATGTTTAGCGGTCAGTTCAGGAGTAATCCCAGTAATGAGATACCAGTCTCAGGGCTGCTTCTTTACTGGCAAAAAGGAATTTTGTAGGAAAAAACAGTAATCCCAGTCTGTGAGGGTAGGTTACGTCCAGGAAACGTCAGCAATTCGTCAGACTGTGGGATATTCCGTCACTTTGAGCCAGTACAGGTTAGTCCGTAGAAGTTCACGCCTTCTAAAGTCCTCTCGAGTGACTTCCAGTACATCCACATTATTAGTTAATCCAATTAGCTTGCAGACGCTCCGAGTACAGTATCATAAATCCAAAACACAGGGTTAGATCCCAGGCTTAGTGTTTCTTCATATATCCAATACAGAGGTCTTCTGATCTTCGATCTCAGACTTGAATTTGGGGATAGGCTCCACAATGGTTCCTCGTTCGCCCATCTCAGGTTTAGTTCCAGCTCTGAACATCACTACCGGTGGAAAATGACAGGAATGGGAAGCGAGGCCCTAAGAGCAAAACTCCACACGGACGCCGGGGAAGTCAGGCTCACCTTTCGCGCGACAGCGAGGACTTCAGATAAATCCGAGGCGCATTTAAAAACCGTCCTAAATCCATGACGTGATACACATCCAGCGTTCGCGACAGCACCATGAGAGACAGAGTTAGCACAATGACCAAGATGGAAGATGGAAAACCAAAAAAAAAAAAAAAAATCAGATTCTTGAGGAAATTTGGATGGAACTACATTTGTGTAGAAAGAAAAACAAAACTGAAAAGCAAACAGAAAAAAAAAAAAAAACAAACACACCACGTACGCACTTAATCCGTTAATGGCATGGTAAATACTTCCAACACAGGTGATCCGAGGAAGTACAGGTAAGATCCAACACTCTCGGAGGGGACGACAGGAACGGCTAAAATCCCAAACTCACCAGATACGTTCCTGCGATCGTAAATATATCCAAACTCACCGGGATATTCTCCACGCGGGTAATATCCAGCTCGGAGGAAGGATATGGCTCACACAGTAATCCCAATTATTTGAACACACACCTTAAATCCACACACTCTTAAAATGACAGACAGATATGGATTAATAATTCCGTGAGCGAAGTCGGGCCTCAGAGAATGAAGAAGGAAATCCCTAGATTAGCCAAAAAGCAATTAACCCCAAAACACCTGAAAGTGTTTGAAAACGCTTTTATTTTTGACACCACGGCCCCCCTCCTGCAGCTTGAAGGGAGGCTGTGTCCACTTACCCGTCTAATCTGCGGTCATAGCGTCCCTCTCTGGCGTGCAGAGATACTGTGGGTCCGTAAACGGGACCCACAGCAGCTCTCGAGAAACTCGCAACGTCCCTGGCATGACTGCTAGAGGGGGGGGTATCATCCAGACCCCGGACTGCGCTGGGCACAGAGCCGGGTTCATTGTAATCAGTGCGAAGGTCTCTGTCCCCCATTTTGTTGACGGCATTGTGCGCCTTCTGCGCGCTTTTGATGTCGACGAAATCCACAAATGCCGCAACGCCGCCCTCCGAACCCCGCTTACGGAGGACTTTGACGCTCTCCACCCGTCCATACCTGCAGAGGACAGAGGGGGAAAGTAGTAAGTACACCCAGCAAGTAGTAAGTTACTGACAACACAGCAACAATTTACAGCAGCACATAAATATCCTTATAACTCCATAATAATGTACTATAAAATATGTGTATAAATAGTTCTGTGTGAACAGTGCAGGGGTCTTATCCCTGAGAGCCAGTGTGGCTGCAGGTTTTCCTTTAAATAGGTGCCACACCTAATAGCTGTTTGAAGACCGAGATCAACCGATTAAACAAGTGGAATCAGGACCAGCTGGGCTGGTGTAGAAACCTGTAGACACAACACATCTGTACCGATCATGCTGAAGAACTAAAGAAACAGAACTGAAAAACTTTGTAGTAACGCATTTTGTTAATGTACTGGGTTATATGTCAAATATTAAAATGTACCCAGTCACGATGCATAACCCAAAAAAACTACGGTTTTAGTTATTATTTAGTAATGTACGTTGGTTACAAAGAGCTTCCGTATTTCCACGTGCTTTACTCACTACAGTTTATGCATGGACAATAATGCCTTTTAATGTGATTACACCCGATTTACTCCGTGTACTTCATTTCATTTGTTAGATAAACCATGTCTAGCCCTCCAGTATCGTATTACAGATACTGATCAATACATTGCCACAAACGTGCATTTATTACGATTCGAAATTACGGAACGGTTTACTCTTCAAGCCAAGTTTTCCCATCTGATTAAGACGTAAAACGTTCGCACGACCTTGCAATCTTGCACATTTTCTGATTCAATAAACTGCTTACCAAAAGTGTTTTTAGAAAGCGAGCTGATCAGCAGCCATGCTAGTATAACGAGCTTTCACTGTCTGTTAGCAGCATTAGCTTTGCGTCGAACCAACGAATCAAAATTACGAATATTATTTTTTATTAAGTTCTATTATCTATTGAGCTCGTAGATGAAGATCGCATTTAGGTCCAACAGAGGGTGAAATGTGAGATACTAAAAACCCTAAACGTAATATTTTACGACATAAAAAAATATCCAAGCTAACGTTAGCGCGCTAACCGAGAGCCGTAATTAAAAAAATAAAAAGGGGTACATTTCGGTGCACCTTCCGTTACCTTTTCTTTTTAAACCCCATTTTAAGCCTGAAATAATTCAGTTTACAGAAATTAGACCCGTGTGAAATGTAAATGCTGATTTTGAAGTTCTTTTTGAAGGCGCGCTAGCAGAACCTCGGTACAGGCCGCTGGGATGTGCAGTCGTTAGCTCGAGCGCAAACTCACCGTTTAAAATGTTCCACGATCTTCTCCTCTCTCACATGTTCGGGTAAATTTCCCACCCAGAGGTGCCTGGTTTCCCGAACCATTCTGTTTGATCGCTTCTCCTCGTCATACACATATGCTCTTCCACCTCGATTCGTTTAATCTCTGACCGTCGGGGGGAAAATCCGCCTTTGCAAAATGACCGCTGTGAGAAAAGCAGCAGCAGCTCCGCTCCGATCCGTGTGTGTTCGTGTGTCTGTACTGAGTGTGTGCGTGTCTCGCTCTGTCTCTCAGAGCAGCCGTGTGAACCCGACACTCGGCGAGAGCGCGCAAGGCGTGTGAACTCCACGGCGCGGTAGCGCGCACGTCTTCCCCAGTGCGAGTTTTTCCTCGTGACTGCGCGCGCGTTCCCGACCCTTGAAAATGTAGCGTCATGTAAACACGAAGCACAAAGAGCAAAGATTTCATACGACTGTAGACCTGTTTTCTAATAAATATGCTAAATGTCACATAGATAATTAACGGAAGCAAGAAAGCAACCCGATATGAACAGCCTGCTGTTATATAAACGCATTAAATATGTTTGTATGTTAATCATTACATAAAACAACTCGGTTCTGTGTCTTTAAACGGAGCACAAACGATATCAGTGCATTTTGAACAGATACGCTCGTGTAGACTGACTTAGGTATCATGAAAGCACCTCTGGTCTAATTTTTTTGTGCAGAAACACATTTCTAGTTTTATTAAGTCGACTAAATTCTGAGAACTCACAACGTTGTGGAGAAAATGCAGCTAAAGCAGGTTCCCACGTACATTTTATGTTTCAATATCTAAACATGACTGAGATATTAAATAAAGCACTGGTGGATCATCTGAAGAGGTGCCCAACCTTTTTGCATAACTCAAATGTTTGTATTTTGCTCCTTTCAACCCCATATTTTCTGGTCAGGGTGGTAGGGTTTGACAGAGGTCGAGCAGCACCAGTAGATAATCCCCCATCTGGCCTACCCTCCCTCAGTCGGCCCTGAGTGACCTGATACAGTCGGAAGGCTAGCTGGGACTCAAACCCAGGTCACCGCAGTGGTGGGCAAGCGAATTACCTCACACAATCCACTTTATTGGACAAACCCAGGTCAACACAGTAGGTGTAAAGTCAGAGAAAGTAATCAACTGATGATTACATCAATGCAAAAATGAGAGTAGCTAGACTGAAAGTTGTAAATGACTCTCTAAATGGGTGTTGTGCTTATGGAGACGTTCAATACTGTGCAACCAAGAGGAATAGAAGCAATTTATCCTCCAAGTTGGGGTGATTAGCATGGTCACATGTGGTTAGCATGGTCACTGCACATCTCCAGGCATCTCCAGTTCGATCCCAGCCTCGGATTGCATGTCGTGTCCACATGGCTTTTCTCTGGGTATTCTGGTTTCCTCACACATTCAAAAGACATGTTCCAGATTAATTGACTGCCCTAAATTACCCGTGTTTGTCTACTATTGTTATAACCTAACTACTATTGTTATATTGTTATAACCTTGCACCCGACACAAATAGCCAAATAAATAAATACAGAAATATATACTGTAAATAAACATTCAGGCTGCAGAAATAAACATTTTCAAGACTTTCCAATTGTAAAAAAAGAAGCTATCATAGTGAAAAATATAAATACAAATGTACTATACTTAGTGTGCCATCACATCTGTGGATGCTGGAGCTTTAATTTGCACTTTAATTTAAACACTTTAATTAGCGTCTATGCAATTGGCCATTTTCATGGTGATTGAGCCACCAATAAAAGGTATTGTTCTGCAATAAAATTTTCTTCATATTAATTTTACACTAAAATGAAAATAATTTTGAGGTAGACTCAGAAAAAAAAAACTGAACCCAGTTCCAAGTTTTAGTAGAACTCCAGGTTCTTGTGTCTGTAATTGAATTAAAGTTCTGACCCTTTCCACATAGGTAGTTAACGTCTAATTGTAGATTTGGAGATATGGTGTCTCCCATCAACTGTAAATTTTAAACCAGGATGCTTTTACCCTGTCTACCCCTCCTCTTTTACCCATCACTGTGTCTGGAGATAAAGTCCAATTACGTCCAACCAAAAGGCATCACTGCAGTTTCCACTGTCCCACCCCAGGACTTTTATTAATATAAATTTTGTCTGTGAGTCATCTGCATATGTGGATGTCATTTGCTAGTCAAATACAAAGCTAAAACACATCATAAGAATTACATTATTAAAACAGCAAAATGAAAATGGCACAGAATGTTTTATTGCTTTATTTTGTTACACCACATATATGCTTTATTATCTGAATTAATAAAAAAAAAGAACAGAATGAAGATTTATTGAGAAATAGATATCTTTGGTACATTGAATTTTGCTGCATATTGTACAAGTGCAAAATATCTGTTTACACCAGATGTGTTTGATACATGTGCAGTGAAATAAATGAAAGACGAAAAATAATTAAGTGAATATAAAAATAAAGTCATATTAAAGATGGAATGTTGTAAAAAAAATTAACTCTTATTTCCCGGCATTCTTTTTCAGTTGTGCAGGAATTAGTGTACAATGTTTATCCCAGATCAGATTAAAGCAGCCCAGCAGAATTATACCCATCAGGGGGGCTAGCTGCATTTCTTAAACGCTTAATTGAACCAAGAAGGATGGAGTTGCATCCTGGAGTGATTCCCGGAGTACAGGATCAATGTTGGCTTTTCTGGATCTGAGAGAGATGGCAGGACTTGCACAGGATCTGCCCGTCCAGCGGGTGACAGCCATTTTCATTTGGCTCAGGTGAGAGAAGAATCGCACACACCTGCAGGTAGAGATCAGCGACTTGAGTCATTCGAGTCGGTTCAGTTAACTGGTTCAGATTTGTTCAATTGCATGCGCTGTAACTATGCATCATGCAGGGTCTAAGTCAAACTAGCTTAATCAGAATGACATCTAATAATCATCTCTAAACTGTTTTAATTATTAGTTCCAACACAGACATTACTATGAGCTCCAAAACTCCAACATTTCCACACCCAATCAGCCCATTCACAATGGAATCAACAGTACTTTGTATATCTGACCTGCATTCCTAGTAGCAGTGCCAATACTTTTAGATCACCACAAATGTTGAAGTTGTAATTTTGTTGGTTTCATGTGTGATGCATAGCCACTGGGTACTGAACGGTGGACATCTTTCCATGTTGGTCATGCACATTACCCAAAAGTCATGCACAATCCATCAGTGTCAGAAACAGAGGTAGTCCACTTGCGTAAAGAAGTTTGTCAAAGTCCTTGATGGATCAAAAAATTTGAAATTTTTGTACCTTGTGACAGCAAACCCCATCCGTTCAATCTTCAACCATGTAGTTCAGCAATAGCCTTTGGCGAATATAAGTCACTGAGCAGGTAACTTAATTCTGTATGTGTCATCAGATAACCAGGCGTTAAAGGGTTCAACATCTAGATCAGGATTCATGGGTTGTGGCACCTGCCTCATCTAGGCTACATATCTCTCGTGGAAAAGGCAGTGGCTGAGGGTCTGGGTTCAAACCTGGATTTGGCTTGGAACATGAAGGTGGCTAGTGCAGAGAACACAGGGTAGAGCACACCTTGGATGGAATGCCAGTATGTCACAGTGTTGGGTAGGGGTCACTGATGAAGTTCCAGGGCATGATCCTCATTTGGACACTTAGATCCCTGCAATGGTGTATTACACTGCTGTGCCACCCACAGTGCCTTTTTAAAGGCTGGTTTCCATTAATTTCACATACTAAGAACAAACAAAACTAATTCTCACAACACACTGACTAATGGGAACAGGATGTACATAGAACACACTGCATACACAGTAATCTTTAAGACAATGAACACACACACACACTGAACACACACCTCACAGCGATAGCAGTCTTCGTGAAAGGAGCGCCCAAGGCACTCAACCGTGTAACTGTCCGTCCCGTCCTCTCTCGGGATTATCAGCTCTCCGCACACACTGCACTGAGGAGCGTATTTCCTACACACACACACACACACACACACACACACACACACACACACACACAGAGTTTAGCCAAACACAAAACATACAAATCTTCCCTCTTATCCACAGTAAAGTCGTATGCAAAAGTTTGTGCCCCTAACCATTAATATTCTATATTATTTAGAGTATTTAAGAATTAACTTCCAAATAATGCTGAATATACAGTGGGACTTCCTCTATTTCTATACAAGTCCTTTTCCAGCCTGATGACCATCAACAACAGTTTTTCTCAGAAATCTCCTTTATTTGTGCCATGATATATGCATATATGCCAAATATATCAAATATATACATATAACAAATATACAAAATATATCCACGCACCCCTGATCCCTACAATTAAAAACACCTGACACTAATTTCACCTTCAAATTGACTGTTAATCCTAAGGGTTCACAGACTTTTGCCACTATGTAATGTTGGATCATTTTCCTCAATAAATAAATGGCTAACTATAATATTTTTGTCTTGTTTGTTCAGTTGGATTCTCATTATTTAATCCTAGGATGAGTGTCCAAATCTGATGATGTTTTAGGCCATATATAAACAGAAATGATGAAAATTCTATGGGTTCACTACTGTAAGCACTACTGTATATTATATATATAATTTTATTATTGATAATATATCAAATATTTATATTTGATATATCAACTTTTATAGAAATGTTGGGACACTATGGAAAACAAATCAGTGATCCTTACAGAATGAGGATATTTCACTTTTTGTCTGGTCAATTTCATTTCATTTGTTAATAAACATCCATTATTGCATTTCAGGCCTGCAACACTTTCCAAAAAAGTTGGAACGAACACAATTAAATATAGTAATGAGGTGGAAAAAGTAAAAAAAAACAAAAAACAGGTGATTGTAATCATGATTTGTTACAAAAGCAGTATCCTTAAAACTTTACTGTGCAAAAAAGAAGCCTTATGTTAACCATGTGCATAAATGGTGTCAACTTCTCTGGGATGGATCTGGGATGGACCATCACACAGTGGAAACGTATTGTGATCAGACCAATCAGTATTCCAGTCTTTTGGACCATCTACACAAGTCCAAAAGCCAGACTGTGTCAAGATATGGGGTCAGGTCAGTGCCCTTGGCAATGGTCATTTACACTTCTGGGATGGCAGCATTAATGCAGAAAAGTTCAGAGACTTTAGAGCAGCATTAGCTGCCTTGAAGATGACATCTTTTACAGGAACCACCACGTGTTTTGTGGTTTTTCATCACAAGACAATGCAAAACAACATGCTGCAGACATGGCAGAAGAAGAGGGTATTTGCATTAGACTGGAATGCCTGCAGTCCTGACCTGTCCCCAATAAAGAATGTGGGGAGAATTTTGAAATGAAAAATACAAGGACGGGACACTTGAAACACTTGGTATCCTGAGTTTCAAACCGTCTTAAGTGTCATGAGAAGGAATGGCAACGTTCCAAACGTTCCTGGAATGTGCTGCAATCCTGAAATGCAGGAATGGATGTTTATTAACAATGAAATGAACTTAAACAGACAAAACATGAAATATCCTGGGTTCATACTGTCTGCAATGGGGGCTCATTGTTGGGCCATCTCAGGACTGTCAGGGGCAGCTTTTGCAGTGTCTGCCTTCTAGCCTCCCCTCCCTCAGACATGTTTACCTGTTCTTGTTCAACACTTATATATATATAATATGACATCCTGTAATTCTGAATTTTAGAAGGCTAAACATGACTGATGAACCTTATGTGTTGTAGACATTTTGTACCTGTAGTAGTCCTGCAGGCAGTACACCTCTCCCACCTCACCCTGTGCAAAACGCTGATCTCCAATTGGCTGCCTGCACGTGGTGCAGACAAAGCAGGGTGGGTGATAGGCTCGTTCCAGTGCACGGATCACATGATCTTTAATGATGTCACCACAGGCCCAACACGGCTCCAGACTGGCCTGTGGGAAAATAACAATTATAACAGGACATAAGGTTTACAGCAACATTTACATTCCCCACTACGAACCTTTGTGTCCACCAGCTATACTAAAATGCTTTCATATTACGTTTCATACATATTACACAGCATTAACAGCATCAATATGAGAAGTGTGTTTAAAAAATGTAAGATAAAACCTACATATCTAACCCTAAATATGATAATATTGTGTGTCGTGAAGATGCCTATTGTGATGTGCTGTATTTTCCTTGTTACCCATAATCAGTACAGCTAAACAGTCTACTGTATTACCACCGAGTAGAGTTGTAATTTCCTATGCGTCCACATGGTGGCAGATTGACGAGAAGTTTTTCAAAATAATTTTCTAATATAAAGACGAACTGAAGTGCTGTGCAGCTGTACCTGGTAGCAGTCCTCACACAGAGGGATTCCAGCTTTATTGTAGTAGATCCGACCCGCAAGAGAGACATTACACTGCCTGCACTGGAAGCATGAGCTGTGATAGGTCCTGTTTAATGCCTCGATTGCCGGCTCGCTCAGGGGGACGGGCTTACGACAGAAGCCACATACATCTGACACACACACACACACACACACACACACACACACACACACACACACACAGGTTGGTTAAAGGCTATAAACAAAACTGGCTCTGCACACATTAATTAACATGGTACAGTGGCTACTCTACTGTACTGGTACTAGACTGTGGGAAGCTGTCCAGAGGATGGATAAGGATGGATATTCTTCTAAATCACTAAATGTATATGTAAATACAGTAGATACACCCACAGGATGGGTAAAATGTCCAAAATACATTCCTGTACATCTAAAATATAAAGTATATATGTATTAACATTGATGACAGGCTCATGATACGCAGAAGCTAAGTTGGTAAAGTGCTTGTTCCCAATACTGATTCTCCCTAATCCGAATAATGTTTCTGGTGAGGTGAGGTTACGTGAGGTGAGGTTTTGAGTACCCCCTCATAGGGACTTGTTGGCGAGGTGCCTCTTCATGGTTGTATATAGCTGCGTCACCCCATGGTGACCAGAGGGCGTGGACTGTATCTGTGTTCACCTCTCCAGGATATTCCTCGTTCCTTAGAGTCTGTAGGGTTCCTTGAGTCGCAAGGGTTGACTCACACAGACCAAGTTATACTCTTTTCCTCTGTTTTAACCTGGTTATCGTGGTCAGGGTCCTGGATGGGTTGCCAGTCAATGGCAGGGCATGGTAGAGGTCACTGTTGCAGCACTTGGGATGATCTGGAGTGGATGATTGGCTAGTGAATTGCCAAATTGGCAAAATCAGATTCTACCAGCCAACCAGTTGCTTGTTGCTGTAAGTAACAAGTGGCAGAAAAGTCTATTTTAAATCCTAGTTATGATATATATTCCGTCTTCTGCCTTTAGGTGGTGGCGGGTGTCATTCCAATTTCTTCTACTGTATGTCATTTGTGCAGAAAGGGGGAATCAGCACTTCCTTCACTACCCAGTCACATTGTACAACTAAGGAGACTCAACACAAACCAAATGTTTGGCCCTGACTGATCTCGGATCTGATACGTGTATGCCATGACACCTGTTGAGATTCCCTCTTCATCCAGTTCCAATTCCACTGGTGGCACACTCTGACTCCCATCAGCAGGGGGCGCCTTCTCCACAGGCCGAGGTACAGCGACCTGTTTGAAACACACAGCAGATCAAATGAAGCACTTTAGGTGTACACGTCTGATACAGTTAAGGTATGATAAACATGTGCGACGGTTCAGTGGAACTGTGCAGCAGCAATGTGAGGGACCAGTTACTGCGTTAGAGGAACTTTAGCAAATTATTTAAACAAATACTTTAACACAACGGCAACACGTGTGAAGTATTTCCTCTTTTCAGCCACAAACGGAGAAGAAAGTGGAGAGCATGGTAGTAATTGGCATCACTTTTTTATACAGGTCAGTTTAAAATAAGTTTGGTGTTATTTTATCGTTTCCTTTTTTTCCAGTTTCATTCTTTAAACAAGTTTAAATTGTTTTATTGGCTCCAAAAATCAATAAAGTAGTCTATTTATGTCATGGTTCATATCCCTCCTCTGGTGAGGTGAGGTTTGTCTGTTGGATAAAGAGCTGCGTTCGGTTCCTGGCACCAGTTAATCTAGCAGGAGAAAAATAGAAAATACGAATAATATGAAAAATGATTGTGTGTGTTCCAGTTCGCCAGGGGCTCCTGAGTCTCGACACTTCCCCTATGGCAAACTGATTGAGCGCAGTGTTTACGTTTTTTATTATGTCATCTCAACTTCTTTTCTGCTTATCCATTTTAGGGTCGCCATGGCAACAGGGCATACAAAGAAGCCCATGTATCTCCATCCCCTGCAACTTCTACCAGCTCCTCCTGGGGGGATCCCGGGGACTCTGTGTGTCAGAGACGGGGGTTTGTTTTGTTTTTTCTTATTTTGTCACTTTTGAGTTTGTTCCTGCAAAAGTTCTGCAACTTCTTTCATTTACAAGATATGCATAAGACTGTAGACCTTTGACCAAACATGAACGAGATAAGGAAAAATCCCTGTGCAACAAGTCTTGACGTCTACTGCAGTCCTGAGCCAGTCAACCAAACCACCTCTTTCATGTTTGGTTGCTGCCTGTTAAAGCTCAAAAGCATTTTATTTGTGTGCAACAGCTTCCAATTTCATAAAGGAATGTCATAGGTGTTTGTGAGGGTATTTGTGTGTGTATTGGTTACCTCGCGTCTGGAGGCCGGAGGTCCCTTTTTGGGTTCGGATGGAGGGCACATGGGCGGGGGAGGCAGTGGCGGGGCAACTGAGACATCAGAGATCTCCGAGTGCAGAGAAGCAGAGGGGGGAGGAGGAGGGAAATACTCTGAAAATAACATCGCACATTTATACAACACATACAGCAAGTTCTAAAATACATAGATGTGAGAAAGCCAAACATTCAGTACCATTGCAAGAGATCATTCTGGGATAACATAGATAGTAATCAATGCAGCCATCAATTTATCTGTGAATCTGTCCATTCATCCATGTCCCCAACAATCCATCCACCAAACTATATGACTGTATATCCATCCAACCAACCTATTCATTCATCCATCCAATGACCCATATAACCAACCAACTAATCACCCTTCACCACCATTCATCCAACAATCCATTTATTAATCTGTCTGTTCCATCCAATCATCTAAAGCTAAATGTATCTAACTATGCAGCTACATTATCTCTCCAATACGCCTTTCACTCAGTCCACCCATCAATGTCTGTATGTCTGTCTGTCCATCCAACCATCCATTTAACAAGCCGTCCATCTATTCAATCATTAATCTAACAATCGGATCCACTGGGACCGAGAGGAAACCTTCCACTCAATAATCCTCAAAGGAATCATCCATCCAACAACCAATTCCTCCATCTCCTCATCATCTCTGCTCTACATCAGTGTATTTTCCTTACTCCCAGGGCTTTTCTCCTCTGCTTTCAGCTGCCCAGTCCTCCCGGCTCTGGATGTTGCAGTGAGCGGGGCTTCAGGTTTGCCGTTGGCATGTGATTTACGGTTCTCCAATGGACTGGGCCTGACCTCGGCTGGAGAGAGGCTGCGTCCCAAATCCATCACCTGACCAGAAGAGGTGGAGGGTTTCCTCTGTGTGCCCGTGGGACTGATGGGGACAGCTGAATGCTGAGTGATCTGCGCTGTGGGCGTGACTGTGGCTCTGTATGGAGATGCCAGGGTGATGAAGACAGAGGAGACCATCCTCTTCGGAGGGACGGCGGAGGTCATGGTTCTGAAAATGAATGGAAAAAAAGGAACGTGGAGTCACAGGGAAGACAGTATATATAGTAGTTTTTACGTTTATATATTTTTGTATGTATTGCATTTTTTTCAGAAAAAAATAAAACTAGCAGCAGTCCTTGGTCTCAGATTTTCATGAATCTGACATTCTGAGCCATAAAGCTCTGGTAAAAGTGTAAAAAAAAAGCTCTGTGGTTCCATTCTCTGGAATAAATATGATCTAATCCATCACTGAATGTGTAATATGTTGATTTAGAAGCCGAATGGTTTTCTTATGAGCTCGGATATGTTGTGCTAAGCTAACATGAAGACCACATGACTATATTTGGGCAATGCTCTGCTCCATTACTCACATCACATCAGAACTGAAATAGAAAGAAATTATTCCATACTTATTTTTCTGCATTTACATTTACAGAATTTAGCAGAAACCCCTATTCAGACCCACTTACAACTGAGAACTTCTTCAAGGGCTCCAACAGTCCCGAACCAGCAGATCCAGTGTTTGAACCCACAACCTTCTGATTCGTCCAGATCATTAACCAATGAGAGCCCACTAGTTCCAGTTCCATGACTTCCAGTTACAGCACCAAAGGTACCAGTTCCAGTGTCAGACTTGTCCATTCCAATACCAAAGCTTGCTGTTCCAGTATCAGAGATACTCCTTACAATCCAGAGTTACCAGTTCCAATTCCAAAGGTGCCAGATCCAATTTTAGGACTTCCAGTTACTCTGCCAAACATTCCCATTCAATACCAAATGTAGCATGTTCCAGTATCAGAGCTTCCTGTTCTAATTTCAAAGGTAACCTTTATAGTACCAAAGCGACCAGCTCCAATATTAAGACTTCCAGTCTCTTCTGCTGTCAAAGGTACACGTTCCAGTACCAAATGTACCAATTACAGTATCAAGGTTACCACTTTTTTTTTAAAGGTTTGCCCTCTCCAGCGCCAAATGTACTAGAGTCTAGTGTCAAATGTAAAACTCCAGTACCCAGTACCAATTGTACTTGATTCAGTTCAGAACTACTCTTTCCAGTGCCAAAGGTACCGGTTCCTGTACCAAATTTATCTGTTTAAGTTGTAATGTTTCCAGGTCAGTTCAACCAAACACAATAAGAAACAGCACGAAAGTTGCTGCTAATGTTATGGTTCATTGTGATCTCATGAATGAACTAATTACAGTACTCACAACAACCATTTTAACCTGTCGAATCAGTTTGTCACATGACAGCCACGTTCTTGTTTGCAGTGTCTAAAGGTCGAATGTGGAACCAAACCCGGAGTAAGAATATAAAACCTAATCCAATTGTTCTTCAGGATCATGATCAGGAAGGATTTCTTTATACATACTATGCTAGCTCTGGATTTCAGGTTTCCAACCATATTTAAATTCAAAGACTTGTTCTGAGCTTCCCTAAACATCTACAGCCTGTCTCTTCCTGCCATCAAACCAGTCGAATCAGTTTTTAGTAACATCAGATGTGACATCACAGTGTGAATGAACGAGACCAGAACGAGAAAAACATGACGCATAGGCTCAGTATATATATACAGAGAGAGACAGAGAGAGGTGCTTGTAAGTTTGTGAACCCTTTAGAATTTTCTATATTTCTAAATGACCTAAAACATCATCAGATTTTCCTAAAAGTAGATAAAAAGGTAGATACTTGGTGTTTTATTTATTGAGCAAAATGATCCAATATTACATATTAGTGAGTGGCAAAAGTATTTGAACCTTTGCTTTCACTATCTGGTATGACCCCCCTGTGCAGCAACTAGGGGGGTCAAACTAAACTGCAGCTAAACGTTTCCTGTAGCTGTTGATCAGTCCTGCACACTGGCTTGGAGGAATTTTCGCCCATTCCTCCGTACAGAACAGCTACAGCTCTGGGATGTTGGTGGGTTTCCTCACATTAACTGCTCACTTCAGGTCCTTCCAGAACATTTTGATTGGATTTGATTGACCATTCCAAAACATTAACTTTATTCTCCTTTAACCATTCTTTGGTAGAATGGCTTGTGTGCTTAGGGTCGTTGTCTTGCTGCATGACCCACCTTCTCTTAAGATTCAGTTCATGGACAGATGTCCTGACATTTTCCTTTAGAATTCTCTGATATAATTCAGAATTCATTGTTCCATCAACGATGGCAAGCCGTCCTGCCCAGATGCAGCAAAACAGGCCCAAACCATGATACTACCACCACCATGTTTCCCAGATGGGATAAAGTTCTTATGCTGGACTGCAGTGTTTCCCTTTCTCCAAACATAACGCTTTTCTTTTAAACCAAAAAGTTCTATTTTGGTCTCATCTGTCTACAAAACATTCTTCAAATAGCCTTCTGGCTCGTCCACGTGATCTTTAGCAAACTGCAGATGAGCAGCAATGTTCTTTTTGGAGAGCAGTGGCTTTCTCCTTGCAACCCTGCCATGCACACCATTGTTGTTCAGTTTTCTTCTGATGGTAGACTCATGAACATTAACATTAGCCAATGTGAGACAGGCCTTCAGTTGCTTAGAAGTTACCCTGGGGCCCATTGTGACCTCGCCAACTATTACACGCCTTGCTCTTGGAGTGATGTTTGTTGGTCGACCACTCCTGGGGAGGGTAACAATCGTCTTGAATTTCCTCCATGTGTACACAATCTGTCTGACTGTGGATTGGTGCAGTCCAAACTCTTTAGAGATGGTTTTGTAACCTTTTCCAGCCTGAGGAGCATCAACAACTCTTTTCTGAGGTCCTCAAAAATCTCCTTTGTTCGTGCCATGATACACTTCCACAAACATGTGTTGTGAAGAGCAGACTTTGATAGATCCCTGATCTTTAAATAAAACAGGGTGCCCACTCACACCTGATTGTCACCCCATTAGTCGAAAACACCTGACTCTAATTTCAGCTTCAAATTAACTGCTAATCCTAGAGGGTCACATACTTTTGCCACTCACTAATATGTAATATTGGATCATTTTCCTCAATAAATAAAAGACCAAGTATAATATTTATGTCTCATTTGTTTAACTGGGTTCTCTTGATCTACTTTTAGGACTTGTGTGAAAATCTGATGATGTTGTAGCTCATATTTACGCAGAAATATAGAAAATTCTAAAGGGTTCACAAACTTTTCAAGCACCACTGTATATATACAGTACTGTGCAAAAGTATTAGGCATCTATATGTTTATGTTTATATTCTTCCTTTTCTTTATTTAGTATTCCATCTGTTTCTTTACATACTTTGTTATTTCCCTTTACTCTGATCTCTAATGATCAGGACCCCCACAGACCAGGTGCTATTGGGTGGTGGATCATTCTCAGCACCGCAGTGACCCTGATGTGGTGGTGGTGTGTTAGTGTGTGTTGCGCTGTTATGAGTGGATCAAACACACCAGTGCTGCTGGAGTTTTAAACACCTCAGTCACTGCTGGACTGAAATTAGTCCACCAACAAAAATGTCCAGTCATCAGCATCCTGTAGGCAGCGTCTTGTGAGCGCTGATAAAGGATTAGAGGAAGACGAACACAAACTGTGCTGCAACCGATGAGCTGCTGTCTCTGACTTTATATCTAACACTGTACAACTCCAGCAGCACTGCTGTGTACCAAGTATAACATGGCAAAAACTACCGGTTCCAGTACCTTCTCCAGTTGCAGTAATAAAGCTGCCAATAATTTAAGTTTCAGAAAGAGTAGTTCCATTTCTAGAATTAAAGGTATATAGTTATGCTTGGCATTATTTGGACCTAATGGTACTTGGGGCTGGGCTAGAAGAACTGGTGTTGGTCACTGAGAGGCAGTATGGGTTACAACAATGAACCTGAGCACCTTGAACTCCTGGAACTGGAGCGTATGAAAATGCACAGTTCCAGTTAGAACAAGTTGTGGTACATTGTGTCTGAGTTCCTAAAAGGTTCCTGAAGTTAAAACACATCTAAGGTAAGTGACATGCAGAGCTCCAATCCTCTCTCTCTTTTTCTCTCACTTACCTCCTACCCCACACACATTAGGGTTCTATTTCTAGCATCAAAAGTACCGGTTCCTGAACATCTCCCAGTTGTGCCATTGGTAGTACTAGTGGTTCCATTCCAATGCTATGCTGTTGCAATATCAAAGAATCAATTTGCAGTATGAATAGTACCAGTTCTGGGACCACAGCTTCCAGTTCGAGAATCAAATGTACCAGTTCCAGCATTAAAGCTTCTAGCTCCATTACTTGCAGAACCAAAGGTAGAAGTTCATCTTTTCATGTTAGTGGTACTCGGGGGCGGGCCTAGCAGTACTGTTGTAAGATGTAGTAAGCATAACTACAAGCAACCTGAACAGGCGCCTTTAGTACTGGAACCGGAACCTTTGTTACATTGTGCAGTGGAAACAGGCCCTGAAATTCCTGAGTACATGAAACACATCTAATGTGCAGAGTATCTGAGACATTCCAGCGCTCAAGCGTACACACACACTCTCACACACACACACACACAAAGCTGCAGAATATCCTACTTCCTGTCTGTCTGTAAAGTAGTGAACACTTTTACTACAGCTGAGATCAGTTTCTAAACACATACCTGAATCACAAGTAGCGTTTTCTCTCTCTCTTTCTCTCTCACACTTGCTCTCTCTCTTGTCTTCTTTATCCTATTGTCACTCCCATATCGTCACTGAGGGAAAGAGCAGTGAACAGACAGATATCTACACTAGGCCACTCCTTTTCCTCCCTCCCTCATTCCCTCCTCCTCTCTTGTTCTCTCTCACTTTCCTTCTCTTTCTCCACTGAATGACAGCTCGCTTTCCCAGCCGTAAAAGGTAAGCAGTTAATCACTGAGCAGGACCTATAAAATGCACTCACACACACTCAAAACTTAACCAGGTGAGAGTTTTCTAACCTTGTGGGGACATGTGCTCCTCACAGTGATATAGAAGCATGGCCCTCACACACACACACAGTTCCCAATAACCATTGCACAGTCTCACACATGGACTAGTCACGGTCATGTATGTGCATGTTTGCACACTCATAAATACTCTGGAACCCAAAAGTATCCAAGAACACACACACACACTCAGGAAAGTACAGTCTTAGTCATGATTGCACATCCACTGTGATTAGTGCACACACACACACACACACACACAAACTCTCAATCCCCCCTTTTCCTGCCCTTTATCTTTTAGAATGCAGCAGGATGTGACTGTACCTGCCTTCTGCCCTCCTGCCCCCACACTCCAAACGATTCTGAATCTGCACTGATACCTAAATGAATCTGACTCTGTAATCTGATACCTGAACGATTCTTAGTCTGTACACTGATGGCTAAATGATTCTGAATCTGTACTGATACATGAACGATTCTTAATCTGTACTCTGATATTTAAACGATTCTTAATCAGTACTCTTGATATCTAAATGATTTTGAATCAGTACTGATACCTAAACGATTCTGGAATCAGTACTGATACCAAAATGATTCTGAATCTGTACTGACACCTTAACGATTATGGACTCTTTACTCTGTTACCTTAACAATGCTGAATCAGTACTGATACGCAAACTATTTTGGAATCTTAAATGACTCTGAATCTGTTTCTGTTTCTCTCTTTTTTGTTTTAACTTTATTTTCTTTACCTCCCTCATGATCAGCTCCCTTTCATCCCCTTTGCACCCGCCCCCATCCCCCTCTCTTCCTTCCTAACCCCCCTAATCGTTCTGCCTGTGTTAGATTCTGACTGTAGTGATCATTTTTGAAATGGTGTTTGGTTTGGGTTTCTGCAAAGAAAATAAAAACTTGCTATGTGCAAGAATGAAACCTAACCCCAGTCGGCGGAGGAGTGTGTGTGGTGTGTTTGTTTGGGAACATCCAGTTTTTATGGATTGCTTATCTTCTCAGTCTGGGAGCAGTTTGGGGCAGGGAGGAGGGAGGCATAGAACCCCAGTGGAAAGCATGGAGGGGGCAAGGCCACAAACCAGAGAGATGAAAAAGAGAAAAAAAAGATGGCAAGAGGAGAAGAGGTCTAGCTGAAGGAAGGGGGAGGGGGAGTCCTGCTGCTCATATGTGTTGTGTGGAATGGAATGCATAAGTGATGTCACACATGCAAGAGAGAGCATGCCCAGTGATGACATCATCCCCCCAAGTCCAGGTCCCTCCCCCACAACATCACTTCTGCCAAAAATTCCCCAAAAACCGAGTGTTTGAGAAACAGAAAGAATTGTGCATGTTACTGCCTTTTCCAGCAGCATCAGCATTTTCATTCCAGATATGTGTTTTACATGTTAATATTAAATGAAGTTTTGTCTGTGTGTGTGTGCATTGACCTCTAACCACGGCTTGTGTGAAACAAGAACCACCTAATAGTCCTGATATATTGTTTAAGTCTCCAACACACGAGCGCGCGTGCACACACGCCTGGGCTACACCTTGCGTAAACACGGACTGATAATGCTTCATTGAAAGAGTACGATTAAACGTTGCATAACGAATAGTTTTGGTGATGGTTTGTGGTTCATGAATGAAGGATACAAAGGCATGGTTTATTCCCGTGTGGTTTAAACAAACACGCGTCAGTGTAAGTTAGAGTAAAACCTCTCAATTCCAAACCTGTATTCTGAAAGCCAGGTGATCCTTCAGCTCTAATACCTTAATCCCTCTAGTGTTCACTCGGGTAATTGCAGTCCTTTCAGTACTATACATTTCAGTGTTTTGGCTATTAAACGTGATTTAATAGCAGACTTGGTTTTCACCTTGTGCCCTGTGCTGGTCCAGGAACTGGATGATACGAGTATGGAAAATGAGTGGAAGTATGAATACAGTGTTACGTGAATTAAATATAATTCCGTGCTTCACCACCAGTTGTCATTCATACAGTTCGGTACCGTGTCTGTGATTGGCGCCATCAGCTGGTCAATGTCTGGAAGTGCATTCGATTTATGATTAAACCTAGTGCCAGGTCCTCGCGCGGCATCCAGAATCAGAGCTCTATCAACTGATTGACTCGGGTTAATATGTATACTTATCTGGTGAGAGTTGTCTGTTACAGTTGCGTTCTTCAGGTCTGGCGCACAGGATAGATCAAGGGGACCCATATATTCAGTATAATATGCTGCATATAAAATAATAAGCATTTGATTAATCGTATTATGTTTTATACTAGTTTTGGGGAGAATTTGCACTGGTTACCTTGTGGAACCCAGACTGAACCCCACCAGCTGTTATTTAGATGAAAGCACCTTTATAAATGTAGCATGTGAGTCCGGATTTGTGCTGCAACATGCGTAGGGTTAGATGGTCGGGTCAGACTTTTGCATAAACAACATGAAAGCATGGCTACATCCTGCCTTGTATCAACAGTTCAGGCTGCTGGTGGTGTAATGGTGTGAAGGATATTTTCTTGGCACAGTCTGAGTCCCTTAATACCAATCGAGCATTATGTAAACACCACAGCCTACCTGAGTATTGCTGCTGACCATGACCTTTGCAACCAGTGTACCATCTTCTGATGTCTACTTCCAGCACAAAGTACACGGTCTTCAAATGGCATCCACAGTCACCAGATGTCAACCCAATAGAGCATCTTTGGGATGTGGTAGAACGATAAATCTGTAGCAACTGCGTGATGCATTCATGTCAATATGGATCAAAATCTGTGAGGAACGTTTCCAGCACCTTGTTGAATCTATGCCTGCACTAGCAAGGTACTTTTATTATGCAGAGTCTCCTTTACATACTTTTAGTAGAATTTGAATTTATTTAATCAATGAGGTCTGGTTACTTTCTTATATGTGTTTGGGAAGGTGTGTTTAAATTTGGTAGACGTATAGGGACTGTGACAAAAAGCTGGAATTCCACCACAAGACTGCAGCATCGCTGTTACTGACAAACACAGACGACTCGCATCCTTAAATAATCCATTTTATATGAGATTTACATCAGATGTTTTAAAAAAAATACAAGAAATTAGTTCCAACACGTACAGTCACGTCAAAGCTCTGGTTCAGTGCATTTCTTAAACACAACTAAGCGATTAAAATCTTCTTTTTCAAGATCCAGACAGCACTCAAGTGATCATTCAAGTGATCGCTCCAGGCTTGATTATAACCTGGAGATTTTTGTGCGAATCAGTACAAACTCTCTCACTAGAAGAACAAACAGCCCCGATTACATCATCCAGACCAACAGTCTCGACAGGATCAGCGATAGGAGCAGCTTCAGAGAAACACTGATCTATAGACTGTTCTGTTCCGCATGCTTTACACGTAGTCCGAGGCAGAGACACAAGAGGAGGAGTTTGACCTGTATTACTCTAGTGCATTGGACTATGAAATCTAACCAAAGGCATTCGCTGGAGTTCTTGAACCCTGAGCGAGGCAGAGAGAGATCTAGAACATTATATGATTCTTAGGAGAGTCCCAGAGCGTGTTTTTTCTTTGGAGCAGAATATAAGCCTTTTAGTCCTGAAATCTAGAATGTTCTCTATGTGTATCGTTAGGATGAGTTCAGTACTGATAGGCGGGACTTGGGATGGTGGGTGCATCTTTAAGCTCATACACTGTGTGACCAAAAGTATTAGGACACCATTTCAAGAAGTGTTCTCCATTATTCTGTTAACACTCACTGTTAGCAGGTTCATAATAGTACAAACAGTAGTGCTAAAATAGGCTGCACTGCTCCTCAGTGACTCTCAATATGACTCTTAATAGGTTTCGCATCACACAGTGCACATGCGCCTCCTAATGAGTGATTTCAGCAACCCTCCATGGTCACTGGGGGAGAAAATCAAGCATCATTCATCAAATGTCCATAGGCAAATACTAGCAGTAGAAGAGTTCAGAAACATTCAAGATGGTAGCCTCACTTCTACAAGTCCATTACAAGCCAAATGGACATGGTTTGGTGCATATCCTATGCACATGCATAGTGCCACCTTTAAATCTTGGTGGTGGATAAACATTGGTTTCAAGTTCCGGTTCTGTGTTAATAGTTTGGGGTGCATCCCTGAGATCCAGTCATATCCTAATTCTACAGCATGTAAGGCAGGTCCAAACAGAGTCCTGAAATCACTCAGTTTTGGGATGAGCTGGCAACTTTCTTCTCTCAAATCACAATTATAAACCCCTTTTGTCCAGTTCACATATAAGCTAAAAGACACGCCCACCTGTCCTACACACATACACCACGCATCTGAATTCAGCATTGTGCACTGAACCTGAAAGCTGATCGATGGATTGATTAGTGCACGTTTATGACCAACCCCCTCCCCCCCCAAATGTGATGAGGCACAGCGAGAATCGATGCAGCACGGCTCTGTTCAGACAGCATAGCTCTCCAGGGCTTTCTGTCTCATGACGTCCCAGAGCAGCATGCTAAGCACGGTATGAGGAGCCAGACGCATGAAGACCGGACCCATTCCCTTATAGAGCCCCAGCACGCCCTCAGCGCGTCTCACTTTCACCAAGCAGTCCAGGAACCCACTGTAGAAGCGACCCTGCAGGAGGACAGGACACATGGTCAGCACTGTTTCATCAGCAGACAGTCCAGAGGCCTTCGGGGGCCATCGTGAGCCGTGATGATCAATAAACGCGGACAATTCATTCTTTATGAACATCAGTCCACCATACTGTGCTAAAACTGGGTGTAAACATCAAGGACATCAACGATAAGAAGAAGCTCGGTACAAAAGTTAGGTCTAATCCGATATTTAGAAATCAGGAGGAAGCTGGCACTTTATAAATCAGAGTCCAACCAGATTTGGTCGAGCATTAAAAGCAGCAACACAACAGCAAAACTACAAACTACAGTCAGAAAATATGAATAAGAGTTCCATAAGCTCGTCCTCCAGCTCTGTCCTTCCAGTCCCTCACACTGGTATAAGGTTACAGCTGTCGATCATTCAGGAGCAACAGTGGAAGAATGAACCCTGCCTTCACAGGCACTTGGGTGGCGCAACGGCACATTCTAACCAACCATATGATTCTTCAATGTGACTGGGGAATTCCTAGCTTCTGTCACACGTCACAGACACTGCCCTGTCCTCGAGTTCACCCTGCAACACCGACAAGTTACGTAGTCATGGGTCACATTAAGGCAAACAGAATTCAATGGAATTCATGCCACGTTTACGTCATTCCGACTCCTCATAAATGTGAGCTGAGAAGAACGGAAAATAAGAGCAGCGTTAGGGGGTTGGTGTTGAAATATCTCATTTAGTGAGTAACGGATTGAAGCTCACTCTATTGATGAACTCCGGGCGCTAGCATAGCTACACAGCAGCCTGTGTCCTGGAGCAGTGTTTCCCAACCAAGATTATCCAATTTTGATTGGTACTCAAAGCTAGCAGCAGCGTGTAGTGAAAGGCAGAACAATCCTATTCTCTTCCACTAGAGGGCAGTAAGCTATCAGCTTTGTGTTCAACTAAACAGGCCCAGGTTTCACATCGAGTAAGTAAATTAAGTAAGTTGAGACTAGATTTATTATACTTCAATAAATATACTTTTTGTGACGTTTTTGTTTGGTGGTGTGCCTTGTGATTTTTTGAATGTGAAATATGTGCCATGGGCTGTTCGGGAGCATTTCAGTTCCTGTTTTGCTTTCGCATGGCTCTTTTAACTAACCTTTTTAGGACTCGTGGAGATTTATTTGCACTTTGAATAAAGTACTGTAGATGTAAGAAAGAACGAAAAACACTGAAAATAGCGGAGATCTCCTCTGAAAGATATGGTGAACCTGAATCACTGTGTACTGAATCACGAATATAGATTTGGCTGAAACGAGTCGCAAGTTTAAGCAAGTACGCAAAATACTGAGCAAGGGACGAGAACCAAGACAAATTTTTCTAGTCAAAATGTGTCGAGAACTACATTCGAGGAGTTCCGAGGTGGTCGGGAACCGAGGTACCAATGTACTCTATAATAAATTAGCTTTATGTTAATGATTTTGCCCAACTGTAGTTTAATGGAAGTGTAGGCTGCACTATGATATATACAGAACACATTAAACTCCTCGGTTTACGATAAATTCAACTGGATTTGTCGGAATGGATCCCCATGGCAAAACGAGGACCACCTGTATTCACACCATGCGCCCTCACTCACCTTCTTCAGCTCGTCCACAGGCTGGTTGTACAGTCTGGTGCTGATAACGTCAAAGGGGGTCATGGTGATCGCCACGGCTACCCCACTGACCGTGGCTGCCATCAGTGCAATGAGCCAGCTGTCAGGACTGAACCACTGCAGCAGAGATGAAGCGGTTAGTGAAACGCTACAGCCCTCTGCTGCCGGTGTTACAGATGAGCGTGTTCTCACCTGAGTGCGCGTGAGCCACTCTTTGGCGGAGCTGAAGGTGGAGAGTTGTGCCGCTGAGCCCACCATGACCCTGGGCACGGCTCCGTTCACGCCCCTCCACAGGCCGATCACGCCCTCTCGCCTGTAGATTGTAACAAAGGCGCTGGAGATGCTCTGCGAAATTAGAGAGGAGAGTAAATGTATCTGATGCAACGTCCATCTATAAGGATTAGCGAAACGCTGCAGTGGTTAGGGCAGTCCCCACACAGCTCCAAAGATCTCCAAAGAGTTTGCATGTTCTCCCTATGTCTATGTACCCTGAACTGGATAAGCCACATATGAACCCAAAATTACTATCACTATAAACGCAGTGGAGATCTTCACTGAGCAAGAGCTATTGTGAATGTGAATCACCAAATCACTGAATCCCTGTGTACTGAATCGTGAATCGAGTCGCGCGGCTCAACTTGCATACATACTAGTTTAAGCTAGTGCCGGGCAAACGACGAGAACCGAGACAAACGTTTCTAGTCAAAATGCGTCGAGCATCGGGTCCCAAGGTGGTTGAGAACCGAGGTACCACTATGAAATTTACTTTATAAGATCAAGCCGAAAAATAATATTAATTTGAATTCACAATACATTATAATCATTTATTATTAAAATTTGATAGCACTTATCTCTTTAAAGTAGTGGTCAATGACAGAGGTGTCTCGAATACTAAACAATTACATCACCAATTACATTTTCTGATCATTAACTCTGGTTAACACACACACACACACACACACACACACACACACACACACACACACACACACACACACACACACACACACACACACACACACACACACACACACACACACACACACACACACACACACACACACACACACACACACCTTATTCAGTGTTACTGGAGTTTGACACTAACTGGCTCTGTCGATGGAAACATGAACACGAGATTAGACCTGGAGGATCAAAAGCCAACTTCACAGCCTTGTGTGTGTGTGTGTGTGTGTGTGTGTGTGTGTGTGTCACAGAGCAAATATCACAGCCACTTTTGCGTAAGGCTGCTGCATACTGTATCTGTGACAGTGGGTCAAGTGAGTCACGCCTCCGTTTGCTGATCTGTGACTGGCTGCAGCTGCTGTCCAGCGGGAGGTGTGTGGAAACGTGTACGTGTACACACACACACACACACACACACACACACACACACACACACACACACACACACACACACACACGAGTTGTGGGTGATCTTACTAAATCAGAATGCTTCCACCATGATTAGATACATTACTGGCATACTTTTCTTTAATCTCGAGCAGTTTAGTGCTTGGATTGGATTTTTGTTCTGCACTCAGGAACATGTAGCAGGTCCTCCTACAGGCAGTGATAGCTCACACGTTGTTCCTTTGCTGCTTATCTTCAAATTGTTCATTAACAGAACCGGTTGCGTACGTCACTGCATCAGGACAAGCCAATGTCTTACATGTGGAAACTTTTCAAAGGTTAAAGTAGCTTGCTTTTATTTGTTGGATTATAGTTTAACACTGTACATGACTCCAACACCCTTCATTTTGGCTTGTGCCTTTCAATACTGACTGTGATGCGTTCTTTCACGTGTCACATCTTGCTTATTAGAACTCATAGATAGTGATGTGATTTAACTGGTGTTAGGTACACGGTGTCTCAGAAGGAAGGAAGCACCCATATAAAATGAAAACAGTTTGGCAGGTTTGGGGGAAGGGGGACACCTGTAAGGCCGTGTCACCAAACTGGGTGGCAGGAGGTGAAGGAGGTGATTTTCATTATGTACAGGCTTTGACTAATATAAGCTTTACTTCACCCCACAATCGCCTCACAGCTCCAGCGTCCCCAGTTTGATCCTGACCTCTGACTCCACCTGTGTGGAGTTTGAACGTCCTCTCGGTGTCCGCATGGGTTTACTCCGGGTGCTCCGGTTTCCACCCACAGTCCAAAGACATGCAATGTTAATGTTGACCGAGTCGTAACAGGACAGAAGTGAATCTCACTTACCTGGTGGTTGTGCTGGTGACCCACAGCGATTGCCTGCACCGTCTGAGCCTGCAGGTGTGTTTTCACCTGTGTAGGAAACACACAATCACACCTTTAGAGAAGCACCTTTTGCTCGATACTCTGAGCACTTGCTTAAAACTTGTATAAGTTGAGCTGTGCGACTCGTTTCAGCCGATTCAGTACACAGTGATTCAGGTTCACAAAAGATCTGGCTCAGTGAAGATCTCGGCTGTGTTTATCATGTTGTTCTTTAGTTTTACATCTACAGTGCTGTATTCTTAGTGCAAATAAGTCTCCAGGGTTCCTAACAAGGTTATAGAGCCAAGTGAAAGCCAAACAGGAACTTAATGCTCCAGAACATAGGCTGCCGTTAACATTAGCAGCTATGCTAGCGCCCGGAGTTCCCCAATAGAGTAAGTGGTTTGCTTTTACTTTTCACTTTCAATCCATTACTCACTAAATTACATGAGGTTTTTCAACACTTTATTATAAACTACGCTTTGTCTTAAGGATTTTGGCCAACTACAGGTTAATGTAAGTGTTTTAAAAAGTATAGACCAAACACTCGTTAAACTCGTCAGTTCATGATACATTTAACTTTTGATGGATTTGTTAAACGTTTCCCCATCTTAAATCAGGGAGCTCCTGTACAATACAACTCCATTTAATACATGTAATGCCTTATACAGTGTGGATTTTCTGGGGGTCTGGAGCAGATTCGTTCAATTTACCTTATTCCTTATGGCAAAAATTTGCTCTGTACTCATCATTTTCGCTTCTTGACGAACCTTCTGAAACGAATTAACAAAGAGAACTGAGGTACCACTGTACTTGTTTTATGCACAGTGGGATGAATAAGTAATTCTTGCCATAAGTTCAAGTAAGCTGGCCAAGTGTTGGTTTCAAACGCTGCAGCTAAATGGAACAGACGTCTTGGGACCAGTGTGTGTCCACTAGTATGTAGACACCCTTCGATCATGCTCTTGGAATGCAAAGTTCACCAAGACTGCTTAGATATTCAGATCCTCCACGTCCTCCAGTCATCAAATAGTTTCCTATGGAACATCACCGTCCTCTGCTTCCAGTCTGCTTTGAATAACACACACTCAGCACTCCTGACCCAGATTCAAACTGGTATCCAATCCCACGAGCGCGTGTGTGGGGTTTCAGCAGGTCAGCGTAAGCTGTCGCTGAGGTATGAGAGGACATCTGGAAACTATTAGCGTTTGAGGCTGGTCAGACCCTTGTAACGGTCCGAAACAGCAAGTGCTGAGTACATACGGATACTGCTCTGAGGGCCATGGTGTTGGACACACATGCACAAGGGTTATGGAGGCTATCAAGTCTGGTCAGAGCAGACAGAAGAGCTGCTGTGGTACGTAGAAACGTTTACTGCTGGTTACTGGAGGAAATGTGTCACAAAACACAGCGCCACCCCCTCTGCAGAGCATCGAGCTACACAAACGCAGACACGGCAAATGCTCGCCATGAACAAATCAGTGAAGTTCTGAGATTTTACTAAAACTTACTAAAAAAGGACCACCGAGAAACAAGTCACGGAACATTTTGCACTCTGTGGTCAAAGGCTAAAACCCACAGAAACGAGACAAAGCTCCCCGAGGCCACTGTGGTTTAATAAAGAGGGAACATCCAAGATGTACATTTTTGGGGTGGGAGGTCAATCTTGTACCATCTCTTGCGACACGCTACACTGTCGCACCCCTGTTAAACACCACACGCAGTGTGTCATAGGCCAGGCGCAGGGGAGTGGGGTGAATAGTTTTGCACAGTCAGTGATTCACTGCACTTTGATCTGATGACCCAACATTGTGTAACTTCTAACGTTTCAGCTCTGCTTATCTCAGCAGAACTCCAAAAACTACACACTAACATCCTTCATCCAGGTTCACTTACAGTAAAAACAAGTTTTTGTCTTCAGCTGACCCACTGAACAAGAGAGGAACTCATCTGGATCATCAACCAAACGATTCACTGATTCAAGCCCTGACTCTCTAAATGCGAGCAGAGCCAATCGTGACCAAACGATTTACAGATTCAAACAATGACCTGCAGAATGAGACCGCAGGAAATCTGAACAATGATTGAATGAATCACCAAGCAAATCTGAATCCTGACTGAATGAATCATTTATTCAAACACTGACTTTCTTTGAACTATCACTATACGACTTAGTTGTTTAGATAAATTCATTCTTAGATTTTATCATCAACGCCACCCAAGGAGGATGGGTCCCTTTTTGAGTATTGGTCCTCCCAAGTTTTCTTCTTTATAACATTTAGGGATTTTCCTTGCCACTGTCGCTCTAGGCTTGCTCAATTTGGGATCGGCCATAGATATTAGAAGACAATCTAAAAGTGTAAGTTGCTTGGAGACAATGCTCCATTGCATAAAGCACTATTTAAATCAATCTGACTTGACTTGAATCTGAGCCAAGATCAACTGACTCACTGATTCAAACACCAGCTGAATGAGAGTAGGGTGAACTACGTGAACGTTTCAATAACAGCTGGACTCAAAGCTCTAGAATGCAATGCTGTATGTACGCAATCGATACTGCTAGTGAGCAAGAGCATGTAGTCCCCGTTGTACAAAGGCCCAACTTACGATATTTTCACGTTACGATAAGAATCCGATAATAAACGTAAATACACATTCAGCAGCAACAGCATTATACATTTTGAATTTTCCCAGGTAAGCTATACGCAGTACAATACTCTCTAACCCTCTGATGAGGAAGTCGGCAGTGCGTGACGTAGGGAGTCACGTGGCACCAGCAATGAGAGCTGGGAAATGTAGTGAGGAAAAGCCATGGTTGTGGTGGCGTTCTAAGCTAGATAAGCTACGCTATGATACATACAGTACATATTAAACTCCTCAACGGATTTGTCAGAACTTATCCAAATCGATTCACAATACTGGGTTCAAAATTAGATTTGATATGCATCTTACAAATCGCTAAGACATTCCTCTTTTATTTGCGAAGTGTAAACAATGTAAAGCAATGCAGATTGTCTTGTGTAAGTGTTTCAACAACTTCAGTCCCCTGCATTTAAAAGACGCTACTACGGAAGAATAACAATTCAAAATAATGTGTACTTTTATTGAATAAAAATGTCAATAAAATCTTTAATCCCCTGTAATTGAACCAAATTAGGAGTCTCACTGAGAATGGAAGTTGCGTTTGTGAGCATGACGTATGATCGCGCCCTCTGGAGTTCAAAAAATGCAACTGCATTGGATGGTGAAATAAACAAGAACGTATAATCCAACTTAACGATGCGCACCATCGTGTCACAGTGCATCGTTACACCCCTAAACAAACAAAAGAAACCCCCTCTGAGCCCCCTGTACACTCACCAGGTACGTAGGAGAGGCGATGAAGGCCCCGAGCGCCCCCGCTGCAGCCCCTGATGCTACGTTTCCACCAGGAATGTTGGTCAATCCCGTGGCTTGTGTGTAGGAGTAGAAGCTGAGCCGGACTCCGTTCATCAGTGCCTGGTAGAGCAGACCTGCAGCGAGCCCCTTCTGCAAGCCTCGAAGCCCATCAGTGCGCCCCACAAGCCAGAGCGCCTGCAGGACGCCACGGTAGTGCTGATGGTATGAACCGCGTGCCTGCAGCTCTCCCTGCAGCTGCAGCCGCGTCTTCACCACCTCCAGAGGGTTGGTAAATACGCAGGCCCCACAGCAGGCCAAAGAGCCCAGCGTGAAGTCCAGCGGGGGCCACAAGGCTCGAGGGCGATCAGACGGACCAGAAGAGGGGTGAGGGATAAACGCCATTTTTGTAGGGTAGCTGATAATTTGTGGGCTGCTCATTGCTGAATGGTGACAGGTGGGTGGAGCCAGCGGATGAACAGGTAGAGCAGGTCGGACGGTGTTTGCACACCTGCAGTCTCACCAGAGAGTTCACGCACACCTTTTCATCAGTTCATCACGGCTAAGCAGGTCCTCTGCGCCGCGCACCATCTTGCGTCGCATCCGAAAACACACACGGCGCACTCTGAAGCACACAGGACTCGGTCATAGGGGATTCGACTTGTTTTGATCCCACACTTCTGCAACATAAGTATAAGGATCAGATCTGAGCCACAAAAGAAATAAACACTAAAATAAGTACCCAAAAAGTAGTGAGAACTGCGACAGAGACAGGAAACTTCTTCAGGTAACTTTTGGATTATATTAAAAAGTATACAAAATGCACTTATTAAGCACTGGTCTATTTTTATACACGTTTTATAGCTTTTAAACGAACACCAAGTACATTTCAGGTGGTCCAGCCACACATTTATAATAAATCTATTTGGATTTATTATTACTGAAACAAATCTCTGCCCTGTTAAACTGCTGAACATGATTTAGTAATATTAAAACCTTTTTAAACATAAAACAATGTTATTTAACAATCGGAACCAGGCTACAATCCACTTATATCATCATTTATTCTATAAAATCGTATGCCAAACCAGTGGCAACGCTACCAGTATGAGTAGTACTAGCCTTAATAGTCTCACACACTGGTGTCCTGCAGGAATTTAAACACATATAAACCTTTAACTTCTCTTCATCATGTTAGATATGCAGTAACATATTTGCAAAACATTTGCAATGCATAAAACACTTGATAAATAAACATGAAAAAGAGCAGGAAAGCTCCCCAAAGTTTCAGCATGGTTCATTACTACACGTTATACCGTTCTACGTGTTAATAAACATTATTATTAAAAATATATTACGTTAATTAGTTGAAATAAGTAACTTTCTCACCCGGTCTGCACTTGTGTCTCTTTCTCTTTTTCTCTCGTCCTCTCTCTTTCTCGTCCTCTCTCTTTCCCTTCCTCTGTCTCTTCCTCTGCTCTATGACAGGCTTTAAGTAAACATGCGGCTAAATCCTGAATGCCTGCACTAACCCCGCCCATCTCGCTCTCTCAGCAAATCACATATCGTAACTCCCTGCCTCCCTTGGCGACTTTCGAATCACCAGCCAATCAGATCGCCCCATTCCTCAAGTTCATCTATTCATTGCAAAGTACACAATGGCTGCGTCCAGAATCCGCATAGCAACATGACGTTGTTCACTGTATATTGGCCGTGTTCCAATTTTGTTTCGTTTAGTCCATATTTTGGGGTTCTAGCTAACAATTTGAGGTACGAACACTTAAAAGTGTCATAAGCTCTTAGCACTTGAGCCTTAATTCAGTTAAAACTGTACAAACAAAGCATACCATAGTTAATCACTTCTTCTTCTTTAAAATAATCTCAGTTTCGGGTTTGATAATGTAATGGACTCACATACACCATGTATACGAAAGTATTTGCACGCATTAACATATTCCAAAACCACAAGAATCAATATGGAGTTGGTTCCGAAGGATTTCAACTAGATTTCGGTTCATTTCATTTAGGTACAATGGTTTGTGAGGTTGACGTTCGAAATGTAAAGAGCAATCAAACTACTGCCACAAAAGTGGAAGCATTCACTAACTTGCCATATACACACCATGTAGCATTAAGATCTCCCATCTTAGGGATGTAACCCTAATTATATCAAACCAGAACCTACAGCTCCTACATGGTTTCTCCTCCACCAACGTTCATAGTTACCACTGTGCATTCGTCAGGTAATGTTCTTCTATTATGTACCAAACCCATTCATATGCTCAGTGGTGAAGGATTGCTCATTGAATTGAGTGGGAATGTGGTGGACTAGCAGTTAAAGTACTGGACAAGAAGGTCTGGGGTTCAAATCCTGTCACTGCTGGGTCCTTGAACAAGGCCCTTAACCTACAATTGTTTGGATTGTAAGCTTGTATCAGTTGTAAGTCACTCTGGAGAAGGACGTCTGCTAAAGGACATGTAAATGTAAATGTGGGGTCCACTGATCCAGCGTCCAGTAGTGACTATTTTGACCACTCCATCTGAGACTTGGCCTTACACATTTATTATTTTATGCTTTGTATTAGTCTGTTATCTAGTCACTGTTTTGGGGTTCCACCATTTTGTAGTGGTGTGTGAAAACATAGTGTACACTATCCAGTGCACTCTAAAAATCCCACAGTGCATTGCAAAGAGCAACATTTAACAATGTACCATAGCAGACAAGGAATAACCATAATGCACCATGGTGCTTTGAGACTCCATACAGACATTGTTTCAAACTTAGTCTTTTGACCTGTGAGGTGGCAGTGCTAACCGCCATGGAAACCTCAACCATGAGGTTCAACAATTTCTTTGTTCTATGTGCCTGTATATCTTCATGGCTGAGCTGTTGTTGCTCCTGACGGTTACATCACTCACAGCTGACTGAATCAACACAGTTTTAACTCAGCGGAAATGTACCTGACGTGTTGGAAAGTTGAGTCCTATGGGCAGCCAGGTTTAGTTCTGCTATCAGAGATTACATGCTGTTTGTATGATTTTTAACCCATTAGCAAATTGTGTGGTTAAAATTCAATAGTTTTAGGTGTGTCTATATACTTTTGGTATTGCAGCATAGTATAAAGCCAGGCTTTTCCCAACAGCCATGTTGAACATGCATTATTTATTTAGACTATAAACCATGCCATCTTTCTCCTGCTTTCCCAACAATGCCCTCAGCATATCTGTTTACTGTGTGTTGGGTAGAAGGCAGTGTCACACACACTATATTTGATGTGTGTAATTTTATCCTGACTGTAACTCAGCGCATTGAGGGAAACATTCTGACCTTCCGCAACCACTCCTCATAAAGACATTAGTCATGTCACAAACACTTTAACATATTTAAACTATCTACAATGTTTAACTGATCAGAGATTCAATGTAATCTCAAATTTGAATGATGCTTCAATTAGGGGAACTTTTAAGTCCTCAGGTTATACAGTCATATTAAAAATACTTTGTTACAAAATATATAGCTTAGGTCTTAAATATATACTTTATTACATCATCAAAAAACCTCTGCACCAATGCAGCAATAACTACATGTACATGTTTCCTTCTGGCAACTTTTGATCGGTCTTGCAGATGGGATTTTAGGATTATTTTGGAAGGCTGTTGGTGGGTTTCCTCCCATGAACTTGCTCTTGGAGTGATCTCTGTTACCCAGACACTTCTGAGGAAGGTGACAATGGTCTTGAATTTCCTCTGTTTGTACACAGTCTGGCTGTGCATTGCTCCAAAACTATTTACTTCATTTCTTTCCAGCCTGATGACCTTCAACAACTTTTGAGGTCCTCACAAATTTCCTTTGTTAATTCTTTGTTCAGGCTATGAGTTGTGTGAACAGCAGATTTTAATAGACATATCATGTCTGATTGTCAGCCCAATTATCAGATCTTTAACTTTACATTCACATTAACTGAAACTTCTAGAGGTATACTTACTTACTTTTGCCACTCACATATATTTTAGTGGCAAAACAATTTTCCAAAAAAAAAAATGATGACATAATTTTATCGTTTGTTTAACCGGGTTCCCTTCATGTCTTTTAGTATCCATGTTAAAGTCTGGATTTTCTACTTTCTAATGTACATTTATGTGGTTGACGTTTTTTTTTTGCCTGTAATTGAAATACCACCTTAAGAAGCATGGGATTCATATTTTATAGAGGTTTGAGGAATTATTTCCCTAGCCCACTATGCAAATCACAAACCTGTTATAACGAATGAATCTCGTTTTACCTACACCCTCCACTTTTCACTGGTTAATTCTGAGGTTACAGTTGTTTCACTTAAAGCATTCAGACGTACAAGAAATGTACTGTTTTACACGTGTAGAAGCGAAGCTCCATCTGATCTGCAGATAGACAAGAGAGCCATTTAGAAAATGAATTGGCCCCTGTATCGCTGCAGTCAAAGTATGTAGTGCTTTGAACATATAGGCTTGAAGGAGAGAGGGAAGAGAGGGAAGAAAACAGCGCCCTCTGCTGGGCCTGCGATGTACCGGCATCCCATCCACAGCAAACTTAGCCTTACGACCAAAATGAAAGAAAGAAAGAACAAAACCCCTGACACAAAAGAAGGCAGTACACTAAGGAAACGAGGGCCTTTATTTAGCTTCGAGTACACGGCAAACAAGACCATTCCCTCCGTTCCTTTATACAGTATTTCCATCACCACTCGCACATACACGCACATCTAGTACAAGTACACACTCACTCGCTGATACATGCAGTGACAATCTCTCACTCACACACAAAACATTAATGTAAACATGGCATTCAAGACGTGAGCTCTAAAAGCAGGCAGTCAGCGGCGTTCCTCCGTTTCCATGGTGTCACCATTTTTCATGTGGCACGTCTTCAGAAAAGAGGAACGATCCCTTCAGAGCTCTGCTCTCCCACACAGACGCGCACTTATACACACGCACACAGGGGTTCAGGGCGGGAAACACAGCACACAACATCAAGTCTTCATTGAATTTCATTAAAGATAAACTCCATCGCTTTATAAACTTGAGCCATACCCACCATACTCATGATTACCACGTACAATCATTTCAAAATGCTCTGAGAAAAGAATGGCGGCAGGGGTGTGTTTACTTCACAATAAAACAGACGGGCAAAATGCCGCCCCGATGTAGAGGTACTATAGGTTCCTCTATGCAGGCATGCAGTCGTCCACTGCCTTCTGATGAAATTTAACACTGACTAGGCCACAGCCCTTCCCCCTCGGCAGAGGGGTTGGCACGAGGCGAGGAATGTCGACACAGAGGCGTGGGCAAATCTTAACTGAGGAGAAACAAACAAGGGAAACGCCAGTGTTTAAATTGTTGCCTTGTCCCTTTCGAGCATGTTGTCGTTTCTGTGAATAATCAGGCCGCCCAACCAGACTGGAAAACACCGCCAGCGCTCTAACTCGGGCCTCTGCGGTGGTGGCCTATTGTATTAGACCACAGCTAAGGTTTGTCTAGTAAAACAGTAAAAGGACAAATCTAACCCACCCCTGAATGCTACAACGGATTAAATCATTTGCATTTCCATGTCTGGTAATATATACTGTATAAAATCTCAGCCACTACATGGCTAATAAGTGATTTCTCCATTATGGATCCATGTTCTTCTGCAGTCAGTTACGAAACATCACAACCTATGAGGTCACAGCAGTCATTCATTCCCATAACCACTTATTCAAGCTCAGGGTGGCTGGGAAAGGGACCTAACCGGCAGCACATGCAGAAAGAAAAGAAAACCAATCCCAGGTCTGAGGTCACAGCAATTAAAGTGAAACATTGTTTATTGAACGTTGCATCAGCTTCTATTGCTGTTCATGCCAGGACCGAGGTTACATCGATGCTGTACACATTGGTTGCCAATTTAGAGCAACCAATAAACCTAATGCATGTCTTTGGAGTGTGGGAAGAAACCAGAGCACCCAGAGTAAACCCACACAGACATGGGGAGAACCATGAGTCCAGGGTCAGGACCGAACCAGGGATCTCCGGTTAAACATATGGCAATAGATTGTTTAAATCTCAACTACAGGCAGTCCCCATTTGACGATGGTCCGATTTACACATTCAGCAGAAATCGGAGTCTGAAATTTGAATTACCATTTTTCCACAGGCATACATTATGAGGTACGATACTCTCCCGGATGGCCCGTGCTAAAGGAAATCGGCAGTGGGTGACTTGCAGGGTGACACGGCAAGAGTGAGGAGTGCTGGGAAACGTAGTGAGGCAAAGCCGTGGTCGCGACTATAGACATTTTGTTTTTTTTTCCCCACCTTCAGTACATTATTCAAAAAATGACATGAGCTATTCAATACGCTATCATAAAATACATTTTATGTTAATGATTTTGCCCAAATGTAGGTTAATGTAAGTGTGTTAAGCATGTTTAAGGTAGGCAAGGCTATGGTATATACAGTATATATTAAAACTCGTCAGTTTATGATAAATTCAAGTTCGATGGATTTGTTGGAACGCATCGCCATCAGAAACCGGGGACTACCTGAATAAGCTTCTTAAAAGATCCCTTCCATAATTAAGCTTTAATAAAATGTAGAAGTTCTAATACTGCTTCTCTTATGTAACTAAAAACGTGTACACTACAGATATTCATCCTCATCCAATTACTGGTCAAACAATCTAGCTCCGAATCCCATCGGATCGGCAAAGCAGCTCAGCTGTTGATCTTCAAAGCAAATTCACATTTCAGACACCGACAAATCGGAATTGTAGGAGTTCTGCTTTATTTATTCACACTGGAGGTTTGAAGCGGTTTAGCTCTGCGAATCCCACTGAAACGCACGTGACAAAAACGTGGCATGACTGCGGGCGTTACATCGTTCTTACACTGAGGCGATTTCTTTAAAACTGGCATTGGATACTCAGTTCGGAGTAAACAGGGTTCTATTCTCAGGAAAGGTGACCATGTGGAGATGATAGTCCGTGGTAATCAGTACAGATATGGTGGATAAGGTGTAGATTAAACCCACAGAGGTTTTCTGCAACGTGTGTAAATGCAAGTTTTGTTTTTTTTCGTAGGAATTAGTGTTTGTAAAGCGACACTGGCTTTTCCCAGGCGAAGGCAGGTTTTAAGACGTTAGCGACTCTGAGCGCGTCTACGCCAGACTGCAGGTTCCGTCCCGATCTGGCATCCCGAATCTCACGCGGGCGCGCACACAGTTCATCCCTTGCTCTCTTTATTTCCTCATTACCTTTTAGCACGTACAAAATACAAGGCGTTGGTTTTGGGGTAGTACTTGACGTTCTGTTTTTTGTCCATGAGCCCGCCGAAGATGATGAGCTCCCCTCGGCCCTGCACCACCGTGTGCAGGCTCGTTTCCGGGGGTCCCGTGACGGCGCCGCTGCCGAAAACGCGCCACGTCACCACGCCGTCGGACTTGGCCCGGGAAACTTCCAGAACGTACATCTGCATGGGCTTGCAGCTGAGCGCCTGGTACAGCGGCTTGCCCACATTCAGGCTCTGCGGAGGCACAGAGTGACCCAGGCGCCGGGCGATGGGCGGGATCGAGTGTCCGTCGACCTGCGGAGGGCTGGAGGAGGCAGGACTGGAGCTGGGGGCGGGGTTGGAAGACGACGAGGCAGTAGTTGGGGACGAAGCGAGGGACTTGACTGCTTCCAGGCCTCGGCGCAGCGCGGCGGGGGAAACGGCGCCCGGAGGTGTGTGAACCCCATTTGTGCTTGGCTGATCGTAAGGAGGCGGAGCCACCGAACAAGAGGGCGGAGACTCCCAGCCGTAATCGGTAGGTAAATGGGCATGGGCGTGTGGGTGAGAGGGGCTGGTGCGAGGAGACGGGGAGGAGCCGTTCAGCAAAGGCGGGCTGTCTGGAACCTGTGAGGGAGACGGTTGCTGCGAAGATGAAGGGCTCCAGTCTCTTGCCCCACCCCTTATAGTCGCCGGGCGTGGCCGGAGAGTTCCCCAGCGGCCGTTCACACAGGGAGCCTCCTCGATGTTTCCAGGGACGATGCCGGAGCGTACAGGAGACTGGGAGCGCAGAGGGGGCGTGTCGGGGCCGAGCGGTGGGGGTGTGGCACTAATGGGGGAAGGCCGGGAGTTCAGGCTTGGACTCAGAGGGGCACGACCAGATGGAGCCTGAGAGAAAACCACCACACACTCGCCCACCTGCACAGAGAGAGGGGGAGAGACAGACAGACAGACAGAGAGAGAGAGGGGGGGAGAGAGAGCGAGAGAGAGAGCGAGAGAGAGAGCGAGAGAGAGAGCGAGAGAGAGAGCGAGAGAGCGCACATGAGCAAGACAGAGAGACAGCGATGGAAGCAGGGAAGGGGAGACACAGGTGGAGGCAGGGAGAGACAGACAGGGGGAGAGAAAGAGAAAGCGAGAGAGAGAGAGACGTGGGGAATTTAATATCTGTTGTCTTAACGCAAAAGAAAAAACACCTCTCACAATTTTACATAAATGGAGACTGATAATTAACTAGAAGTGAGCCATTTTGTAGTGCTGTCCAAATTCCCAGCAGACAATCAAATTCAGGTAGGTTCTGATTTACCTTGAGGATACGTTCTGACAAATCCATAGCTGAATTTATCGTAAACTGAGCAGTTTAACATGCACTGCAAATATATACACACCATATACATATACTGCAAATACCATAGCGCAGCCTCCCTTAAACATGCTTAAAAGACTGACATTAAACTACATTTGGGCAAAATCATTACCATAAAGCTTCTTTTATAATAAAGCATTGAATATCTCATGTAACTTAGTGAGCAATGGATTGAAAGTGAAAAACAAAACTTATTATTGTCGCGACCACAGCTTTTCCTCACTACATTTCCCAGTGCTCATCGCTCCCGCCACACGACTCCCTGCATCTCATTCAGCAGTTTATACATTTACATTTACAGCATTTAACAGACACCCTTCTCCAGAGTGACTTACAATTGATACAGTCTTACAATCCAAGCAATTGTGGGTTAAGGGCTTGCTCAAGGACCCAACACTGGCAGTTTTGACAGATGTGGGATTTGAACCCTGGATCTTCTGGTCCAGAGTCCAGCACCACTAGGCTACCACAGTCCCACGAGTTTATCATTCAGAACGGGAGCGTGCAGCAGAGTACTGTTCTGTGAATTGCTCGCAAGCGGGGGAAAAATTTTTAAAATTCAGATCCAAAACATGGGTTCTGCTGAAAGAGTATTTATTGTTGTTATTGGATTCCAATAGTAAAAAGCCGGGCCATCGCAAAACAGGGACTACCTGTACCTGGACTCGCACTACATTACACCATATACTCGGGGTGTGTGATAAGATATTATCGTAGACGATGCATTAACTGTTTTTTAATAATGTGCGACTATGGCACTCACTGCAAAAAACAGCCACAACACATCTGAGGACAGGGTACTGCGCAGGCGCAAACTAAGCTGCCGTTCTACCTAAGAGTGCATATCTGAAGTGAAAAATGAGTGAACAAACTGCGCCAGGAGACAAAATACAGACACCAGAAGCCAGAAGACACCAGAAGCTGGGGGTTCATAGTCAAAGAGTCTTATGGTGATCAGAGACGTTGGGTTGCTGTGGGGTTGCCAATGTCTCATGTGATCCCTCTTGGCTGTGTCTCCTTCCAGTTCTCCTCTTTCTAGCTTTCTAGCTATGCTGCTATAGCTAATGCTGCCGGGGTCTCATGCTACACTTGGCATCAGTGATTGACATGGCATCAGTGATTGTTAATAAACACTGTGCTCTTAATCATAACTAATTACATTTTCTGTTTTCCTCTCCGAGCTGTGTTCCGGCAGTTTCCGGGCCCCACACATGATGTTCATCTGATGGAGCTCCACTGTGCATAATTCACATTTTATTCGACCATGAACTCCATGACTTTAGTTTCGCTCTTAGATTAATCATCATACCCGGGCCACTTAATGCCGATGTGCACTACTTCACATTCTATTCGAACTTTGACTCCATGACTGTAGTTCGCTCTTAGAATTTATCATCTACGCCCCGCCGCCCAAGGAGGTTGGGTCCCCTTTTGAGTCTTGGTCCTCCCAAGGTTTTCTTCCTAGAACTAGGGAGTTTTTCCTTGCCACTGTCGCCCTAGGCTTGCTCAACTTGGGATTGGACGTAGTTATTAGGAGATAATCTAAACTTGTAAAGTTGCTTTGAGACAATGCTCCATTGTAAAAAGCGCTATATAAATAAATCTGACTTGACTTGACTTGACCTCGCAGTCTGCATCGTTAGATTTTATTGGCTTTCCTCACTCTCGTACTATTTTAAGCAAATTCGCAGAGAAATTTTCTGATGAGGTCAAGAATCGAGGTACCGCTGTAGTCTGAACTGTTCAATAATGTAAATAAAAAAAATCTGCCCATAGTTTGTCATTACATGACACATAACCGAACAGAACAAATTGTGCCTAACAGTTTACAGCAATAAGCCAAAGCATCATGACCACCTGCTCTGTAACAATGTTCAGGTCAGCTTTACGCACCAAATTAACATCCCCATGATTACACTGTCCTGGGTTTTGGAGCAGAATATTAGCCAGAGCATTCCATTCCATTCACACACTCGCCTTCTTCCCACAGTGCATCCTGGTGCCATCATTTCCCCAGACAAACTTGTCCATGTTAAAAAAGAAAGAGCACTCATCTCACAAAGAGCACAAAGTCTTTCTGCCATTGCTCCAAGATCCAGTTCTAATAGCTGCAGACTTTTGCAGCTCCATACTCAGCAGGGGGCGCAACACTGTTGTGACACATCCCTCTTGTAACCAGCATTAAACACGCCTCCGACTTGTACAACAGTATGAGCATGTGAGGCACATCGATGAGCCTTGGGTGGTAACACCCTATCGCCTGGTCGTGCTTCGTCCCTCCTCGGACCACTGTCAGTAGGTACTCAACTGCTGACAGGAGCACCCCACAAGCCTTGCTGTTTAGGAGATGCCCGGACCCAGCTGCCCAGCCTTCACTCCTCATCATTTCAACAAACCATTCACTTCCTCTCTAATATTTCCCAGAGTCTGACTGATCACACGTACCTTGCAGGCCGGGTGGCACCAGAGTTCAGGAGCTCCGTGTTCCTCGTTCTCCACTCGCAGTTGTTGCCATGACCAGGTGGGGGTGCCCATGTGCAGCAGCCAGGCATCTTTCAGCAACTGTAATACACAGCACACACACCCTTTAATCTTCCTCTCAGCATGTAATACAGAATCTCAGAAAATCTAGAACACAGACGCTGAAAAGACTATGATAAAGGCTCAACATTTACGTCTACTTTTAATGTGAATAAGTTCCAGCTGTAGCAAAGAGGAAACCACAGTCAACTCACAGCATTCGGGCCTCCGCAACCTCCCAGGATGAGCAACGTCTCGTTGTCGATGACGATCTGTAAGATCAGAGCACAATACCATCACAAACTTGACGATGCGAACGCATTTTCCTGCAAGCTTTAGGTGCTGTGATTAGTTTCCCCGAACACACAGGTGCTTCATTTACACAGGTCACTTTGAGAAGCCATTCTGGTTAGAATCCTATTGACTCTTTCGTTCGTTTATCTCCTGCATGTTGTTCTTAGGCTGTTCTTTAGGGACTGACATCATCTTAGACCCTATCTAGGGTGCATGCATAGTGTACATGAATGCATTTGTGATTCAGCATGTCATGCGTCTTAAATATTCCAGCTTTTGACTCAATTTAAATCTTAGGCAGCTTGATGGTTTTTTACCAAAACTACTTTGCTGGTGAGAATGACACGATTGTGCCCTACACCAACAAATTTCAAAATAAATACTAATAACGCAGACTGACCTGACTCTGTCCTCCACGAGGGTGGGGAGAAGGACCAGTTATGGTGGGTTTGGACCAGGACCACTGCTCCAGATCCAGAACCCACACCTCATTACTCCTGTTTTACACACACAGAGACAAAACACATCGATGATCCTGAACTTGCATTAAAACAAATGATGCACCAGTTCAGTATTATGTATTATACAGATATTGGATTGAAACAGGCTTCATCCATTTGCTGATCTGAACTTACACTATTAATTGCAAGCCAAGTTAATCACTGGGATTAACAGCACAAGGGGGATAAACCATGTTCATGTAAACACTTCAATAGGAATAAATGTGACCGAGGCCAATCCGAAAGAAATATCTGATTGATCAGAGAGTTTAATCGTTTCAATAATATCAGCCACGTAAACCTCTGTATCCAACTACACTTCATTCTTTCACTGACTAAACTCCTACTGCTGTCAAAATGACTCTTCAGTTAAGGTTTAATCTTTGTTGTTTTTTGTAATGTTTTCTTGGACACTCACACAGCAGGATCCCTACTAAGTCTCAGTTCCACTTACGGCTTCCTCCTCACAACTATAAGAGAGTTTTTCTCCACCATCACGACAATTCTGTAGAGCTCTGAGTGTATAGAAATCAGCTGAACTGCACTATTACAGGAAACCGTGACAGTCTGTGAGCTGGTTCCTGTGTGGGAGATCTTGGTAATATGGGCACCCAGTCAAACACTTTTACTTTACTGTTTCTGCGACAGATTGGTGATTATTTATTGCCATATCAGCACTGTTTTGGGTATCATCACATCAGGCTGACATTTTCCTTTAGAATTCTCTGATATAATTCAGAATTCATTGTTCCATCAATGATGGCAAGCCGTCCTGGCCCAGATGCAGCAAAACAGGACCAAACCATGATGCTACCACCAGCATGTTTCACAGATGGGATAAGGTTCTTATGCTGGAATGCAGTGTTTTTTCCTTTCTCCAAATGTACCACTTTCCTTTTTTTAAACCAAAAAGTTCTATTTCTGTCTCATCCGTCCACAAAACATTCTTCCAATAGCCTTCTGGTTTGTCCACGTGATCTTTACACGCAACACTGCAGACGAGCAGCAATGTTCTGTTTGGAGAGCAGTGGCTTTCTCCTTGCAACCCTGCCATGCACACCATTGTTGTTTCAGGTGTTCTTCTGATGGTGGACTACTCATGAAACCATTAAACATTAGCCAATCGTGAGACCCCCGAGGCCTTCAGTTGCCTTAGGAAGTTCATCCTGGGGTCCTTTGTTGACTCGACCCCACTATGAACACGCCTTGCTCTTGGAGTGATCTTTGTTAATCGACCACTCCTGGGGGGGGAGGGTAACAATGGTCCTTGTATGAATTTCCACTCCATTTGTACACCAATCTGTCTGACTGTGGATTGGTGGAGTCCAAACTCTTTAGAGATGGTTTTGTAACCTTTTCCAGCCTGATGAGCATCAACAACTCTTTCTGAGCTCCTCAGAAATCTCCTTTGTTCGTACCATGATACACTTCCACAAACATGTGTTGTGAAGAGCAGACTTTGATAGATCCCTGTTCTTTAAATAAAACAGGGTGCCCACTCACACCTGATCCCATTGATTGAAAACACCTGACTAATTTCACCACCAAGTATAATATTTTTGTCTCATTTGTTTAACTGGGTTCTCTTTATCTAATTTCAGGACTTGTGTGAAAATCTGATCATGTTTTAGCTCATATTTATTCAGAAATATAGAACATTCTAAAGGGTTCACAAACTTTCAAGCACCACTGTAAATTGTTATGAAATTTATTGTCCCATTTGTTTTGGACAGATGACTGCATTGTTTGAAATGCATTCATCAGTGGGAGCTCTCACATGATTATCCTTTATTCCATTGACGTCCTAGCCATGCGGTCTGCCTGTTTGCCGGTATGGCCTGGGATCCAGCAAAAGTTGCTCTCAGTTTCTTATTCCAACTCAGGATTTCAGAGACAATGCTACTGTTTGCTTTTCCAGAGATTGTAAACATGACTGAGTCTGTACAAATAAGGAACTTGCGTTTACATGGTTGGATGCTTTCCTCCACCAACAATAAGGCATACGGCAAACATACTGCAGAAAATATAGAGCTAATGTTTGGTAATCGGATGCTGTTTTGGTGTTTGATGGTCCGGTGTTTTTTAGAAAGGGACTTTTTCTAACCAGTCAAAAAAAGTACTGACTCAGAGGGATTCAAAAGCCAGACTGACCTCCACCTTAGAGATAAATGATGTAACACTATGGTCCTAAAAGAACTCCAACAATTCCTTTACCGCTGCAGTTGTGTGTTTTCATGTAAACAGAGTGCCTTGTTTAGAAGGATCGAGGAGTTACTTACATCTGCCTTGCTCCGAGAGACCCTCCAAACACCACCATAGTGTTACTGATGACTGACGAGGAATGACCCGCCATGGGGGGAGGACCGTGTGTCGTAACAATACAGTTCCACCTATGGCAGACGAGATGATGATCACAGAATAAGAAATAATATTAAACTATATTCTTGCTCAATCAGGACACTGCATCAGCAGCACCTCGATGCAAAATCTCCTTCGACGGCATTTACTGCTGCTCACCAGTTTTTGGAGGGAGAGTAGGTGTGGATCTCATCAAAAAAGCGTTCAGGTTGGTGGAGGGGGTACGGACTGGGGCGTGTCCAGCCTCCAAACAGCACCAGGATGTCCTTAAACATGACCAACGTGGCACCTGCCTTGGGGGAGGGGTATGATCCTGTGTACAGAAACAAATCCTGTCTCATCAATAGAGCAGATGAAGCAGGCAGCATGGTAGTGTGGTGTTCGATGCACTAACAGCTGTGTGTGTGTGTGTGTGTGTGTGTGTGTGTGTACCTGAAGCGAGTGGTCGTATCCACTCCTTGCTGTTCAGGTCGAGTCTCCACAGGTCGTTGAAGGCGGCATTACAGCTGCTCTGAGTGCAGCCTCCGAACACATACATGGACTGGTTCAGATCGTAATAACACGCACCTTTAACACACACACACACACACACACACACACACCATTCAGCAATCAAAACACAGGGACATACTACAACTGCTTTAAGTCAAAATATATAGTTGTCATACCATCAATGGCTATATTCATGGAAGAAAAGGCAATATAAACACACAGGTCATGGGCCAATTTAGAGTGACCAGTCAACCTAATGCATGTCTTTGGAACGTGGGAGGAAAGCGGATCACCCCTAGTAAACCCACACCGACATGGGAAGGACATGCAAACTCCATACAGGAGTCTGAGGTCAGGATCAAACCAGGGAACTGGGAGCTGTGACATGCACCACCATGCCACCCTCAAAATACCATCCTACCTACCCATATTAGTGCTGATACTGACTACAGTATGTAGCAGACGCACTTATCCAGAGCAACTTATAACTAGATGGATAGATAAATAGATAGACAGACAGAACAGGAAAAAGGGAAAGAACAGGAAGAGATGAAAAATTCAAAATACTTAAGTTTAACAGCAGAGGGTTCTTAATCAAGGGTCCAACACTGGCAGCTTCTCAAAGTCTAGACTTAAACTCACAATCTTCTGACTAGCAATCCAGAATCTCAACCACAGACCAACCACCGCCTGACTTTCCAATGAGAGCATGCCACATGACCCAATTACATCTGTGAAACACCAGCGAGTCTCTACAGGTAAAAGCTAGCATAGCTAAACGCTGCACCACCCGAGCAGCAAACTTTCAGTATTTTTGAAATCAGTAAAAAAAAATTGTGTCAATATTTTAGACAATTCAGAACAGGTCCAGTCAGGAAGGTCTGATCAGGTTATAAGCTGTGCTGAGTGTCAGGTGATGAGAGAATTCAGTGTAGTTCATCCAAGTCTGTTTCTCCTTAAAATAAACCTTTCATTTGACCACCACCCAAACCTCAGCTCAGGTTTGGAACAAGTGCAGACAAAGCAAGAAGGCCGGGGAACAGTTGTACGCCTGTGTGACTTTAATTAAGCGAGAGATTAACTGAGGTGTGTGTTGTGATTACCTCTGATTAAATGAGATTAACTGTGTGTGTATCGTCTGGCTTTAAAATGGTATAATCTCGAAGAGTGTGTGTATATATATATGGGGGTTCTGTCTGGATGAGATGTAATTACAGGGATATAGTAAACATCTACATTGAAGCGTCGGGTGTAAACATTTGGGCAGCCCTTTTGAAATGACATGTCTCGCATAGAAGATCACAGCTCAGCACCATCTGCAGGACTTGTGGACATGCGACACTCCAGAAGCAACGTCAAGTCCACTAACGCCCAGTACGAATGCTGGGTAATTAGGCATCATCATTTCTGCCACCAAAACTGATAAAAGAGGGAAAAAAACCACAGAATAAGAGCTGCTGGCAGAGTTAGTGTGGAGGCAAACGCAGATAGCGAACAGAGTTTATGGAACAAAGGCTTGAACTCGGTGCACTCTGAAGTTGGTGAGAGATCTTCTGCTGGATGACCATCGAGCAGTGTTGTGAGCTTCTTTTTCCCTTGCTCTCCAGCTAACTCACGAATTAGACTGATTGAGACTTTTATAACAATGGATATTATTAGCGAAACAGAACAGAACCCGAATGGAACAAAATCCACTGGTCTGGGTCATATTTTGAATACACTTAATGTATTATGCCTTGTTCTGCATGGAAAATAGTTTGTTTGTTTATTTGCACAGCTTACATCACTTCAGCATCAAATGCATTCCTACTGGAGGTGGGATGGCGGGGGTAGTTCCTCCGAATTGGTCTCTAGAACCGTTTGGTGGAATTTATCTGATCATAGACAGATTTCTGCAGTTATCTGATTATTTACATGATCATGCATACATTATAATCCGATCTAGAAAACAGATTACGAAATCCGATACACAAAGCTGGATTTTATCCCAGTAACCAGATTACTCATAGCATGTATACCAATTACCTGGTTATAAATGGAGTTTTCAGACTGAGCATGTGCACGAGCCTTCTGCCACGGTTGCCAAGTCTGCGTATTCTTAAGACTTGGTCCCATTCTGCATTGACTCTAACGGTTTTTTCCCCTCGCTGGATCTGGCAACCCCAGAATTAAACAAGCCACAGAACTAAAGGCAGCGGAATGGCTATCAAACACTTTGTGGAGACTCTGAAACGCATAGAATTAGATTATTTAATATAATAGTTTGAAGTTTATGTCACATATTTCTGTGAGATTATTGGCTGGTTGCAAAGTAGAAATCCAATTACTACCCGAGATTTTCTGCAAATCAGATTTTCGGATTATTAAGTGCATTAAACGCCCTCACTGTGAGAGACTGGAAAAATCAGGCGGAAGTACACATGCTCAGTGAGGTGGAGGTGTGTGTGCACGTTTGTGTACTGACTGTGGGAAAATCTCTGCGTGATGGGGGTTCCAGGATACGGGTAGGTGCGACTCTCCCACTGGATGTTCCCTTCCTGAACGGCCCTCAGGAAACCATGGTAACACTGATATGCCACACCTGGAGACATCAAAGGAAACCCGGTGAGGCCTCTGAAGTGTTTTCAATGGGTCATTAACACCTCTAAAGTTCATTTTACTTACACACACAGTCTGTCTGTAACTCTCACCTTTGATCAGGCGGTACCACTGTTTGCACACCAGGGCGGCAGTCTTGTGCTCCTGATAGGGTGACAGGAAGGACAGAATGTACTCCAGAACCTCCTCAGGGAGCTCTCCCATGGCTCTGAGGCTGCTTTTCCCAGGATGCTTTGCACCGCTTGTGCTCTGTTCCCCACACGCGCTGTCCGTCTCGATTACCACGCTCTCGTCAGAGTGGCGACCTGGCAGTGCAGCACCGGTGTCTTCGATGTCCATGTCCACGAAGCAGCCGTCCTCGCTGCCTGAGGCATGAGACATGCTGCCTGTCCAAGTAGAACGTGAGAAACATTTAGACTTAGTTTTCAGGATCAATGCAAACTATTTGGAGTGAAATGCAATTTTTCGCACAACTTTTTGCAACAAAGGAAGTCGTTTTTACATTAAAAAGGACCATGAGTTGACAATTATGTTTTAATAATTAAAGAACATTATTTACATCATGTCTTATCTTGTTTGTGTGACAGTGCACTTATATGAAGGCATCCACTTCCTCACAGTAATGACTGTCTGAAATCCTTTACTACCCTCATGAACTGTCCTCCATATGGTAACAATTACATATATATATATAACACACACACATTTATTACTATTAAATATATATTTTTAAGATATATTCTTCCAAACACTCTAACTATACTTTTTCCTGCTCAGGGTAACGGCTTTGGAGCCTGTCCAGAAAGAACATAGGGCACAGACGATACCATGTGGACAGGACGCCATTTCATTGCAGGCCTGGTAAGGGGTTGCTGTTGCCAGGGATTGAACCCCACCTCCTGACCAGCCTCCTCCCCCTCAGATGCATCCAATCCTGTCTGCACAAAATGCTCCACCTGGTTGGAAGGCACCACCGAGACTCTAATCCTGTACCCTGCGATGGTGGGGTACCGTATTAGACCACTGCACCACCCAAGCACATAGTGCTGCATAAAGTATGTAGAATAAAGGGAATAGTGATTGTAAGATCATCCTGGACACAGGTCATAAGTACCTAATTTTATTTATATATATATATATATATTATATATATACATATATATATATATATATATATATATATATATATATATATATATATACACACACACACACACACACACATACACATACATATATATACATAAAAACTCATTTTCTTATCCAATCCATTGCAGAGCATACACACACTCGGGGCACTTTGGAGACACCAATTAACCCAACACCCACATCTTTGAAATGTGGGAAGAAACCAGAGTAAACCCACACAGGGGAGGACATGCAAACTCCACAAAGGCAAAGTCTAAGGTCTGGATCGAACCAGGAACCAAGGATCAAGGCTGAATGAAAATTACTCGATTGGGAAACAATTTCCTATATTACTAAGGAAAGGGAAAATTCTACATCATTCCAGTATATTACAAAGCCACCCGCAGTTAATGATTTCAGCATAATGTGGTGGTGGAGGGTTTCACTCATCACAGGTACCATCAAATGCATTCTCTGCTGTTTCATATCGACTGAATAAATCAAAGCAGAGGGTACGAACCATTCAGAACATCATCCACTTTCATTTTATGATTCGTGATTCGTTACAGAGGCTTAGTGTATTAAAACACCCCAGATGTTATCATGGGATTTATAACAGCACAAGGTCTTAGCAGGGCATGACTGTGCAGGGTGTACCTCCAACTGCACTCAGTGAATTCTGGGACAGACTTCAGACCTCGCTGATAGCCTGACCACAATAAGCTAGGGTAAAATAGGATGCTGCTCCTGCTCTCCAAAGATAAAAGATGCCAGATAAACTGGATTCAAGGGGGAAAAAACGTTGTAACATGACTATATGAGGATGTGAGAGAATAACTGCAAGCTTAGTTTGCATCTACATGACGTTACGAGAAATCATTTTTTTACTGCAGTAACTACAAAATGTCAACATATATGTATGTATGTATGTATGTATATGGCTTAGCGGTTAAGGTGCTGGACCATTGACCAGAAAATCCAGGGTTCAAATCCCACCTCTGCCAAACTGCCACGTTTGAGCCACAAGCGCTTGGATTCTAAGGCATGTGCAAAATGACTAAATGTGGGACTGTGGTAGCCTAGTGGGTAAGGTACTGGACTCTGGCCCAGAAGGTCGAGGGTTCAAATCCCACCTCTGCCAAGCTGTCACTGTTGAGTCCTTGAGCAAGACCCTTAACCCACAATTGCTTGGATTGTAAGACTGTACCAATTGTAAGTCGCTCTGAATAAGGACGTCTGCTAAAATGCTGTAAATGTAAAATGTAAATGTAAATGCTACCAGGTGATCAGTAGCATGGTACAGACAAAAGTGGAGCATGACAAAGTCATTTGTTGTGCAAATACACAACAAATAATGACGTAAAGGGGTTTTACTTTTACTTTACCATTAGCCATTTGGCAGATGCCCTTATCCAGAATGACTTACCACTGATACAATCATACAATCCAAGCAATCGTGCGTTAAGGGTCTTGCTCAAGAGCCCAACCATGGCAACTTGGCAGCAAAGGAATTTGAAACCTGGACTTTAACCTGGTTCGTTTATCACATAGTCTGACCAACTGTTAAAAACTTATGTTCACTCTGTTCTATATATAGAACTGGGCTGTGTATGTACAGAGTAACGAGCTCTACGACCCCATATATTGCATATAAATAAACCGCCGTGCCTATTTTCCAGCACATAAGCATCACGTGAATCTCTGAATATTAAACCTTATTAAACGCAGATTCATGAAGCCACTGAATACCTCATGATTGCGAATCGATTTTACTTCTACAGCTTCACTGTGCCAAGATCCATCCATATGAACACCCACATGCCCCTGTCAAGCTTTATAACAAGAAAACAAGCTGATTTCTAATCAATTGATGTATTAAATGTTTAAGTGTGAAATCTCTAGGGGCTCGTTTAATTCTTTTGTAGGCTAGCAAAGAAAGCTAACTGCTAACAGCCTGGTGTAATAAAGACAACGTTGGAAGAGCTGAAAATCCTGTTATAAAGACACCTCTTTCTAACGTAACGCTCTGCTCTAGGAGACATGACCTTATTCTATAGTGTGCGCTAATTAGTGTTGTTACAATAAATAAAGCTCACCTTCCGCTAGCTAAAGTACCGGTGCTAACCCAACGATCATTTATCCTCAAACCGTTGCTCTGCTTAAGATTTGTATGTAATATTACTAAACAAAGACGGAACATATTCAATAAGCTGCACATCACCGTTAGATTTCCGTCCTCCGTTCCCTTGTCTCTGCTCTCTGCTCGGTGCCGTTCGTGAATGGTTGTGAGTATCAGCTCCTGCTGTTGGTTTCCTCACTCCAAACATCCGCCATCTTCCTCCTACACCAGCTTACGCACGGACGCGGAGGCGCGCACGCACACCCTCCCCTAGAGAGGCGGCTCCGTTCTGATGCGCGTCACCGTCTTGGGCCAGGCGAGAAGCGAGAATATCAGATCGCGATATTTAATGAAAAGCAGTGACGAGGCATAAAAACAATGCCAGGAAAGTCTTAGTAATAACAGAAAAAGACTCGAATAAAGCATAAGAGGAAGAATAAAGTAAAAGAAGCCTCCACTTGGGAAATAAGGGAAATAAGGATATGGTAGTGTGGTGTATTTTTTAAAAGATTGATACCTAACCAGAGGTGTGTTTCCCAAAAGCATAGTTGCTAATTACGTTTACACATCTCAAATATAATGAAGTTCATGAGAGTTTTGAGATGTACAGGAGCAAAAACATTAAGGAATACATGTTTATCCTTGAATTTGAGATAGAACGATGTAAATCAAGAGAACTGCATACCTTAAAAGCGATTAATATATTTTTGGAATCTGGGTGGTCGGTGTGAAATAACGGCATGAAAGTATTGATAGAAAGTAACAGTGACTGGAAGATGATAGGTGGTCAGAAAAATGTGTGTTCCACACTAAAGGAAAGTAAGTATTTATCGAAGACAGAACTGAATAAGTGAAATTCAACTTGGAACATGTGCAGAAAAAAGGATTCTACGTGTGTGGAAACGGCCCCAGAGGAAGCTAACCCCAGGCACTGAGCCTTAGCTTAGACAAAGAGCCTCCTTATGAACGAGAAGCTCTGACAGGGGCAAAAAAGGACACATCTTTAATATACTGTATGTAATTTATATCAATTCTAATGTGATGTATTTAAAGTTGTAGGGACAAGCGAAGCCGCCAGGGGGCAACAAACTCTACGTTTTGCTGTCCCCTAGCGTCCGCTTCTGTCCTTACAACTTTCCAAAAATAAAGTATGCACAGTATTGACTGTTCCTTGGTTTGTCTTATCGTGTTGCTTTGATTAACTAGACTCTAATTAACATTTAATAATTAAAATCATGGAGGATGAGGATGTCTCCGATAACTGGGAGGATGCTGCAGATAGCGGAGTGAGACCACATCGTTTCTCTTTCTTATATTTAGCCACTAGCCTGCTAAGCTTAGCTTAGCTCTGTCAGCGTATAAAGCTTATTACATAAACAGTAAGGTTATTTCCAGTTCGGCTTTTAATTCGGTTCTGATTAGTTTATTTAATTAAGAGTCATATTTCTGCTTATATATGGGTTTGTAAAGCTTTATAACTTGCTTTATTTACCCGTTTGAGCTACGGGCACAACTAAGGGAATCTCCGGGTCCTAAAGAGAGTTCGTTTTATTTTTTATATTTTGTAGGAATTTGAGAGACGACTGGAGGCCAAACTGAAAATAAGCCAGAAGTCAGAGTGAGTACAAGTCTTTTATTTAAATTCTTAAAAACTTAAAATGAATATCTATGCACCTAAAGTCGCTTGTGAACTGAAATGAATCTCAGCGATACACGATTCGCGGTATGATTCATGACTCGACTCAGTTCGAACCACTATTTTAAATGAAGCTAGTGAATGGATTCTGAATCAAAAACGATCAAATGTAATTTTTTTGCAGTTAAGTAGGCGAACATTTTTCCCCAAGTGCCGTTTAAACATGTGGAATGATTTGGATAGCAAAGTATTGATTGTAGTCTTTTTTTTCTAAAAAAAAGTACTTACATTATTTAGTTTATTTATGTAACATCACATCATCATCATTGGCTGTTCATGACAGGAGCAATGTTATAATGATTGTAGTCAGACACACTGGGACAGTTGGAGAATGAGCCGTACCAGAGCTGCTACACAGTCCTTCTAAACCACTGATTAAAAAGCCTTATTTTTCCTGAGGTATCAGAATAAAGTACTGGTAATTACTCAGTAAGAGTCACATTGTGCATGATAAACTTCTTCTACAACTTTTGATCTGATTCATGTAAATTCCCTCTCCTAGCTTTTAGTTGATGCTTTTATAACGCCTGTTGGATTATCCAGTTACCCCTAATCCCTGTTATGTCTGGTAGCAGGAGTGTCCCTGTAAAGACGGGTGTGGTCATTCAGGACGAATCCCTCCCTGCAGCCCCGCCTCCTCAGATCCGGATCCTGAAGCGGCCTCCCAGTAACGGCACTCTGAGTGCTCAGGGTGCGAGCACACGGCCCACGCAGCACCTCAAGCCCCTTAAACAGAGAGAGGCGGAGTATGCCGAGGCCAGGAAGAGGATTTTGGGTAGTGCCAGTCCTGAGGATCCCGCTCCAGAACGGGAGGACTCGGACAGGTGAGAGATGGGTGCTCATAAAGCTCCGCCTACATCTGATAGTACTGCATGTAATTGAGTGTGCTTATTTAATAATAATAATAGTTATAATAATCTGATAACTGGAGAAAATTAGATTGTGTCAGTAATTTAATTAATGAGTTTAAGATAATGGGAAAACTCCGCATTCTCATGACTCTTTCTACTTTGTAACCAGCCAATAATTGATCTCACAGAAAGCTGTGACGAACTACAAACTTCCACAAGCTGCCTTGATACAGATGGTGCCACTTTATTGGCAAATATGAATTCCATTACACTCTACACTCTGCCTGGTTATGTTTGCGTGCATGCGCAGACTGAGAAAACCGATTCAAGTCAGAGTAAGGGGATACTGAGTGTGAGAAATCCATAAAATCCAGCTCTCTTTATCGGATTGCTTAATCTTCTAGTCCTTAATCCAGTCTTAGAAATCAGTTTGTTGTTAATGACCATGAGAATAATCAGATACCTGCAGAAATCCTGATTATTAAACGCATGTCGACACACTGATTGTCTGTCTTTAGTGTAAATGCACAATTAGCTTTATTTATTTCTTGAACTTTGCTCTACATTGTTTCTTTCAGACCTTCATCATCGATGCCAGACTCTATACGGGAAAACAGTAATGTTATTCGGCAGCCGCTTGGGCCGGACGGAACTGCAGGGTTCCGCCTCAGCAGATAGTGAGAGAGACAATAGAGCACCGAGGAACGGAGGAGTGTTTAAGCGTCTAATTTCTACCTGAGCGAGTGGGTGAGAGAGACTCTACGCTGTGGGTCAGGTGTCACTGAGGCAGTGTTCCGGGTTTTAACGTCCCCTTGTTGACTTTTGGTAGAATTCCCCAGTCTCGTGACATCCCTCCGCTGCCTGCTGAGGGAGGAGCTTGTCATAGGCCTGCATGTAGACTCGCTCCTTTTCAAAGGCGGGCGGCATCACGAGAACGAATCAGCACGGACTAGCAAACCGCGCCCGTCCCGTCCACTGCCCTCTTTCTCAATGCCTCCGACGACCAGCAGGGAGATGATCCCTGAGCTGACGTGTATGGTGCCCGGTCAGGCGAGAGGCCGCACCGAGAGACTTGAGCAGGTACGGTTGTATCAGTTCTCGTGCTGAGTTCACATGAAGTCTGACTCTTTTCACTCATATGTGGCCCAAATTTCTTTTTCATGACACTGAGTCTGAGATTTGGAGTCTGCGGCAGCATCAGTTGATCTTGATGTTTGTGATTATTTTGACCGTGTGGTCAGAAGAGTGGTCAAATAATTAGGAAGAACGAAAAAAATTCCAGTTTAGACTCGGGTCAGGGTTGTTGGACGAAATTGGGCGTAACTGCAACTTTTGATCTTTATGTTGCAAGGGCTTTGATCCCGGATCCTCAAGAACTGCTGTTTGTAGCAGCTGCTTCGTACCTTTGGCTCCGGTGTCCTCCCACAGTCCAAAGACATGAGTGAGGTTAATTGACTACACTAAAGGAGCCCGATCTGAGTGACTTTTTGGGAGCCACAGAAAGCAGTTCAGTAGTTTTTGCTCCGTACGAACGGCCTACGTTCAAATGTCGTCAAATGCGTCCAGCAGGAGCCGCTGTTGTTCTGTTGTTTTGTCTTTTTTTCCTCCCATGCGTTCAAACCAGGATCACATCGGCATCTCTCGCAATTGCTGAGAAAATTTGCGTTTCTTGCCTTCACCAGTTCGGAGCCCTACTGGTGACATCCCATCTTAATAAAAATGAAGGTCCGGAAACGAGATCTGAACGTGTAGAGACGAGTTAATAAGGGGGTAGGAACAAGATAGTTAATAATCATAAGAATCTCGTTGTTAGGATTAATAAGCTGTGGCCATGTATTAATTTTATTGTGCCACCTGGGCTCCATACACCAGCTCTGTGAGGCTAACATGATTGTTTGGCACCATGCAGCGACTGACAACATGAATAACAAATAAAATGGCCTTCACTGCATTTACACACACATTTTATGTGACTCATCAGCCAGATACAGTCCTGATACTCAAGATCCGTGGAGTGACCAGCTGGAAATGGGGTCTTTCTTTGTAAGCTCGCAGGAATCTGTACTTTTAAAGCCATGACAAGTCACTGGAGACGCTTGAGGCTTGACCTTGCGGATGTATCGAGCGGCTGCTGCTTACTCCTGGGCAGAGACTTTTGCTCATGCATAAAACGCTGCTGAACCACTGAAGTGAGGGGAGTAGAGATTCCTAGTGACGTGTATGCTGATGCGGTACAACTGCTCGGTGGAATCCGCAACAGCCAGCCATTGGGCTTTGACGCTTTACCCATATGTCATACTAATCTGCATAAGACTGAGACATTTTCAAGTCAAATGTCGCTCTGTCTCAGTGACGCTTTCCAGAGCGAACACTGCTTACGCTTTTCTAATTCAGACCGTAACATCCAGAATATCAACAAGTATCAGTAACAGGTCCTTTATAGAGTGTTTGAAAGATGGAAATGAAAACACAGCAATAATATAAAGAGTGAAAGTGAAGTGGGGATGTCATTGTTTGATTGTTTGGATTTGATTCTCCTTTTTAAAGTTTTGTTTTTCTATGTGTTTGATACGCTAATACGCTATCCCGCCACCGCAGGGATGCTGGAGAATCTCATTCAGAAGTATTCCGTGTGCTTTAGACGTTGATAGCCTGATTTAGCTTCGTGGAATCTTTGAGGACTTCCTTCTTGAGAAGTGTTGAAGAAGCACTTCATTGTGAAACTAAACCTGTCTGGAGTCTCTTGGAGAGTTCTTACTTCTTAATCAAGTTTATTTACCACCACTGCCTTTCTGTTCCTTTTTGTTTCTTTTTTATGATCCAAACAAAACCTCTTGGTCAATCACATTTCACTTTCCCATAGAGGTCACTATTTTAATGAAGAACTACAACACTGAGCTGTGTTTGAATCGGCAAACTATGCATACTGCTCATGCTAAACCCTGCTGCATAGTGATTACGACTGACACAATCCAAGTAACTGACACTTAATTAGACCCAACAGTAGCAGTTTGGCAGAGTTGGGATTTGAACCTTGGAAATTCTGATCCTTAGTCCAGGTTGTAAACATAAATACACCAAGGATGATCTACTACTCAGAGCATGCAGTATGAATTTGGATCTACTACTGTGACCAGGGTAGTATGGCCATATGCAGTACATACCCAAATAATATAACATGGTAGACTGCAGTTTATGCCATTGTAGCTATTACGGCTGTTCTCCCAGGGCAGTATATGACAGGGTACTATGAAGTATGGCAGTATATTCTGGGGTTCTATGCAGCATCTACTGGAGTAATATGTGATATGGCTATATAATGGGGTAGTTTGCTATTTTAAACACATCACTTCAGTTGGAATGCTGACATTGTTAAAGGATAACGGAGCATATGATTCTTCCCAAAGTGCTTTTTTTTTCATAAGTGCAAACTATGACACTTACTCCTTTAATATTGTCATCAATGGGAGACAGGCGTTACTCTGGACACAAGAGGTTGTTCTGATGGAAAACCCCAGAACCTCTTTCACTTCCCTTTAACTGAGCTGAAGTGTTTCAATGATAAAATTGTGGACTATTTTTGTGGTGTTAAAGTGTCTATTTTTCTACTGTGCTTTTAACCATACTTGTTTAGAAATGTAAATGTGCAGGTGTAAGCGTATAATCAGCATTTTATATGTATGTGTGTGTATATATACAGACATATATACACACACACAAACACACACTTATTGACAAAAAAAGAAAAGAATTCACCAAGATGGAGCTGTTGGAATCGGCTGAAACTTGATATGTATGAAAATCCTGATGATGTATGTAAGTGATTGCAATATATGGGTGAAACGCTAAGTTTATTGGAGAAAACTGTACAATTGAAAGCAGGCTCTAGTTACCCTGTAAGGCTGCCTCGAGCCTGGATACAAGATGAGATGGGGTTGGGTATTGGAGGCAAACAGGTTCATTGAAACAACCATCCTGCTTCTTTCAGTCCAATGATGCGCCCCTCAAAGCCTGTCAACTGAGCAGAATGTCTTTGAGTACATCATAGAGGCATGTCTAACAGTCAATCTGTCCCCAAGAGGTACACTACACAAACGTAGCCTCTGTGAGCCTTTTTATATGGCAGCTGGAGATGCAATTTAATGTGCTCTTGTGGCAAGACCCAGTGTCTAATCAGACCACACCTGTAATCATTTACATATCTGCCTGAGACAGAACTGCATGCCGAGTTTTGCAGCAATCCGACATTTCTATCTGGGTGCGTTATTTTTTTGTCAATAAGTGTATATATGTAGTTTTGAATCCTGTCTGTACTAATTATTATGTCTAATAGTCCTTTCTGGGAACCTGTTGAAATGCTTGTCTGCCATGTTCACTCCAGCTGATGAAATACTGCAAAACCTCTTAAAATAAAGAATTTGAAAAGGTTATGCCAAACAGTACTGGAACTTCGTCATCTGTGAGGTCCATTTTTGTGTCCAGGTCTGTAACGTTCCTTAAAAACAATCCTAACACACGACATTACTATCTTACAGTACCACAGAAACGATACAACTATGCAGATTAATTGATAGAAAATGAGGAATTTATTTAAGGTTTATAACGCAATATAGGTTGCACAGTATTCAGATATACTACTCGGACCAGGGTAATGTGCACTCCAGCATTATGCATCAACCAGCCATATCAAGGTTTAGCTCTGTGATAGGCATCAAATCAAATCAATGAACGACTGGGATCCAGGGTTTCCCAGTGGAACATTACACAGAGCGTCACACTCTCCACTCTCCACCAGCTCATCTCCGAGTCACAAGGTAGAAATGGACTTTTATTTTGACATGTATGTAGGTTAGTGCGAGCAAAGAAAGAACTGCAGCTACAGTCTGTTTGGGCTTAGTCGTCAGGTTCTGTAAGGCCCACCAGTTATGAAAACGTGAAAAAAATATTATTTTATAATGTGTCGTGAAGTGAAAAGCACATAGCAAAGACGTTTTTAACTTAAAAGTTAACGAAGGAAGGGGTTAAATAAAACAGTAATGCTTGATTTGTTCCCATGCTCTAATTCATGTATTATCAGACCTCTCAGTTCGGGTTTCTTACATTCAATATCATAGAAATTATTTAATGTTTGTAATTTGCTAAAATACACCAAACAAGATGTGTTGGACTCAATATTATGATAATTGTTTTCTAATTTTAATCTAGTTATTATTTACACAAGTGTGTCAGCTTATTAGGTACAGCCTGTATCTTCACAGGGTTTACTCTTGGGCAAACAGTTTCTTACCCCTGGTTAAATGACAAGCCATTTAAATGTTTAACTTGGATTCACAGTCAAGTTAGAATTATTTATACAGCACTTTTTTACAACGGAGCATTGTCATAAAACAGCTGTACAAATATCTAAGCCCACAGCTCTAGCAGAGCAAGCCTAGGGTGATGGTGGAAAGGAAAAACTACCTAAAATGTTATATGGAAGAAACCTTGGAAGGTTCAAGACTCAAGAAGGAACATAATCTCCTTGGGCAGCCTAGATGATATATGTATTCACAGAGTGAGTTTGTGTTATGCTTTTGTGTAATTCTTGTTTGTGGGCTTTTGAAAATAACCTGAGGACTGAAGACCACGAATGTAACCAAAATAATAATTACATGGACTGAGGAATGAGTTATGTGCCGTTCACACTCACACACACTAATTAAGAGCTTAGTGCAGTCTGGTTTGGATTTGTGCCTTGGTGGAATCAGTGGGTTGTGCTGTTATTTCCCATGACAGGATTTTTTAAGTTGAAACTTGGATCATCAGTACTGTCATAAAACAACTTGTAGTACAGGATTCATTTACATACTACTCGGGAAAACCATGTTTTGCAATTACTGGCTCCCCTAGAAATTCCCAGATTCGAAATGAAGCTGAAGCTTAAAGACTCATTAAACCCAACTCGTGTTTGGATCCTACCAAAAAAGTGACCCTGAGTTACTTGCTAATTTTATCAAAAGTTGATCTCAAATTTAATAACGCTTTCATAAACCATGTAGCGCACCTATATAGTGAGGAAAGTACGTTTTCACACAGCTACAGGAACTATTTTTACCTACAAGATTTGTGGAGCCATGGATTTATTCATATGTACGTTTAGATCTCATGGTGTATGGATTAACATTGTTGTCTACAATTACAGACGCTCTGCATCATTTGTTAGAACTCTTTCATCTCCCTGCAGAGCATTGCCCAGAGCACCACACTGCCAATTTCAGTCACAGGACGGAGTCTGGGACATGGCTGTGACACGACGGGGACTTTTATTGTGTAATAACGTTGCGGGAGGGCTTGAGGGACAGCGTTGTGCACTTCCTGCTGTTTGTGTTCAGGTGAGTAACAGAAAGTTGGATTAAAGTGAGCAGCATGATGGCGGACGATGCATACGAGTCCATACTGTGTGTAAAACCAGAGGTTCACGTGTACAGGATTCCTCCCCGAGCTTCTAACCGCGGTTACCGGTACAGTAACTTTTAATTAACTGATTCATTAATTACTTTATGGACTATCTGTTTCATCGGGCTGCAGCTCCAGAGACATGAAAGTTCCGGGAAGATCAGAAATATGCTAATTAATAATGCAATACAACAACATGATTGGTCCGTTGTTTCTAACTATGTGTACAAACGTATGCTATGTAAGCTTAATTAAGACTAATGGCGAGGTTTTCGGCCGGGTTGTTAGCTTGTTGCTAACTGGCTTGTGTGCCTCTTGGAACGTCGACCTGCTTGTCAAAATCCGTTTTATTCGACGGTTTTACCCTTTACTTACCTGTTTATTTACGTCTATGTTTTAGTGGTTTTGAATGTTAGACACTCCTGGCCAAAAAGTTCGAATCCCAAAATGGCATAGTATTACATGGAACAGCAGGAACATGGTCAGGAAATTAATAAAAATGAAACAAGTTGATAAATCAACTAGGTATGGCATAACCTTACGAAGAGTCAAGGTTGTTCTACTAGTGGTAATGGCTTCATACAGTTTGAGTACTTAAAATGTTTCCCAGTTAATGTTTTATATGAGACTAAATATCTCCAATAGGGATAAAATCTGGACTCTGACCAGGCGAAAACATGAACCTAATGGACTTGATCTCAAGCCACCTCTTGGTCTTGGCAGTGTGAACAAAAGCATTGTCTTGTTTAAAAATAACGTGGTCATTTCTCTTTAGAAAACAACTTTTCAGTCATGGGAGGCAAGCCTTTGTGCAATGTTTTCCTCTACTCTGAAGTGTTATTTGAGTTTTCACAGGAATCAGCTCACCAGTACCAGCAGCTGAGAAGGCACCTACTTCCATGCTAAATGGTAGCAGATATCCATTTACTCTTGTATTTCTCACCAGATACCATAGACACCATCACAGTGCATCCCAAATCAGGAATCATCATTGCACACCACTCTGAATCAACCTTTCCATGTTCTACCAGAAGCTTCATTCTGTTTTTGATGTTTTTCTTAGACAGTAAAGGCTTTTTAACACATTATATAGATTCAGCCTGCAATAGGCAACTTTCTTGTTATTGTGTGTCCTCAAGGGTCTTGTGTTCTGCTTACAGTTTTTGTGGTGATCTCTGCTTGATGAGGTTTTTACTTTCCAGAGCCTGTCTTTCTTGCAACATCACCTATTGATTCCAGATTGACCCATTCTCTTAATAATCTGATAGTGGAATAGAGATGTGCTGTACCTTTAGAGGCTTGTAAATGACTAAATAGCTAGCTTTTGTCAGGCCAACTATGGTGTCTTACAGCAAGATATTTTGCAGTTTTTTGAGCAGATTTTCTCACTCGTTTACCTTGTGACTCACTAGACTGCATATGGTAGAGCTCTACCTCCTAGGTCTATTTAAGGGCTTATTTTCAGGGTTGTGATGGGCTACATCAGGTGTGGAAGATTAGTCGTAAGGTGGTAATCTTTTAAGACAAGATAGAGTTCATCTAGGTTTTGCCTTCGCTTCCATTCAGCCACAAAAACATTAGTGAGGATGATGATGGCAGTGAGGTTAAAACTGAGATGAGAGAATCAAACCAAAGTAGTGCAGGTGCTTCTGGTGGAGCAGGGCCATGTAAGGATCGTGTCCACTCAGGAGTTTAAGAATGTCAGCAGGTGAAGTGAATTTTAAAATGACAAAACATGATGCTGGGGCCTCCAGTTTTGCTCATATGTGGCACGTATCAGATGTACAGAACTCCCTCGGATGGATTTGAACTGATGTGCTTGTGCGTTTGTGTTTTGCAGTGCTGCTGACTGGAAGCTGGATGAGCCGGCATGGAGCGGTCGCATGAAGATCACAGCCAAGGCAAAGACGGCGTTTATCAAACTGGAGGACAAGAACACAGGTAACAGTCTTATGCAAACTTTTGGAAAATGCAAAATATATAACATTTAAAAAGGGAAGCTGCTTTTGTTAAATGTTATTATATAATATGTTAGCTGGACTGATGCATCTGTATTTTGGACATTTCAGTTCAGTAACCCTCACCCCACCCCAAAATAAATAAACAAATAATACTTCTCGCTCCTCATCTCTACAAACTGTCCAAGTCCTTATAACACATGATGGTAAATAAAAATGTCTTAATCGATTAAATAAATACAATATTTTAAGGATTTTGAATATAATGTGTGCTTTTAGGTGAGCTGTTTGCTCAGGCTCCGGTAGATCAGTATCCGGGTCCATCTGTAGAAGCCGTCACAGATTCCAGCCGCTACTTTGTCATCAAGATTGAAGATGGCTCTGGTAATAACAGTATTATTGTTAGTCGTAGAAGTAATAGTTGTATAGAAACTGGTCTTTTTGTTAGTAGTTATATTATTAGCAGCAGTGTTGTTGTTATTGTTATTAGTAGTAGTAATGGTATTAGCAGTGTTAGTAGTAATAGTAGTTTGTCAAAGGGAGATCCCCTGGTCAGTCTCACATGACTACAGGTCCTACCCTTGGCCTGAGGAGTACTGCAGACTTGGGAGGTATTGGTGAAGTTTAACACACACACACTGTAACATTATTCATACACGTGTTCAGAAGAACATTTTGTTTCATAAGAAGTGCACAATTAATCCATACTCCAGGCTTCCTCGGTTCCAGGAACTGAACTGTGTAACCGACAGACCTCACCACACCAAAGGAGGTATACGAACCAGGCTAGCTCAGTAGAGCCCCAGTTTATGGTTCTGAGCTGTTAAATCTGTGTGTATGGGGTAAGTGTCCAAATTTAGAAGGGGTTCCAGGCACTAAGATTCCAGGAATTGTTTGAGTCTGTGGTGCCTTTGGTGATGCCCAGTAAAGGCCCGGCACTTGTGATTTAGTATAATGAATATGTTACTGTCTGTGTGTATTCAACCTCGTCAGAGGCTCCAGAGTCTCCAGTGCTCTGAGCTCTTTTTGACAATGTTAGTTTAAGTATTATTATTATTATTATTATTATTATTATTATTAATATTAATAATAGTAGTATTAATGGTGTTAGTAGCATTCCTGTTAGTTTTACTATTTTAAGTGATGGGAGTAATAGAAGCAGCTGTTACTATTGTGGTGGCCTAGTGGTTAAGTCACTGGACTATGGACCAGAAGGTCCAGGGTTCAAATCTCACCGCTGCCACTGTTGGCCTTGAGCAAGGCCTTAACCCACAATTGCTTGCATTGTATGATTCTATACGTTGTAAGTCGCTCTGGATAAGAGCGTCTGCTGAATGCTGTAAATGTATTACTATTAGTAATAGTAGTTTCTCGGTTGGTTGTGTCTACTGGCTGTAGTCATCCATGTTTCCCTGCATCAAGTATGAACGTCTTTCTGTTTTAATTTCTCTTTACATAGTGTTTTTTAACAATAGTTAATGTTGCATAGAATATTGCAGACACAATGATCGTACAGGTGGCAAAGAAAAATTCCCTGAGACTACTAAAGAAGGAAACTTGGAGGCCCAGCATTAAACAAATATTATCTTTAAACAAAGCAGAGGAGTTAAAGTCAATACCTGTAGAGCTGCAAATGGCATATATAGAGTGTAAAGTTCCATAGTTCTTTGACTCGGTAATAACGTATTTGTTTATTACTACATTGCAGATCATTTTTCTGTTTTCAGTTGGTGTATTTATCTTTCAGGTCGACACGCGTTTATCGGTCTGGGTTTTGCTGATCGTGGCGACTCGTTTGATTTTAACGTGGCTTTGCAGGATCATTTCAAGTGAGTTGTGCTTTAGCTTACACACACTGCAACAGCGACATATCAGTACAGGTGCTCTCCAACAAATGCATCGTAAGTGGAATGTATCATAAACCGGGAAGTTGAATGTGTCCTGTATATCATAGACTAGCCTACCTTATACATGCTTCCAGCACTTGCGTTAAACTGCACTTGGGCAACGTTTTTAACACACAGCTTATTTTATAACACAGTGTTGAATATATCATGTAGTTTATTGTATCATGTATTGAAAGTGAAAAACAAAATGTTTAGTCCATTGGTGGCTAGTGTGCGCTGCTGCTCAGCTCAGTCAGCTGCAGTGGTAATTTTGTTGACGGATGATGTTCGTCATAGTTTTCGTCAACGATCCTTTTTTTCTAACGAACATGAGACGATGACTAAACTAAAATGAATGAAAAACGACAAACTAGAAATGAATTGACACTTTGTTCAACGAATAAAAACGAGACAAATGTTTGGAAGAGACGACATCCAATCAGATCTGACTAGTTAGGAAATGATCCAATCATAACTTGAGTATATGTGGGAAGGCGGGATGAGTTGGGTAGCGATCCAATCAGTAATGCGGTAAGACGCAGACGTTTGATCTGACCCCGGGAAGCTCGTACTAGCTCAACAATATCAACGCCTGGGAGAAAGAGGAGAGTCGATGTATGGACACATTTCTCATTTGATATCAAGGGAAACAAGACTCTTTATAAACCCTGTGGGCGCTATCTCCGGTAAAAATCCAACAAAGTTTAAAGGACATCTGCAGGCATGTCGTCCTGAAACTGCGGTCAAGCTACCCGCTCCTAAATGCAAATAAAGTAGGGATTAAAATATGTTTTCAGTTCACGACGTGGATAATATTGTAACTTTGTCTAAAAAGTGTTCATACTATCTAAAGTATTCAGGTAACATAACTTCGTTTTATACTCTAATTATGAATAAATGCCTATAGAGCATGCACATATGTCCGATCTTATATGTTTAATAAAGCTCTTAATATGTAATTTATTCTATTGTACAATATCTCATGTGTCCACACCGAGTTTGAAGCAGATCTTTGATGGAGATGATGAGTTCTGGTGACCACTTTACTGTGTACTGTTATCATAATGCATGCATACAGACCTGAGCTTATATCTTAATTAGATCTTATAATATATCATCCATTCCAACTTGATTCTATTCTAGAATATCTGCTGAATGTCCACACCGAGTGTGAAGCAGATCTGTGGTGGAAATTGAGTAATAACCAATTTAATGTATGCTTTTATTATCATTGCATGCATGTAGATGTTTCAGTTTAAAAGGGAAATATAAAAAAAAAAACATTTGCGTATTGCAACCTTTACATTTCATCTTTCTGGTCAACTAAAGCTACTGTAGATTTAGTTGACTATAGTCTTATTATAATTAGTCGACTAAAAACAGTTCAGATGACTAAATTATGACTAAAACTAAATAACATTTTAGTCAAAAGACTAACTAAAACTAAATTACAGTTTGCTGTCAAAATGAACACTGGTCAGCTGGCCGCTGGCTCCCAGCATCTGCCGGAGTTAATCGTACTGCGAATTGCTTGCCCAGGACAAATTCAAATTTCAGAATATGGTTTCTGCTGAATGTGTATCTATGTTTATTTTTGGATTCTGTGTGTGACTAATTGAGATTGTGTTTTATACTGTGTATAAAGAGTGGTGTGTGTGTGTGTGTGTGTGTGTGTGTGTGTGTGGTGAGTCGTGTGAGAAGTGAAAGTGGGTCTTTAGACAAGAAGGAACTGGTTTTGTTTTCTGCGGAGACGCAGATTAGCATTAAAGAGAGCGTTGAGCGGGTTCGATTGCTGTGACTCCCTCGTGCTCTCGCTCTCCCAGGTGGGTGAAGCAGGAAAGTGAACTGGCGAAGCAGGAGGCCGTTCAGAGCTCGGCTCCTAAACTGGACCTCGGCTTTAAGGAAGGACAGACCATCAAAATCAGCATCGGGGTGAGATGGAGAGAGACAGTGTGTGTTTATTAAAAAAAAAAAGACATGATACAGTCTAAACTCGTTATCTCACCCACGTCTGTTTCAAGGCTATTTTTTGCGACTTAACAAAATCACAAAACCACTAGATTAAGGCGGTGACAGCCATACCTAATGCTGACGTCATGTTTTTACTCAGAGGTCCTACTGGTCATACAGTCACATTTACAATGTACATAAACGTACGTTTATGCAAGTTTGAGAAATGGTTACCATATTTTTCGGGATATAAACCGCACCGGGTTATAAGGCGCGATATCAACAATCGACTTCTAACGGATCTATTTTCATACATAAAGCGCACCGGGTTATAAGGCGCATTAAATGAAACAAAACTCTTAAGTTCCGTCGGAAACTCAGTTTGGTCTTTACCTGTCGCAGGGCGTCTTCTTGCTTCCTCCACTTCTGTACCATTGATTTGTTAATGTTGAATTCTCTCGCAGCTGCTCTATGTCCATGTTGTACTGCGTGACTGATAGCGTTGTGTTTGAAATCCGCTTTGAAAATGAATGAATGAATGCACGTACCTTAATGCTGAAGCACATACCGTATTACTCAGTGATGCTGTGCACTACGATTGCCGTAAGCTTCGTAATTTAGGCAAAGCCGTGCTAAAACATTTTGACAGATTTATGAGCGCCGTGTATCATCTACAATCGGTTCTAGGTCAGAAAGCACAACCAGAATGAATTCATACATTAGACGCACCGCATTTTAAGGCGCACTGTCGATTCTTGAGAAAATTAAAGGATTGTAAGTGCGCCTTATGGTCCGAAAAATACGGTAATAATACTTTCTGTGCCGCGAAACGCATGAAGTCCAGTCTGCGATGAATAAGACAGGGGCTGTACATGATCTGTTGCAAGTTCTGATTGTTCAAAATGGCGTATCAGTGTGTCGATCGCGTGTTGTGTGCTTTAGGCCAACTAAAAAGCTAATTATGAAATTGTCACGTCAGCGGAACAGTAACAATTAGCAGCGAGGCATCAGCGGAGTAAGCAGGGTCAAGATCCACCGGCAAGATGAGCTGCCAGCTGAGGAGAGAGCAGGGAAGGCGACCCTGTCAGTAGGATTAAAGTGACACCTATCGACTGAAAACTTGGAGGCTTAATGGGGTAGAATTTAATTGCTGGCAAGACATTTCAAGAATGGCGAGGGTGCGAGAGCCGAGGTTGGCGGGTTTTCGAAGTAAAGTGCATGGAGATGGGTTTGGCGAGATAACGAGGTTCGACTGAACATTAGGAATATAGAAACATGAATCGAGCGTTGGGGTGGCACAGCAGAGCACTGTGTGTTAAGTTAAACGCTCGCTCTGTCTCTCCCAGAACATAAAGAAGAAGGACGCAATGGGTGCTAAGGCTCGTCCCGCTGCCAGCGGCCTGCTCCCGCCTCCACCAGGTGGGAAAGCTGGGCTCGTTCCTCCCCCTGGTGCCGCCCCACACACCGCCCCACAGCCCGCCCCACAGCATGCCCCGCCCACTCAGTCGAGCACAGGTACTGTATCACTGCCTTCTCATCAGGGATCAGCATGGTCAGAAACATCGTGTCCCTTTGCGCCGTGTCTCTCGTGTTGTCTCCCTTCTTTCCGCACATAGCCGAAAGTACTGGGACACGAGCCGCATGCTTTCCGTTTGCCACATTTCAAGCACTGTTGTAGTTCCTTCAGGAAATGCAGATCCAGATCTAGCAGCTCCAGTAATGAGTCATGAGATGCATTTATTGAATAGCACGCAATAACTAAGAAATATGTAGTGATGTCACTTTCAGAATTCAACGTTCAGTGTGTGTTTATCTTCAGTTTAACTTCAGTGTATTTTTATCTTGTGTTGATGTCTCACACCTGTACTGTTTATTCCCCTCCCCAGGACTGCTGCTGGACTTTGGAGCCTCCCATCCTCCGGCTCAGGCGCAGCCTTCTCAGGATTTGTGGGGAGATTTCACTGCCGCTGGATCAGGGTCTGTGTGTGTTTATAAAAAGTATTCACCCATCGATACCTTTTCTCTCTCTAACCGTACAGCTGTGAGATCGGTGTTAATCAAGAAATGAAATCTTTTATTAATTAGTGTGAATTACAATTAATTCATTCATTATAATTAATGTTATTTTGTTATGGTATAGTCATATGTGCTGTCCTAATAGAAGTCCTATTTGATTCATCAGGGCTACGAACACAACTCTTTCCCCCTCTGTGTTTCTGCAGCAATACTCAGGAAGCTGTGAAATCCGGATGGGTGCAGTTTTAACCATGTGAGGGGAGTGTGTGCGCGAGAGCGCGTGTGTGTGTGCGTGCAGGAAAAAGCGATCACGTGAGGACATGCCCGGCTTGCCCTCAGAATGCAGAAGGAAAGCTTTAGAGAAATATGACGCATCTTCAACATCCCCAGTGAACGGTGTTACACGAACATGTCCAGTTCAGTCTGGTCTCACAGAGAGTGAGAGAGTGTTTAGCCCCTTTCGCACTCGACACCCGGGGCATTCGTGATCACTGGGGTTCCCCCTTTCACACTACGCTTCGGGTTTGATTTAAATTCTAGAGCCTTGGGGCTTTTAATCAGCTGCTTCTTTTCTGTAGTTCTAACACAGTTTGTGAGAGTGTATCTAAAATATTTGACCGCCTTTTATCTTTTGAAATGTGATGTGTGGTGGTTTGGCATCTTACAGGATGATCCATTAATGTTTTTAAGGCCTGATTATGAATTTTCTTCTTTTTTAATTGCACACTATTAACTCACTGGGTCCCAAAACTTACAAAACTCCAAAACTATACATAATCCTGTCCTATAACTGTATTATATCCCCTGCACAACTATTGGCACACCTGGTAAAGTTGAGTAAAAGGGTTATGATATTCACCTTTTGGTCAGTTAATGTAATCTCTCACTGAAACTAATGAGAAAAATCCAATTTTTAGTACGATTTAATGTAGTTTGAGGGAGGGGGGGTAAAAATCCCTCATCAAGGAATAATCATTTTTAACAAAACCACGTGCTACAATTATGTAATGCTTTGTACAACCTCCTCTTTCCAGTGAAACAGCACTTTCAAAAGTCTTCTCCATGCAGGGAATTTGAGATCATTCTTTTTTACAGAATCTCTCCAGATGGTCCAGGTTCATGGATCCTCTTTAGTTCACCCCACAAGTTTTCCTATGGGGTTTAGATGGGGGGGACTGATTTAGAGTTCAGTATAGACATGGGTCTGAACTGATCCTATAGCAGTATTAGCTGCTGGTTTAACTAAAATGTCGCTTGTGTGGAGATTGTCTGGAAAACACACAACAACCCTCCACCATTCCTACAGTAGGGATCTGATGCCGGATTCACAAAAGCTTTCTTCAAACAAACACTAAGAAGTTTTTAATGTTCTTAAATGCAATTCTCAAAAAAAAAACAAGTTCTCAAATATCATCTTAAGAAAATCCTAATTATTTTCTGAAGGTTTTCTTAAGGCGTTTCACAGCTTACAATACACTGACACCTTTTGAATTTGTATTGACCATTTTTTCAGTTAAGTTTAATCCTCTCTGCGGACGAAAAAATGGAGGGAATTCAAACCAAGCGTTCAAAAAACTTTAGCAAACAAGAACTTGATGTGACGGTGGGAGAAATAGCCAGTTTTGCCATAAACTTGTCTCGTAGACGTTCGTATTTTAAGGATGACCTTCACTCAAGGCTGTTAAGCATTTAAACTGAAATGTAAGCCTTATTTCCAGTAACTAAATTGTTTACAGTTTTAAATTTCCATGCTCACCTTCAACTCTTCCAGCCTAAGACAAGGTTTCGTAAAGTTAAGAAAACATTTAAGACCAGAATGTGTTCAAGAATACTACTCATTCTTAGAATTGTTTGTAAGAAGTTAAAAAAAAAGTCATTCTTAAGTTATTTGAAGAAGAATAAACTTTCGTAACTTTTTTCCTAAGAATGAAGTTAAGAAGAAAATATCTTTCTTAAGACACTTGTGAATCCAGCTCCAGGTTCTTTAGTGTAATCATCCTTCATTTCACCCAAACCCACACTGGGTGTTTGTTTTCAGAAGGTTTTTGTTTCATCTCACCATAGAACACTGTTCCAGTCGAGCTCCCAGTAGCATTTAGCAAACTTTGGGCACTTATATTGATGTTTTGATGGCAGAAAAGGCTTTCTACTGGCATGGAGCTGGTGTCTGATGGTAGTTTGGGACGTGGTGAAATTTTTTTACTTTGTTCGACTGTCCAACAGTGATAATTGGGTTTTTTTTGGCTCTCTTCCCAACTCCCTCACTGTGTGTGGAGATTAAGCTTCGGTCCTCGTTCATCTATATCTAGGCATGTAGCAGACGGCCTTATCCAGAACGTCTTGCATGTAATACAGTCCAAGCGTTTGTGGGTTAAGGGTCTTGCTCAAGAACTCGTGGCAGCTTGGCAGTAGTGGGATTTGAACCCTGGCCCTTCTGGTTTGTAGTCCAGTACCTCAACTAGGCTACCACAGTCACGTTCAAGCAAGTTTGTCACAGTTCCAGTTGATTGAAACTTCATTATTGCCCTAACTGTGGATGTGTTTTCAGGCGAGTACCTATTTTTATAGCCATTTCCTGACTTATGAAGGCCAACACATGTTCCCTCTTATTTGAGGAATGTTCTTTTTCTTTCCTATGTTGAAGAATGAAGGGAATTTGACCTCTGTGTCACTCCAGGTTCCTAGACCCGATGATCAACTTACAAAATAAATTGCATATAAAAGGAAAGCATTCAGTTGTTTAGTTTCTAAGAATTTCTTTACGATAATTGTTGTTTTTCTTGTGGTTTTGTTAAATTCTTGATGAGGGATTTTTGGTTCTTCTCAGACTAAATTGTCTTGAATTAATCGATTTTTCTCATTCGTTTCAGTGTGAGATGAATCTACCGTAATTCACAAACCCTTTTTACTCGTTTTTTTTTTTACCAGGGGGTGCCAATAATTGTGGAGGTGACTGTTTGTGTACAATTGCAAGGCGGGTCTTCATCCTCACTGGGCGTGGCAAGTATGCTTGGCTGTCTCATCCCCTGCTCACCAATTTGGTTGCAGTCTCTGTGCAGGCCTTCGTAGAGGCCCTTTTGCTATCACAGTTGGGGATCTGGGCTCTCCTGGCTCTCTGGACCTAATCGGCCGTGTCTAAGGGAGGGAAGGTTTGGACAGGGAACATCTAACCGCCGTCGCAACAGCATCAGTGCCAGCTGGTCGAGGGACCTGGAAATCCAGTGCATGCTTGCTCTTGCTGGAGAGGTCTGCCACCTGCTGGTGAAAAGATGAAGTCCCTGCACTGTATGTGTAGTAAATGACTAGTTTCATTGGGAATATCCAAATTGCATTAAATCTTGACTGTGAGAATGATAGAGGACTTTCATCCTGGTACATATCCGAGCTTACTCAGTAAAGTATCATTTTTGTTTTATCTATTCGTGTTCACACACAAGTACCTGAGAAATTCCTGATTATTTTCTGTACAAAAGTGAGTGTGAAAGAGGTTTTAGAGAGCGAGACTGGAAACATGATTATGATTTGAAATTGTTAGACATTCCACTGTTCCTTATGAAAGTATTTTCTTTATTTTGAAGTATGTTGATTTGGTTTCTTCTTTTGTTACTGCTGTAGCATCCATCTATTTCTGTACTTCAGTCACGATCATCTCGTTTACATTTACAGGGCTTCAGCTGCTTCAGGGTCCAACCTGAGCACCCTTAATCACTGACTGAGCCACCTATGTCCTACACCTTGGTGCCTTTTTTTATTTTATTTTTTTAGGTTTTATGCATTTTTAGGGTCTTGTGAAGGATCTAGAGAGGCTCTATAAATAATGTTTTAAAAATGGCACTAAAACAACTTGTAATGCTCAAGGTCTCACTAAAGGAATAGAGAAGCTTAAAACGTACAGGATGCCAAATGTTCAAATTTTCTGCGGGACTACAGTTGAGAAAGGAATACTATGGCTTTCATTTTTGACTGAACTACAAGCTTCGATCCTGTACAATTCTGGAAATGGACCAATATATTAGGTGCTTTTTTTAAATTATCCATATAGAGATTTATAGAAGTTTTTGCCCCTTTTTTTCTGTGCTTTTATTTAACCCGGTTTCTGTTTACTTTCTTCCCAAGTGCCTTCAAAGAAAGAAACGTGTATAAAAAGAAAACACATTTATTTGTAAATAAAATAGTTCTGTTCTGTCAGGAATGTTTTGTTGGTCTTGTTTTGTGTTGTAAATTGATTTGAGTTGTGCTCTATAGGCCACACGGTTGGAAAAGACAAAGAGATTCGAGCAAAATGGTTTGCAGTCTACATTTACATTTTCAGCATTTAGCAGACGCCCTTATCCAGAGCGACTTACAATTGCTCAAGGACCCAACAATGGCAGCTTGGCAGAGGTGGGATTCGAACCCTGGACCTTCTGTTCCAGAGTCCAGTACCTTAACCGCTAGGCTACCACAGTCTAAACTAGTTATCTCACCCACGTCTGTCTTAAGCTAATTTTGTGTAAGGTGAGGTTGGGAACTTGATGAGGTCCAAAAAAAAAAACAGACAGTGACATTCATACCTAATGCTGACATGGAAGCAGCCCTTGTGATCTTAGTCCCGTTTAAAATGTTATTTTACGCAAATTGGACGTTTAAACGGTGTATTTAGAATTGCTGGTATAATATGACAAAAATGATATGACTTACTTGCAACGTTGGGTTCAAATATCACAGAAAAATAAGATTTTTTTTTTCTGATGGCCCAGATGGAATGGAGTCATAGCCGGTGACTAAGTGCAGAGCCTCTGTATGAACAAACCTTAATATGACACATTTCTGCACATTTTAATTAACCATTTACAAGTCAGTTAATTTGACTTGTGAAAGTGTTTCATTTAGAATTCACTCTGATACAGCAGGTGTAGGTGGAGTCATGTTTATATATTACTGTGGGGACCAAATTTCTGCAGAAAGATAGAAAGATATAACATTTTAAACCTTGTGGGGACATTTTTGTGGGGGTCCCCACAGAGGAATCCACTTTTTTACTGAAAGTGCAGCTTTCTTTTGAAAAACTAGTAGAGAAAAAACCTCCATTAGGTTACTAAGGATGGGGGTAGGTGTAGCATTAATTAAAAATCATTGTCAATGGAAAGTCCCCACCAGGATAGTGAGACAAACATGGGTGGTGTGTGTTTGTGTGTCTCCATGGTACAACCTTTTATGTATCTGATTGTGTGCACTAGGTAACTTGCAGCAGTTTGTTAAGGGGTAAGTTCTTAAGATTTTACACACAGTGATTTTGATTAATATCTGTGTGTAAATTTAATTTACTGAAATATGTAATAAAATAAATCTTGTATTAAAGTAAGCCATTTTTCTGATGATCACATAATCCAGGTCCTGTGGTGACTGCAAATGGAAATATCTCTTTGTCACACTATTCAAAGAGTTTTATTCTGTTGCACTCTTCCAGGTTTGTTATCTGTGTCAGGTATTGTCCTATTCAACATCTGAAACAAGATTTGTGTCTTTTCAGTTCTCTGGATATTGTTACATGAAGTGTTTTTATAAATGTCTTTATGTAATGTCACCACTGTATAATGTTTAAAGGCAGTGATTGGACACAGAAAGCTTATTGTCTAAATCAATAATATTGCAAAACAGATCTTCTTAATATCCTTCAAATAACCTAAAAATGGCATTGATTTAAATACATAACGAATGCAGTTCGTCAGAGTTCTTAAGGGGTAAAACCAATTTTTAATGTTAATGTGTAATTTGTGAGAGCTGAAAAGATATGAAACAGGCATTCATATAAACATACTCAAATATAGAAAATTTAGGGATGTTTGTTAAGAAATAATAAAGAAATCTTTATTCAATCTTTATTAAAAGTAATCGTTACTATGTCATGGAAATAATTGTAATAATTACGTCGTTAATTCAGATTAAGAGTTTTATGTCAATTTAGGGTAATAACAGAAGGCATTTCGGAATTTATGAACCGTTTTTTGTAGTGTAACACGCTTTTACTCTTCGGAAAGTAAGAGCACAGAGTCGGTTCTTTAAGAATGATTCTTTTATAGTGGAAAACGATTCGCAAACATTAGGAAATCAAACGTATTTTCCTAAGAACAGTTTAATATCCACAAACTTGTATAACTCGTAGAAGTTTATGATCTGATGAACGACTAGGAATTGCACAGTCGATCCACTGCACTGTTTTCACGAATCAATTCCGTAAAGTGAATCATAACGGGCATCAGTATTAAATTCGGACTGAATCACTATCAGTAAATCTCTGCTTGAGTTCGGTTCCTCCCCGGAAAAGAGGAACCAGAGGAGTCCAAACGCATTAAAGGATTTATTTCCAAGTGCATTACGTTTTAAGGGCACTATGAGACTGAACAGGATTATAATGGCAGACACTGAAGGTAAGTAGCTAACATGCAGCGCTGAGTGCAGATTGTGTGTTGGTTATTGTGTATGACAGAAAGGGAAGTGCACTTTCTTCGGCGCTTTCATTTGTGGTAATGAGACGCGGCCATTACTAAATCAATCCTATTTGTTTAAACCGGCGTGGCACAGCGCGCTAAAGTTGCTAATTCGTCAAATAAACAAGCATAGAGTGCAGGAGCATCGGTAACTTCGTAGTTGTCATAGGTACGACTATAAATAGCGTAATGTGCAGCGTAGTTGCTGGTACGTAGGAGTGTGTTCCAATCTGTACTAGACTGTACCAGACCCTAACTGGCTTGTGATCACGTGAACACTGTGTACGTTCAAAACCACAATTGATTGAAATGTTTGACGTCATCATTTAGTTGTGCACTTCGTTGTAACTGTTCAGTAGTTTAAACAGCCCGTACAAATTTCCATTTATTTATCAGTTAATTCAATCTAACTTATTGTGCATACAGTGTAAACAATTAAACCTGTAGCTAACACTTTCTCAGTAGTTTCCCTGGAAAAAAATGTGAATGGGCCTGGACATTACTGGCTTAAGCAGGGGGGCACGCCTGGCACTGCAGGATCTGAGTCCCTCTTGGCGTAGTGTGTTACTGATGGTAGCCTTTGTTACTTTGGTCCCAGCTCTCTGCAGGTCATTCATCAGGTCCCTCTGTGTAGTTCTGGGATTTTTGCTCACCGTTCTCATGATCATTTTGCACAGTAAAAGTGTGAATGCCATGATTCAGTTTTTATATGAACTTTCACGGTTTGACAATAAATTTAAAAGATGAACAATGGATTCTTGATGGTAATTTGGCCACATCATGGTTCTATTTATAAAATTTCATGGTATATTTTTTCCTGGGTTGAGTTACAGTAAATTCACAATAATGACTTGACAATTGGTTGAAACCAGATTAAGGTTCATACAGGTTTCGTACACAATACATTTCATACACTGCTGCATTTCAAGCCCTGATTGGTTACATTTCAGCCAGGTAAATTCAGTATAAAACCGGTTTCTGCTGACTGACTCGCTGTATGGAACCCAGGACAACAGTCCGAATGATGGTGATTGGGCCATACCCACAGTGGACTGATGGTGATTAATAGTGAACTGGGTGTGTGGCTTGGGACTGCTTCCCAATGATGATTACTTTTATGTGCACTATATAGTGAATATGACGTGTGGTTTGGGACACACCCCCAGTGAATAACTGCTGGTGTTTATGTGCACTCTATATTGAATTCTCTGTTCATGTTGACAGGGCTGTTTCCATGGTAACAGGGGTCTGGGTGGTTTGGGGGGTTATTGTGCTTGTTGTTGCATACAGACGGGCGTCAAGGACGACTTTGAATAGAGACCTTCAATAAACACACACAAGCTCTGAGACAATGAGAGAGAAAGAGAGAGAGATGACTGAAAGTGGCGTTGGTTTCCAATGCTTGTGTGAGGATGAGGTGCCCTTTCGTGGTTTTGCTGCATGGTTTCAGCAGACGGTGCGGGCATACTTCAATCGCCAATTGGTGTCACAGTAGTGTTCGTGCAATCCAGGTATTGTCCCGAGTTCCAGGCCTGTCCTAGATATTCATTGGCTGTCTTTCTGTATTTGCCCCTCCAGGGGATTTCTTCTTTCTTCCAGTCTCAGAGTGGCAGTCTGTGTGGCACATAAAACGTGCTTGGTTGTGGAATTGGTTCAGTAAAATAATAATAACTAGCTCACCACTGCAGTGACCCTGAGTTCCACTGGTGTCTATGGACAGCCTTACGGATCATCCCCTGGCTCTGCAACAGTGATCCCTACCCAGCTAGGAATGGTGTCCCTTTCAGGGTACCCAGTTGCTTACATTTTGTGAATTCCGGGGTATGCCCTGGACGGCCCAGGAACCCTGTCCAGCATAGGAAAAGAAGTTTTTTATTACTGAGAATTGTATTGCAGTGTGTGCAGTTTGCTGACAAGTCTTGGTGTTACATTTCAGGAAGGGGAGGTGCAGGAGAGCCAGAGGGGGGCAAATCCTCTTCTTAATCTCTCTCTCGCTCTCTCTCAGTCACACACACTCAGTGGGAGACACCTGCGTAGGACAGAGCAGAGCTTCCCTCTGCATTTCAACCTTTCTTAAGAAAAACACTTTTAATTGACTATATTTTATAAATCCTGATTGAGTATATTATCTTTACGTGGAACATGTCAGCGCTGATTTAAGCTTATTGTCTTTTGGATCCTGTGGATTGAGCACCATGAGCTTACCGGACAGTCCTCTCTCCGACTCCAAACTGGAGACCGTCATCCAGGTGATGCTGTTTTTCCGATCGATTAGAAGTTACTATCATCAAACTTACCTGAGCTAGATATTTGAGTAATAGAAGCAAGCAATGTGCTGCAGGTGGCTGTGTACTTTCTGTATAGTGTTGATAATGTGATGTGATCATATTGTGGAGCTGCTGTAGATGGTCTCTGTGCAATATTTCATCTGCAGTACATCATATTATGAAAAAATAATCTCAAGATGAACATTTTAGTTGTAGTTTTTTTGTCATTAAATGTTATTCTTTGGCATGTCTCTGAAGAACCTTACATAACAACGTGTCCAAAACTTTCAGGCCCCCTAGTCAAACTACCTTAACCCAACATCTACTTTGAGCAATGGTTCCTATTCTTATTCTGCAGTGGTGCGGCAGGTTTCAGCAGAAGGTACATCGCCGGTTGGTTTTATGGTACTGTTCATTGAATCCAAGTTTTAAAACCTTACAGAAAACTCTATAGATCATCTGAAAAGGTGCCCAAAGGTTTGCAAATGTTTGCTAGTTGTTTAGGTTTGTTTCCTGCAGATGTTGTGTCAACATGATATTTGGCAACGAATGGTCAAACCCTTGCATAGGACTGTGTATGTAATATGCTAGACCACAGGGACTCAGGTTCATGCCCTCCAGACTGGGTAAGGTATCCCATGCAGGCACGGTAGACATGTCTGAAAGAGTGGAGGCCAGTTGGGGGATCATTCCCCAAAGTGGCAACAGCGACCCCTGCATACCTGTTGTTTTCTGGGTATCGGTGTCAGAGGGCCAGCAGTAGGGGGAGGGGAAAGTGGGGTAAAAATGTGAAAGAAGGATTAGATTTAAATTTCATATCCGACTTTAAACAGGCCATTAGTGCATTACAGGGCTGGATAGCGATTGCTGTTTTATTGCTGTTGTTATATTTCAGTATTATATATCGTTATGTTTCATGTTTTAGGATTACAATATTATCGTGGCTGTTCAGGGCACACTGCAACAGCAGCCCCTACTCAGCCCTGTGATGGACTGGTGTCATGGATAGGGCACACTTAGGCCTGCACCCTGTGTCCTCTGGGGATAGATGCCAAAGTTTCAGAACACCATATGCACAGATACACAAAACAAAATAACGCACTAAGAAGGAGTTGGAATCGAATGAAACTTTATATGTGTGAATATAATGGTGATATATATCCGTGATTACAATATTAGACTGAAACAATTAGTTTATTGGGGAAAACTGTACATTGAAAGGAGGCTCTAGTTACCCTGTTGGGCTGCCTCTAGTGTGGATAAAAGATGAGATATGTTTGGGCATTGGATTCATACAGGTTCGGTATGGTATCCTGTAGGTTGCTGAAGCTGGTGTCCCAGCTGGTTTTAAAACTGCTCGATTGGTCTTTAATCTGGTGACTGGGTTTTATCAATCTGGGAGAGACATTCCTAGAAAACCCTTGCTGTGTGTGGGCGAGCATCATCCTGCTGAAAAATGCCAGTTGGAAGCCCTGCCATGAGAAGGAACATGTGGCCGCAGGATGTCCTCTCATAGAACCACTGCTCCCAACACCTCCTAACAGCTAGGTCAGAACGGCCTTGATGGCGGGCAATTTGCCGAACTGACCATCCTGCTTCTCTCAGTCCAATGATCCGCCCCTCTCAAAGTCTGTTGGCTGGGCAAAATGTCTGAGTGCAATGTGGAGGCATGTCTAGATCTCTCAGCAAGAGGTACACTACCACAAAAGAACCTCTGAGAGCCTTTTTATAGGGCAGCAGGGGAAGCATTTTTACACCCTCTTGTGGCAAGACCCAGTGTCTGCCTGAGACAGAACTGCATGCTGAGTGTCGCAGCAATCCGGCGTTTCTGTCTGGGGTGCGTTATTTATTTTGTCGATGTGTATATATTGCTGTCATATTGTTGCTCTTGTTGTTGTTACATCACCTGTAATTTCCTATATAATAAGCAGTGCTGTATTATTCTTCGGCGCGCACCCTGCGTCGCTCCTCTCCCCTGTCCTGTTCTAAATATAAGCGCGAGTGCTGTTGTGCCACCTGTTCTTCACGCAGCGCTCCCCGCCCTGACCTGAGATCAGTCTGAACTGTTCTGTACTGATGAGTTTAAGGTGAAGGAACTGATTCTGGATCAGCGGTAAACACAGATCAAACAGGCAGGAGCTGACTAATATATTTGGGTCTAATACCGAAACACGGAATGTGTTGTAGAAGTTGGAGGAGAGTGTGCTGGCCGAAGAGAAGAGGCTGACGGTGCGAGGGCCCTCCCCTGATGCCCCGCCTACATGCATACCAGCCCGTGTGAGAGAAATCGTCACGAAGAACCTTAACGATAGTGGTAAAGTTTTTAATTGCATATCTTTTTTAATAGTGGAACAGCATGGAAGCGTGGGTAGTCATTCTTAAGTTATTATTATGTTTTAATGATTTACACATTGTCTCAGTTTCTCTGTGTCTCTGCATCTTTGTATTTCTGTGTCCCCTTGTCCCTGTGCCTTTTTTGTCTTTATGTTGTTGACTCTCTGTCTTTGTGTGTCTCTATTCCTGTGTCTCTGTCTTTGTATCACTCTGTATCTATGTTTCTGTATCACTGTGTCTTTCTGTGCCTATACATCCTTGCTTCTGTGTCAATCCTGATGTACATTTGTACATTTTTGATCTGTCTTCTTCTGTGTCTTTGTCCCTGTGTCCCCGCAGCAGGCAGTATGTCTTCAGTTCTGTCCCTGCAGGAGGAGAACCGGGTCCTTCAGAGTGAACTTGGCCGACTTGAGGACCTTCTGGCTCATAGCCGTGCTGATCGAGATGAGCTCGCTATTAAGTACAGCGCCATCAGTGAGAGGGTCAGAAGACACTCGCGCACACAAACCCACATAGCGGCAAACATGCCCGGACACCCTTATTAGCCCCACATCAGTCCCACTTAAACATGAAGTCCCCTAAAATATGCCCTGTGTACAGTCTCCAGGGGCAACAAACGCCATGGTGACATGCCACTTCACTTCATTCCTCTCCTTATTACCAAGGAGACGAGCAGAACCCCCCCAGACACCCATAGACACCCATAGACAAAGAAAACACAGATGCAGGAAATGAGAATGCAGATGATTTGTATTCACTGGGAGGTTGTACCAGAGAAGCCCCAAATTCCTCTAAAACACCTCACGTTAGGAAACAGGGGGAAAGGAAACATGAATAAAGTCGATCATTAATGAAGGGATCCTCCCGGGTTTTCACAGCCTACTCAAGCATTGTTCCTGTGTCTGATCTCACGGCTTCAGGGAATCCTAAACCGCTTAAACCACTTTTGTAAGCAATGCGTTATGTGTCATACCTTGTGAAATGTGCACAGTGTTTTTGCATAAATCTCAAAAAGTGTAGACTTTAATGGCTTCACGTTCTTTTACATTACACAATCTTCAGCCTGGGAAGGCGGGTAGCGAGAAGGCTACACCCCTTGAACCAAAAACTGCGCTCAGTGCCCTGTAATTCCAGGTAACATGAGTTACACTAAAGTTAATGGGTTTGTTTGTAGCACCCCTCTATGCCGCCGGCTAGGCACCGACCCTCCTGCGACCCTGTAAAGGATTACGCGGATAAGAAAGTGAATGAATGATGATAATATACATAATTTCTAATTAATAAATGAACTTCTTGTGATTATTGATTATAATTGTTGCTGGTGTTTTTTTTTAAAGCGATGAAAGCGAATGAATTTCTTAAAAACACATACGATTACTGTTGTGTGTTCGTGTTGTGTGTTTTTATTTAGTTAGAGCAGGCGCTGAGGTTGGAGGCGGGTGTAGGTGAGAGTGAATCTCCGGAATGTGTGAGTCTTTCTCAGCAAGTGGTGGAGCTGCGCCGGCGTTTGGATGAAGAACAAAATGCTTACAAACGCAAACTCAGCGCCTACCAGGAGGGGCAGCAGAGACAGGCCCAGCTCGTCCAGAAACTCCAGGCGAAGGTCATTCATTCACTAGTTCATCCATCAATGAACAATGTTCATATATGAATAGCAACAATAAACTCAACTCACCCTGAAACTACAGACAGGGTTTATTGAGTTATTAGTAAATTCATCCATTCACTTATGCATCCAACCATCCGGTATGGCACGGTGCCTCAGTAGTAGTGCTGTCACCCCACAGCTCCAGGGATCCTCGGTTTGATTCCTGGTGTAGGTCAGCTGGTCTCTCTAAAGTGTCAAAGCCCTAATTAAATGGCAGAGCTGCAGCAGGAAGGGAACCTGCCATAAAACCTGAGCCAGGTCTAAAATGAATCAGATCCACTCTGGCAACCCTTAATGGGAGCTAAAAGAAGAAGATTCCTCCATCAATTTATAACACTCAGATTTACTACTACCCTGTCTTTGACTTGTTGTCTTTTCTGGTGCTGTGTGTGTGTTTGTGCATGTGTGTGCAGGTTCTGCAGTATAAAAAGAAGTGCAGTGATATGGAACAGTCTTTACTGGAGAAATCCTCCGACCTCGAGCAGAACCGAGTGTGTGTGAGTCTACCATACGGACACTGTACACCACACATCGCTGTGTAACACCAAATATATAAGGAACAGTGCAGTTTGAGTTTTAAACAGTTTTAAAGATGTAAAACTGAAGCTCTGAGACCTCAATACTAGCTGCAATGAATCAAAACGAGCTTGTTAATTGTTAAAATGTTAAGCGATGATGTTTTATATCCTTATTTAAAAATCAGTGTTGTTAAATGATGATGAATAGCTGGTATGGATTGTATTATTATGTGTTGTATTCTGTGTGTTCTGCACAAATGTTTGTGTAATTTCATTATAGAGTGGTGCATGGGCTTAGGGCCTCAGAGTGTAAGAGTTTTTGATTTGGTGTTACTCGCTGTGCTCCGGGTTTTCATAAAGTGCCACCACTGATCACCTAGTAATCTAGATTGTATTTCACAAGTAAGAGCAGCTTCTGTACAGTGAGATATAAATACTTATGTTGAAATTGTTTTTGGCTTTATTTACTACACTGTCTTTTTCTTTTTCCTAATTTTCCTTCTGTAACAACAGTAGTTAAATACATTTTTCCACAGGATACTTTATTACTTGTAAGTATTTTAGACGTGTTATTTGGTACTTGTTGATACTCGTAGTTATTTTACTTTTACAACCCCAAATCAGAAAATGTTGGGACAGTAAGGAAAATGCAAATAATAATAATCATAATAATAAGGGTTCCTTACATTTACTTTTGACAGCTATTTCACTGCAGACAGTATGAACCAAATATATTTCATGTTTTTTTTCTGGTCAACTTCATTTAGTTTCTTAATAAATATTCATTCCTGCATTTCAGGACTGCAACACAATGCAGCAAAGGTTGGGATGGAGGAAATTTAATGAAGCTTAGGCTTGCGGCTGAAATTCTTCCAGATTGCTTGAATCATTTTTTTAAACATTCGAATAACTTTCTCATACATTTGTTTATACACTGGAGATCGTCTGCTCACATTTTCTCCTCAGAGATTCCAGGATTACAAAGGCTAGTGGATACTGCTTTTGTACCAAATCATATCAACATAATCACCTGTTGACATCACCTCTTTAAAATCACATCATTATTTAGTTTTTTTATTTCATTACTAGCCCTATATTGTCCCGTCCCAACTTTTTTTGAATGTGTTGCAGACCCGAAATGCAGGAATGGATATTTATTAAGAAAGGAAAAGTTGACCAGAGTTCATACTGTCTCCAATGATATAGTAAATATATAGTAAAAGTCAAAGTAAATGTAAGGAACACTGTTGTTTTTTTTTCAAACTCTGCCCATCTCTTATCATAACTCGGGTTTTATTTATTATCTCTCAAGAGCCGATGTGAGAAGTACAACAACGGGCAGGATGGGGGCAGCAGTGAGCTGGAGACGGCCCTCATCCGTCTGGAGGAGGAGCAGCAGCGGTACCACAAGCACTGGGTCAAACACTGAGTTTGTTATTAATGTTACGAAGTGTTATAACATGCGTGGTCTATCCCTCTCTTCCTGTGTGAGCAGGAGCAGCAGCCTCTCTGCTGTTAACGCCATGCTGCGTGAGCAGCTGGAACAGGCCGGACTGGCCAATGAGGCGCTGAGTCAGGACATCCGCAGACTCACTGCTGATTGGACCAAAGCCAGAGAGGAGCTGGAGCAGAAGGAGTGTGATTGGAGGAGAGAGGAGGAGGTTTGGCTATTTACCTCTTTACTACTGTTTTACCAGTTATATAGAATATTAATAATATGCGCTATTCATAATCAAATGTTTTATGCTTACATTACATTGAAGAGCAATAGTTACTTTTCTACTCATGTTATTGATGTAAACTGACTATAAATGTGCTAAAATTTGAACTAAGTGGAAGGATCAGTTTATAAGTGGGACTGTGGTAGCCTAGCGGGTAAGGTACTGGACTCTGGACCAGAAGGTCCAGGGTTCAAATCCCACCTCGGCCAAGCTGCCACTGTTGGGTCCTTGAGCAAGACCCTCCAATTGCTTGGATTGTAAGACTGTACCAATTGTAAGTCGCTCTGGATAAGGGCGTCTGCTAAATGCTGTAAATGTAAATGTAAATAAGTTGTGTAGTGATTAAAATGTCTTGGTTTGATTACATTAATGCATTAATAGGTTTCCTACTCACTGTAATGAGTTGTGGGACTATGGTAGCTTAGTGGGTAAGCTACTGGACTATGGACCACAAGGTCCAGGGTTCAAATCCCACCTGTGCCAAGCTGCCACTGTTGGGTCCTTGACCAAGACCCTTAACCCACAACTGCTTGGATTGTAAGACTGTATCAATTGTAAGTCGCTCTGGATAAGGGCGTCTGCTAAATGTAAAATGTAATGTTTTTCTCCTCTGCAGTCCTTCCACACTTACTTCAGCAGTGAGCACAGTCGACTACTGGCTCTGTGGAGGCAGGTGGTCTGCTTCCGCAGGAGTGTGTGTGAGATGAAGAGCGCCACTGAGAGGTCAGAGTGCAGCACGCACACACACACACACTTAGACCTGAGGTTCAGTCATACACCATTAAGCAGTGTTAATTTTGTTGACGTATGATTTTCGTCATAGTTTTCGTCAACCCCTTTTCTCCTAACGAAAACGAGACGATGACTAAACTAAAACGAATGAAAAACGACAATAACTAGGGAGAAATGAATGGACACTTTTGTCAACGAATAAAAACGAGACGAAAATGTCTGGCATAGACGACATCCAATCAGATCTGATGTAGTTTTGTGGAAGGTGGGACCAAGTTTGGAAAGATCCAATCATAACTTTAGTATATGTGGGAAGGCGAGACAATTGGGTAGCGATCCAATCAGTAATGCGGTAAGACCCACATTTGCTCTGACCCCGGGGAAGAACGTAGTAGCTCGACAATTAATGTCAACACCTGAGAGAAAGAGGAGAGTCCATATATGGACACATTTCTCATTTGATATCAAGGAAAACAAGACTCTTTGTAACCCCTGTGGGCGCTATCTCCAGTAAAAACACAACAAAGTTTAAACGATATCTGCAGGCATGTCGTCCTGAAACTGCGGTCAAGCTACCCGCTACTAAATGCAAATAAAGTACGGATTAAAATATGTTTTCAGTTTGTGACGTGGATATATTTTAACTTTGTCTAAAAACTTTTCATACTATCTTTAAGGAGTATTCGGGTAACATAAATTCGTTTTATACTGTAATTATGAATAAATGCCTATAGAGAAGGCACATATATCCGATCTTCTGATCTTATATGTTTAATAAAGCTCATAATATTATTTATTCCAACTTGTTTTTATTCTACAATATCTCATGAGTGTCCACACCGAGTTTGAAGCAGATCTTTGATGGAAATGATGAGTTTTGGTGACCACTTTACTGTATACAGTTATTATAATGCATGCATTCAGACCTGAGCTTATATCTTAATTAGATCTTATAATATATCATCCATTCCAACTTGATTCTATTCTAGAATATCTGCTGAATGTCCACACCGAGTGTGAAGCAGATCTGTGGTGGAAATTGAGTAATAATCACTTTAATGTTTGCTTTTATTATCAATGCATGCATGTAGATGTTTCAGTTTAAAATGGAAATGTTAAAAAGCATTTACTTATTGCAATGCTTACATTTCATATTTTAGTCAATTAAAGCTACTGTAGATTTAGTTGACTGTAATTTTATTATAATTAGCCATCAAAAACTAGACTAAAACTAAAAGAATTCAGATGACTAAATTATGACTAAAACTCAATTACACTTTAGTCAAAAGACTAATGTAAGTCAATGACTGCTGTTAATATCAGTTTGATTAAAGATTGCAATTGCCTGACACACACCTACTTTTAACACGTTCCTCGCAGGGATCTGTCCGTGATGCGCACCGAACTTGCGCAGACGGCGCAGACGGTGCAGCTGCAGTGCGTGTGCGTGAGTGTGGCGGTGCGCAGTCGGGAGGACGGGTCGGCGCTGCTCCTGGAGCGCGAGGCGGCTCAGCGAGTCACACTGGAGCAGCTGCTCAGAGAGAGAGAGAGCGAACTCAGCAGGAGCCAATCAGAGAGAGAGAAACTCAATAACAGGTAACAGCACTGAAAAGAAACGGCTCGCTTTATTTTTGATTTATTTCTATGAACTTTTAAAAGGTGAATACAACAAGTGAAGTTCATTAATGTTAAAGGTTCAAAGACAATCTGCGGAGGTTGTGTATTTTTACATTTACTTGGAGAACCAGTAAAACGTGCTGCCATTTTTCATAGGACTATGTACCATGTGAACAAAACTAGAGCTGCAATGAAAAGGACTAGCGGTTAAGGTACTGGACTATGGACCACAAGATCCAGGGTTCAAATCCCACCTCTCCAAGCTGCCACTGTTGGGTCCTTGACCAAGGCCTTTAACCCTCAATTGCTTGGATTGTAAGACTGCTAAATGCTGTGAATGTAAATGGAGCTTTTGTTTGTTCAAAAACCTGAACATCACATCTTTCTGTGTGCGAGTTTTGGCCGTCCTTGCACTCTCCATTAAAGATACTATTTAAATATAATATAATATAAGTGGTGACCGCTTCAGGGTTTAAGTAGCGAATGATTAAGGAATTGAGGAACAGTTGGCAGGAATCAGTGGGTGAATGGGGGAGGGGCTGGGTTGGGGAAATGTGAGGTAGTGAGAAAGTCTGAAGAACAGTTGAAAACTATTTTTCTTAATGATAATAAAAATGAGAACGAGTTGTAATGTGGAGGCACCCCAGGTCTGGTCACATGACTCCCAACCCTGGCGTAATGGGGGGTTTTCCAGTAGAATACACACAGGTCAAAGTGTATGGTGCAACCTGCAGTAATGTGCCAACCAGCTTACAGCCGGATCGAGAGAACTAGACTTAATACTTATTTTTATTAATTGCACTGTAATGTGTGGTCTTGTTTTGTTTGTATGTGTAGGCTGGTGGAATTGGGACGAGAGGTGGACAGACTGAAAGCTCGAGCAGAAGAGAGAGGGAACGAGATTACATCCCTCACCCAGAGACTGCAGGTGTGTGTTCAGTTCAGTCCCTGTCACACACACACACACACACACACACACACACACACACACACACACACACACACACACACACACACACGCATACACACACGCATACACACACACAATGAAATGTGCCACATACTCCTTTAATGCAAATGTAATGGTTTTGTTTGGTTTGCTTTATGGGAACACTGAAGCTACAAAGTTATAGAAGCTTATTGTGTGTGTGTGTGTGTGTGTGTGTGTGTGTGTGTGTGTGTGTGTGTGTGTGTGTGTGTGTGTAGGAGCAAAGTGGAGATGAAGAGTTAGAGCTTCACACACTCAGAACTAACACATACACTCTGCTGGATGCAGTGAGAGACATTGCACAGGTAACACACACACACACACACACACACACACACACACACAGAGCCTCAGTGATTCATCTCTGTGTTCTAGCTGATGTTGTCAGACTCGGACTCTGCAGCGTTTGGCTCCTCGGCCGATGGTGATTCAGAGAACAGCGTGTTGGCTCTTTTACCGCTGATACGAAGCTCCTCCCCCAACCGATCCTCATCGCCACAGCGACCATCATCAGCCCTGCCCCTCCCCGAGTCTGCTCTCTCAGCCCTGCGCACCATGGTAACCAACAGACACTTACAGCTCCAGGTAAAAACGTAAACACACACACACACACACACACACACACACAAACTTGAAACACACAGTGTCATATTTTAGCAGTTTAGTAACTGTTTTAATTTCCGCGATTTATAATGGATTATAGGCAGGTTTATTATTTTATCATTTTTATTATATGCTTTTTATTGCTTTTGTTTTACTCTGTGTTTTAATAATTGTTGTTATTTGCATTTTATACGTTGTTTCTTTCATTCAGTTTTGTAACTTGTATTATTTTGTATATTGTATTATTTGATTGTTTTATTTTTGTATATTTATGTGTTGTTTTTGTGGGTTTCTTACAATTTTGTATTTTTAGTACAAAAATGTTTGCTTCTTTTTATACAGTTGTATATTTTAATGTTTAACATTTGTAGAATCATTGTAATTCTATTTAGAATTACAAATTCCGTAATGGTTTTTAAAACAGAGTTTATGTCTTTTTTTTATTATATTTATTTTATAATTGTTTTATGTTTTTGTCATTTTACTCCATGGGTTTTATACAGATTTATATTTATATGTATATTTTTTTTTGCAGTTTTGTAATTGATTTTGTTTTATTTTATACATTTTCGAATTTGTTTTATTTGAGTTTATTTGCTGTAGTTGAGTAATTGTTTAGATGAAATAGCTTTTGTGCAGTTTTACTACTGCTTTTATTTTCTATTCTATTATAGTCACTTCATAATTTATTTTACGTTTTTATGAAACAGATATTTCATCCAATATTTGTTTTATATATTACATCTCATAAGCTTTACCTATACTCTATTAGAAAGGAATCTACATTATTCATTTGTTCCTGCAGGAGGTCAGAGGTCGTCTGCAATCAGCGCAGTCATCTGTGCAGCAGCTGCGCAGACAGCAGGCGGAGGCGGAGTCCGGCAGGAGGGAGGCGGAGCTCCGTCTGCAGGCCGTGCAGGGAGAGAGAGACGCTGGGCAGCGAGAGAGAGAGACGGCAGGGAGAGAGAGAGACAGAATGAGGCAGGAGAGAGACAGAGTGAGCAGGTGCAGGATGCTTTGAACTCCTGAACTGTAATATCATGATCTAGGGTTAGGATTAGATACATGTATTTGTTTTCTGTCACTCGGCAGTGAGAAGGAGAGCATGGAGAAGTCTGTGCAGGTCCTGCAGACTAAACTGCAGATGTTGCAGCTGGATTGTGAGAGGCTGCAGCAGGCGTCTGCGTCTGCACAGAGAGACAGAGATCATGAACGAGTAGAGAGAGAGACGGCCGTACAGGAGAGAGAGCGCGCGAGAGCGGAGAACGAAAGGCTGTGAGTGACATGATCTCGACGGAACGGCCAAGTATGGTCATGTGATTCAGTTTCCCACAGGTCTGCGATATACGAGTGGTGGCAGTCGGTGCAAAGGGCCGGCAGCTACCCACAAAGAGTAAGACATCCACCCCTCACCTGTACGACAAGAAAAGAATCAAACGCACGTTAGTTTGTAGACAGATGCACTGTTTGTCAGGGCATTGTGCATGTTATAGCGCCTCAATATCCTCAGCCCTGTCTGTCAGAGAGATGTTTGTTTAGTTTCATGTCATGGAAAGCCATCTTCTTCTTCTTCTTCTTCTTTCGGTTTCTCCCTTTATCAGGGGTCACCACAGCGAGTTAAACGTTTCCACCTCACCCTGTCCTCCACGTCCTCTACTCTCAGCCCAACTCCCTGCATATCTTCATTTACCACAACCAAATAACTCCTCTTTGGTCTTCCTCTCCGTCTCTTGCCTGGCAGCTCCATCGCCAACATCCTCCTACCAATATATCCACTATCCCTCCTCTGCACATGTCCAAAAACCATCTCAGTCTTCCCTCTCGAATTTTGTCTCCTAATTTTCCAACCTGTGCTGTCCCTCTGATGATCTCATTCCTAATCCTGTCCACCCTAGACACTCCTAAAGAGAACCTCAACATCTTAAGTTCTGCCACCTCCAGCTCTGCTTCCTGTCTCTTTGTCAGTGCCACTGTCTCTAAGCCATACAACAAGGCTGGTCTCACTACTCTCTTATAAATCTTTCCTTTCACTTTTGCTGCGTCCCTTTTGTCACATAGCACTACTGACACTCTTCTCCACCCACTCCATCCTGACTGTACTCTCTTCTTCACCTCCTTTCCACACTCCCCATTTCCTTGGACAGTCATGGACAGCCATATGGGTCCCAAATACATCCAGGTGCTCCCTGACAAATCCCGAGGAGTTTATACAGAGTAGCCTACCTTAAACATGCTTAAAACACTGACAGTTAACTACAGTTTTCCAAAATATTTACTGTAAAGGGTATTTTATAATAAAGTGTTGAATATCTAATAGTCGACCTAAGTCGAACCATCTTGAAACGGGGTCTGCCTGTACATATAGGTTCAAGTCGAGTCGAGTCAGATTTAATTATATAGCACTTTTTACAATGGAGCATTGTCTCAAAGCAACTTTACAATTTTAGATGATCTCCTAATATCTACGTCCAATCCCAAATTGAGCAAGCCTAGGGCGACAGTGGCTAGGAAAAACTCCCTAAGAGTTATGAGAAAGAAACCTTGGGAGGACTCAAAAAGGGACCCGACCTCCTTGGGCGGCGTAAATGATAAATCTAAGAATGAAACTGAAGTCATGGAGTCAAACTTCAAATAAAATGTGAAATATGCACATCGGCATTTAGTCCGATACACACACTCTAGAATCCTGAGTCTAAGCAGGAAAGTCGTTGGCAGCACTTCTACCCCAGATAACCGGAGGAGGGTGAGGGTTACTACAGTTATATAAGGCATATAACATCTTACTGTGTGTATTGACTCTAAATCTCTCTGTCTTTGTCTGGTCTGTAGTCAGTCTCAGTGGGAGCAGAGTGAGAGCCGCTGTAGCTCGTTGCGTTCTGAAATGGCTGCAGTGAAGGAGTTGCTCCAGCAGGGGGAGATAGAGAGACAACTGCTCCAGACTGAAAAGAGCCAACTTACTGACGCTCTGAGCAGAGTACGAAACTTTTCTATTTATTTGCTTACAAGATTAAACCATGGCGGCGACTGAGCGGTACAGACCTGAATGCCTCTGTACAAGACTTGAGTGAAGAAGCATTTAGCAGACACCCTTATCCAGAGCGACTTCCAATTGATACAATCAATTGCATCAATTCAGATTTTGGGTTAAGGGTCTTGCTCAAGGACCCGATGGCTTGGCAGAGGCGGGATTTGAACCCTGGACCTTCTGGTCCATAGTCCAGTACCTTAACCACTAGGCTACCCACGACCATCAGCTGGTTGAAAAGGAGAGTATATTAATATCAACTTGCTAATAAGGAGAAATTCCACCTTTATCTTCAGACCAGCTTGTGTGAATTGGAGCTTCAGTTGTCTGGCCTTAGCTGACAGGAGTGGCACCTGGTGTGGTCTTCTGCTGCAGTAGCACATCTGCTTCAAGGTTTGACGTGTTGTGCATTCTTCTTCATATCTCGTTGTGACGAGTGGGTATTTGAGTCGTTGTTGTTGCCTTTCTGTCAGCTTGAACCAGTCCAGCTGTTCTCCTCTGACCTCTGGCATCGACAAGTCATTTTCACCCAGAGAACTGCCCTCACTGGATATTTTCCCTTTTTCGGACCATTCTCTGTAAACCCTAGAGATGGCTGTGTGTGAAAATCCCAGTAGCTCAGCAGCTTCTGAAATACCCTAGCACCAACAACGATGCCATGTTCTGTCACAAATCACCTTTCTTCCCTTTTCTGATGCTCGGTTTTTACTTCAGTAGGTCAAGTGCCAAGTGGTTGGATTATTAGATATTTGCGTTAACTGTCCGTCGAACAGGTGTACCTAATGAAGTGGCCAGTGAGTGTATGGTTAACCTGAGCACCTGCAGGTTAATGCCCTTGATCAAGGGCTCAGTAGGGTGGGATTTGAACTCTGCCGCGCAACTGCTGTCCAGTCTTTTTGTTAAAGAGTGCACTTGCACCTCTGTTGATCAAATGAAGAAGGTCAGTCTGTTTCTCTCTTGCGCTCAGGTGGAGTCCGGTAACGCAGAGTTGTCAGTATTGGTGGCGAAGCAGCGCTCTGAGGAGGCTTCACTCCGGGACGCCCTCTCTAAAACCAGTGGCTTGAACGAGGGATTGGCCCAAGATAAATCCGAACTAAACTCCATTATAATACAGGTAACACAGTGGATTTATCACTGATCAGGTACTACGATTCAGTTCTAAAGGAATGAGATGGCGATTGAATATTTTGAAGCTGGAAGAGGAGAGGAACCTGCTGCAGGTTCAGAGGAGAGAAGCAGAGCAGGAGAAGCTCACCATTAGAGATGAGCTCGTCCGACTGGAGCAGGAGCGTCTGGAACTGGACTCCGCCCGTCTAGTTCTGCAGCAGTCGCTCCAGGAGTCCGAGCAGGCCAGGGTGGGACTGGAGGCGGACCTTCAGATGGTCCGAATGGACAGACAGAAGTTGCAGGAGAAGGTTACGCAGGTGAGCATCAGTACCTCTGTCTCTCTCTCTCTCTCTCTCTCTCTCTCTCTCTCTCTCTCTCTCTCTCTCTCTCTCCTGCTTCATGCTTTCGGTTTGTTCTAGCTCTGTGTGGAGGTGAGCTCTTTGGGCATGGAGCTTGGCGCCGCCCGTGGAGAGGGTGAAAGGAAGGGTGTGGCACTGGAGGAAGCCGGACGGACTCGGGCGGAGCTCGCTCGTGAAAGGGCAGGGCTCGTGGTTCAGCTAACAGCGTCTGAGAGAGAAAACGCAGTGCTGACCGAGGAACTCGCCGCCTTCAGGTGCACAATGAAAAAAGTTTATATAAATGAACGTTTGCGAACGTTTGGGCTGCTTTCCATTCAGGAAACCTCAGGAACTAAATTGGCTTGTTTTGTTTTGTTTTGTTTTTTAAATAATAATTCAAATCATTGTGGCTGCTTTCAAGGATGCAGAATACCTGTAACTGTTTCACAGCTGTCGCCAGGCAATCGGCTTAATTTGTTGGAAAGTGCAGCTATTACAAAGGAAACAGCACATTGTCACACCATGCAATGCAAAAATGGGACGATGTGCATCAAGTTGGATTATGTGCTCTTATTTATTACGCCAATGGAGCAATGTCTCAAAGCAACTTTACAATTTTAAGTTATCTTCTAATATCTACGGCCAATCCCAAACTGAGCAAGCCTAGGGCGTGTGGCAAGGAAAAACTCCCTAAGAGTTATGAGGAAGAAACCTTGAGAGGACCAAGACTCAAAAAGGGACCCATCCTCCTTGGGTGGCATAGATGATAAATGTAAGAATGAAGTTAATTTATCTAAACAAGTAAGTCCTATAGTGATAGTTCAAATAAAATAATGTAAAATCAGCATATCGGCATTATGTAGAGTCACAGAGTCTAGGATCTTGAGTCTAAGCAGTAAAGTCCTTGGTAGCACTTCGTCCCCAGCCAAAACGGACAGGGAGAGAGTTACTGCCCCCTGCTGTTGCCCGGGTATGGTGTGGCTGGAGCTGATGGAAACATCTTGAGTGGAGCTGAAGTGGATGAACGTCTTCATATGTGGAGCTGACACTGGTACCGGAACACAGCTCGGAGAGAAAACAAAATGTAGATTAGTTATTGATCTATCTATCCATCTAATGCAGTTGGATTTTTGAACACCAGAGGGCGCAGTTATGTCATGCTCAGACACACCCCGTTCTCAATAAGATTTTTGTTTAAATGTTTATGCAAGAAAAATGCACCTTATTTTGAATTGTTGTTCTTTAGAAATAAAAAAGAAATAATAATAATAATAATATGTTGCATTGCAGCCTTTCTAATACCCAAGTTCGCTTTACATCGAGGAGTAGTGGGAGAGAGGGGAAAAAATTTAAAATAAAAGACGTTACTAGCTTATTTAAGATATTGTGAAGTTGCAATAGAACATTTACAATTTTAACCCTCTGTTACTAGTCATTTCTTTTAACTGCATGGGACTGAGGTATTTTTTTGGTTTAAAAACTTATGTGCATCACTTTGCATTGTTGACACTTCAGAAATATGAAAGGAATGTCTTTTTTATCGAATGTAAAATTGATAATTGTGAGAAAATCGAAAGTTGAACTCAATATCGCGAATCAAATCGAATCGTCACCAGAGTGCATCATTACACCCCTAGCGGCCACTGATGTGGAGAAAAACAAAAAAAGGGTTGGTTATTTAGAAACATGTTCTTTGATAAGGGTGCCGGAAGGTTTGCAGGAGGTTTGTGTATTGTTCTCGTACAGCAAAGCACCAGGTGAACTTGCAATTGATAGAAAGTGATGTGTGAGAAAATGTTAACCTGTGTGTGTGTGTGTGTGTGTGTGTGTGTGTGTGTGTGTGTGTGTGTGTGTGTGTGTGTAAGGTCGGAGAAGGAGGTGTTGGAAGCAAGTCTATTTGATCTGCAGCAGCAGCTGATGCACTCAGATTCACGCAGAGAGCAGCTAGAGACAGAAAACCAAACCCTGAGAACACGAACCGACAACCTTACAGGTACACACAGGTACTCCCATCACAGGTTCACTGTTGAAGGTACTGTGGTGCTGCCCAGAAGGTTCCAGAACCATCCAGGTGTCACTGTGGCGTCTGATATAGTGAGAACACCTGCTTTCACTTAATCAGGTTCATCCACCCTATAGGTGACTTTATAGACGTTTAATTACTGACTGTACTGACCTGATAGACCTTAATGTGTTTGATTAAGATGATGAGCAGCAGAGATTCTAAGACTGAACTTCGGAGGTGTTTAGAAGGACCAAGAGGTTGTTGGGTTTTTTTGTTTTTTTTTTAAACACGAAAAGCAAGTCCCCTAAAAGAATGGAAGCTTTACTAAAAGCAAAGTGTAGACTCGCTAAACGAAGCATTTAGTATTATATTTAGTCCTGGAACCAAAAAAAGCTAAACATTTACATCTTATAGAGAGGTATATTTGAACTGAAATGCATTAAAGAAAATAACTAGCCGTCGATATGTAGAATCTGAAACGGGTTCACCTACTGCACGGCTAAAGCTGGACACACTGCATTTCTCACGTGTCTCTCACCTCTCTCTTTTTGCAGTGGAGCTGAAGCGTCTGCGTGCTGAAGGGGAAGCGGCAGCAGTTCAGAGTGAGCGAGAACGCCAGGCTCTGAAACAGGAGCTGATTACCATCCAGCAGGAGGCGCAGCTCTCACTTCGCAATGCTCTGTCTGACCACCAGGAGGAGCTGGAGAGACTGTCAAACGAGAAGGTACCATTCACACAATGGATTCGGACCCATCAGAAATAAACATGCACAAGTCAGTCATGACATAATTCTGTGTTTGTGTGTCCGTGGGCATCTAGGAGGCGCTGCAGTGCAGTTTGGAGGCTGAGAAGGAGGAGGCGCTGCGGCGTGTGAGGGAGGGGGCGGAAGAGCGGCTGCACAGGATGGTAAGAGAGCAGGAGGAACTGCAGGAGGAGATCAGAGCTCTACAGCACGATCGGGATCAGCGCCTCCTACAGGCCGAGAGCGAGAAGCAACAGGTTAAAGATTTAAGCACCATAATTTCAGTGTCTGTTATTAACATTAATAACAGGCATTCATATACACTGCCTGGTCAAATGAAAGGTCAAAACCGGGATTTAACTAAGCAAATAGGTAAATAGTTAAAAAAAAGAGCCTCCCATCGGATAATTACTGCATTGGTGATTATGTTTCAGCTGGCAGCCAGTGATTTAACCCTGACTGATGCAGTGAGGAGCTTCTCATTTGTTAAACAACAATGACAAAAGACATCCTGTGGTCGTGGAAAAGATGTTCATCTGTTTCAGAAGGGTCAGATTGTGAAAGAGTGGTTCAGGGAGCATGAGCCATCATTTTCACACATGGATTGGCCACCACAGAGTCCAGAGCTGAACCCCATTGAGAGTCTTTGGATGTGCTGAAGAAGAAGGAGCTGTGCAGTGGAACAAATCTCCCATCATCAATACAAGATCTACAAGATGTTGTGCAGAAGCTTGTGGAAATGATGCCACAGTGAATGCGTGACGTAATCAAAGCTAAAGGCGGCCCAAGCAAATATTAGCGTGTGTGACCTTTTTTTTTTGGCCAGGCAGCGTTTGAACGCTTTTTTCAGCTGTACTATCATGTGCCTGTTCCCACAGACTATCCTAACATCTGGCAGTAACCATGATGTATGATGCTATAGTATGATGATAACCAAATCCCATGTCCATGTTCCTCTGTCTGTCTGTTCTCAGGCTCTGTCTCTGAAAGAAACAGAGAAGGCGATGCTGGCGGAGAAAGTGTGCTCCCTACAGGCCGAACTGAGCTCTGCATCTCTGGAGGTGGAACGGCTGACTAGAGAAACACTGCACCTGAAAGACCAGGAGAGGGTGAGGAGAGGATTCACACCTGACCTTACATTGCATAATGTATACAGACGTAATTGGTTAGTGTGTTTACATGCACTTAATAATCCAGTAGCTGCAGAAAATCAGATTTTGTCAGTTTTCCGATCGACGAGTTTACACGCACTTGAGTCATCAGATAATGGGAAACCTCCAGGTTTACATGACCAGTAATCGGATTTCTACTTTGAAACCTGCCAATATCTCATAGAGATATGTGACAAACTTCAAAATTTTATATTATTTAGATATTTGTGGGATTGTAGTAGTCTAGTGGTTAAGGTACTGGACCATAGCCCAGAAGGTCCAGGGTTCAAATCCCACTGCTGAGCAATCCTTGAGCAAAACCACAGTTGGTTGGACTAAGACTGTATCAGTTGTAGGTCACTCTGGATAAGGTCGTCTACCAAAATGCTTGGACGTACTGTATATATGTAGTTTGGGACTGTGGTAGCCTAGCGGGTAAGGTACTGGACTATGGACCAGAAGGTCCAGGGTTCAAATCCCACCTCTGCCACTGTTGGGTCCTTGAGCAAGATCCTTAACCCACAATTGCTTGGATTGTAAGATTGTATCAATTGTAAGTCGCTCTGGATAAGGGCGTCTGCTAAATGCTGTAAATGTAAAATATTAAAGAATCAAATTCAGTCTTCTCGAGTGTTTGACAGCCGTTTCGCCTTTAATGGTGCGATTAATTCATGGTGCGATTAATTCCGGGGTTGCCAGATTACAGTCATGGAAAAAAAGAGGACAAATAAAGCCAAGTCTTTAGAATAGGCAGACCTGGCAACCGTGTCGGGTTAGGTTATACCAGTGTAACTGGTATACATGCTATGAGCAATCCAATTACTGGAGAAAAATCCAGCTCTCTTTACCAGATTTCTTAATCTGATTTCTAGATCGGAGTACGCTGTGTACGTAATCAGATAACTGCAGAAATCCGACTATGATCTGACTATTAACTGTATGTAAACGCACTCCTATTCGGTGTGTTCATGGCTACAGGCTGCAGTTGGAGCTCTGAAAGCTGAACTGGAGGAGCTACACCTGAAGCTGGAGGATACGGTGAGCTCTCACAGCCGAGATCTGCGCAGACTGCAGGAGAACTGCACAGAGCAGCAGACCCGCGCAGACACCACGCTCAGAGAGGTTTGTTGTTGTTGTTTTTTTCAATCAAAAGCAATAAAACACTCCTGATTCCTTCCATGATAGCCAGTTATACACTCACCGGCCACTTTATTAGGTACCTCTTTGTACTGCTGAGTTGATTTTCCTTTTGCCTTAATTCTTCTTGAACATGAGTTTCTGCTTCGATTTGCATTATGAGCAGTTGAAAAGGTGTACCTAATGAAGTGGCCAGTGAGTGAATGTAGGTGTTATGTAGTTGTACATTTCCTGTCAGTAGCAGTATCACACTCCCGATCCCTTACTCTCTTTTCTTAGCTGGAGGAGTGTCGAGCTATTCTATTGGCCAGCCAGGAGAAACTGGACAGCACGAGACATGATCTTCTGGAAACGGACAGGCGTCTGAGCCAATCACGGGACGCCGGAGAGGGGCATCGAAGGGAAATATTAGAGTTACAGCGCTCCCTTGGTGATGTCACTAAAGAGAAGGATGCTCTCAACCAATCAAACGGCCAGCTGAGGGAGGGACTGAGAGCGGCCGAGAGTGACAGAATCAGGTGACTCTGATTGTTTCAACATACACAGTGATTACAGTGATTAGTAACAGTGAGCGGCGGCAAACGTTGTCAGCATACAGTCTGCTCACGCTGTTGTACAGTGGTGTGAAAAAGTGTTTCCCCCTTCCTGATTTCCAATTCTTTTGCTTGTTTGCCTCACTTAAGTGTTTCGGAACATCAAACCAATTAAAATATTAGTCAAAGACAACACAAGTAAACACAAAATGCAGTTTTTAAATGAAGGTGTTTATTATTAAGGGAGAAAAAATTCCAAACCTACATAGCCCTGTGTGAAAAAGTGATTGCCCCCTTGTTAAAACATAACTATGGTTTATCACACCTGAGTTCACTGTTGCTAGCCACACCCAGGCCTGATTATTGCCACACCTGTTCTCAATCAGGACATCACTTAAATAGGACCTGCCTGACAAAGTGAAGTACACCAAAAGATCCTTAAAAGCTACACATCATGCTAAGATCCAAAGAAATTCAGGAACAATTGAGAAAGAAAGTAATTGAGATCTATCAGTCTAGAAAGGGTTATAAAGCCATTTCTAAAGCTTTGGGACTCCAGCGAACCACAGTGAGAGCCATTATCCACAAATGGCGAAGACATGGAACAGTGGTGAACCTTCCCAGGAGTGGCCGGCTTACCAAAATTACCCCAAGAGCACAGCCACGGCTCATCCAAGAGGTCACAAAAAGACCCCACAACAACATCCAAAAGAACCGCAGGCCTCACTTGCCTCAGTTAAGGTCATTGTTCATTTCCACCACCATAAGAAAGAGACTGGGCAAAAATGGCCTGCAATGGCAGAGTTCCAAGACGAAAATCACTGCTGAGCAAAAAGAACATTAAATCTCGTGTCAGTTTTTTTTCCAGAACACATCTTCATGATTCCCAAGACTTTTGGGGTAAACATTCTCTGGACTGACGAGACAAAATGAACTCTTTGGAAGGTGTGTGTCCCATTACATCTGGCGTAAAAGTAACACAGCATTTCAGAAAAAGAACATTATAGCACCAGTAAAGTATGGTGGTGGTAGTGTGATGGTCTGGGGCTGTTTTGCTGCTTCAGGACCTGGAAGACTTGCTGTGATAAATGGAACTATTAATTCTGCTGTCTACCAAAAAATCCTGAAGGAGAATGTCCGGCCATCTGTTGGTGACCTCAAGCTGAAACGAACTTGGTTTCTGCAGCAGGACAATGATCCAAAACACACCAGCAAGTCCACCTCTGAATTACTGAAGAAAAACAAAATGAAGACTTTGGAGTGGCCTAGTCAAAGTCCTGATCTGAATCCTGTTGAGATGCTTTGGACCTTAAAAAGGCCGTTCATACTGGAAAACTCTGCAATGTGGCTGAATTACAACAATTCTGCAAAGATGAGTGGCCAAAATTCCTCCACAACGCTGTGAAAGACTCATTGCAAGTTATCACAAACGCTTGGTTGCAGTTGTTGCTGCTAAGGGGGGCCCAACCAGTTATTAGGTTTAGGGGGCAATCACTTTTTCACACAGGGCCATGTAGGTTTAGAGTTTTTTCTCCCTTAATAATAATCACCTTCATTTAAAAACTGCATTGTGTATTTACTTGTGTTATCTTTGACTAATATTTACATTTGTTTGATGTTCCGAAACACTTAAGTGTGACAAACATGCAAAAAAATAGGAAATCAGGAAGAGGGCAAACACTTTTTCACACCACTGTACATGAATTCATTAGGTTGTGTGTTGATTGTGTATTGATAAGGCTGTACGGATTAGATTATTAATTAGGCTGTGTATCCGAGCAGTGTGAAGCGGCAGTGTGAGGAGAAGGAGCAACGCGTGGCAGTGCTGGAGGAAACTCTGGCGTCGGCGCAGAAGGAGGTCGCAGATCTGCGCAGCTGTCTGCGGGAGGTGGAGAGGTCAAGATTGGAGGCCAGGAGGGAGCTGCAGGAACTGCGCAGACAGGTCTCTCTCTCTCTCTCTCTCTCTCACACACACACACACACACACGTTTGTCTTGCTATCCTTGTGAGGACTTTCCATTGACATGAATGACAATAAATAAATAAATGTTGCAAAAAAAAATGTTCTGCATTATATATTGGCCATCAGCCACGCTGCTCTCTAAGTACCTGCATCGACCATATCGGTCGACCACTAGTAAATATTATGTATCGTGAAAATTTTTGAAATATTGATTTAATATTTTTTTTTATCGTATCACCCACCTCTACGCTAGAGTGACGTAAGCCGCGCAAATTTCACTTATATGACTCGAAATTGTGTTGTTATGTCCTTCATCGTGTAAAGGCTCAGTAACTTCGCTGTCGGTCATTTTTGTCTGTTTTTGTAGTTTTCTTTTCATTTTAAGTGTGAAGATTTGTTGTTTATGAGCCTTCCGGTCTACGAGAACATTTAAACATGGACCAATCACATGCACTTGTGTCACCACGTCTGGAGTTACATCACTCAGGGTTCCTATGCGCTGAGCAAGACCCTACCTTGAAGTTCATATGCATTGTGTTCTAAGAACTAGATTTGTTCCCAATTCCTGCGGTGCGAACACGTGACAAAGGGGGTGCAGATTACTGACTCCAGTCCTCCCTCTGCTGGTTGGATGCAGGTGAAGGTGGTGGATGGAGAAAGGGAACAGAAAGCAAGAGAGGTGGCAGAGCTCCAGACCCGTCTGTCTCTGGAGGAGCAGAGGGAGGAGGACAGGGGCAAGGAGCTTTTCTCTCTCAAACAGAGACTTGCTGAGGCCGAGGCAGCCAGGAACTCCCTCAAGAAAGAGGTGAAGAGTCAAAGTACATGTGTAGAACTTATTCTGGACCAGCCCCTGAAGCTCTCTCACTCTGGCTCTTCTTCCCCACAGCTCTCACTGATGCAGAAGCGGCTGAGCGAGAGCGACAGTGGGTGGCGAGGGGTCGAGCGAGAGCTGACCGCTCAGCTCCAGGAAGTCCGTGGCTCGGAGAAGAAGCTGCAGGACGAAGTGAAGAACCTGAGTGTGAGAGCGCAGTCAGGGGTCGAGGCGTCTGCGCAGGTCCAGCTGCAGCTCAGCGAGGCTCAGGGACGCCTCAGCGCCACAGAGGCGGAGCTGACGCGGTCCGAAGCCGCACGCCGAGACCTCGAGTTTCGATTGGCCAGTTTGCAATCGGCACTGACGCGAACTCTGGGCATAGGAGGCCGGGGTTTACGTGGGCGCAGTCCCGCGGGGTCCACCCACTCCTCGCTCGTTTCCGTAGCGATGCCTCGGCGCAGGAGTGCGTCGCCGCTGCGATGCTCTCTATCGCCCCCTAAAGGTGAGGACTCGCAATATGTGGGGAATACTACAAGTCTAGTGTAGATGAAATTAAAGTTGGATATCTCTCTCTCTCTCTCTCTCTCTCTCTCAGACATGGTGGATAAATCCAGTAAGTCCAGTCCTGATAACACCACCGCATCTTGTCCCTTATCTCCCGAGAGAGTAGACACGCCTCTTCCTCTCCTGCAGCCCGATCTCGACCCGGAAACGCTTCGTACAGGCCTGCGAGAGTTCCTGCAAGAGCTCAGAGAGGCCCAGAGAGACCGGGTACACGCACTCGCACACAGGCTAATAGGTTGGTTGAGTTTGCCTATGCTGTAAGATGACTGTAGTGAGTGTTTTGTGTTTCCGGTGTAGGATGAAGCTCGCAGCCAGGTGGGGGCGCTGCAGAGAGAGCTGGAGGAAATGTCGGCAGAACAAGACTCGGCTCAGAGCCGCCTCACACAGCTACACAACACGCTGCAGGAGTGTCAGGAAGGTAAACATACGCTCGCATGTAAGGGCTGCAAAATGTTGGCACCCCTGGTTATATAAGGTTCTGTTTATTTTTTGAAGTGAAAAGAAGTTATTTTTTCATGTTTTCTAGATTGTAGGATAATATTGAAGACGTCAAAAGTATGAGGGAACACATATGGAGTCATGTAGTAAACAAAAAAGTGTTCAACAAACCAGAATAAGGTTTATACTTTTAGATTCTGTGTTTCAACCAGACCTCTGCACAACAAAGCTGATGGTCGCAAACACATTAAAAAGGCAAGTTATTTGAAACCCTTTCCAGGTCATGACCTTAAAGCTGTCTCTCTTTCCCTGGCCTTTGTGTGTGTGATGGGCAGGTAAGCGGGGTGTAGCTGGAAAGCTGAGCTCCACACAGGTGTTACTGCAGCAGCAGGAGGAGTTAGTGAGGAGAGGCGAGAGAGAGAGAAGAACCCTGGTCGAGCGAGTTAAAGAGCTTGAGAGAACGGTACAGAACGCAGAGGCGGAACGGCGACACCTACAGGTATACAGACACATAAATAAATAGACACTGTATGCTGAATGTGCACTCGATCTACACCATGAGGAAAATGAAACCGTTTGGATATTTCTCACAGGAGCAGTGCAGCAAGCTCCGGGCTAGCGAGGCTCGCTTGGAGGCGGAGCGTCGCCGGCTGAGGGAAGCTCTGGAGGGCGCAGAATCTCGAAGTACCCGAGTGGAGCTTGGTAGGCGAAGCTTAGAGGGTGAGATCCAGCGACTACGAGTGTGTCTCGCTGAGAAAGAGACCGAAGCCCAGAGCGCTCAGGACCGACATGACAGCATGCTCAAACAGGTAATGCTCACCCAGTGTCCTCACAGTGATCTCAAATCAGCTTTAAGGTCATCACCTAAGGCTGAAACACAGAATCTGGTTTGTTTACCACTTTTTTGTTTAGGACATGATTCCATATGTGTTCCCTTCTAGTGTTGATGTCTTCAATATTAATCTACAAGGTAGAAAACCTTTTAAAAATAAGGAAAAGCACTAGGTGAGAAGCTGTGTCCAAACTTTTGACTGGTACTGTATAAAAAAAGCCAAAACAGCCAGAGTATAGGCTTTAGGTTACTGAGATTAAGGTTAGGGATAGGTGTAGCATTAATTAGCCAGAGTAGTCATTATGTTTATGGAATGGATAGCGAGACAAACGTGTGTGTATTTTGTCCGTGTGAGTGGCAGGTGGTGGAGGCGGAGTCTCGCGTCTCCTCCTTACAGAGGGAAGTGGACAGATTGGCGTCTCTGCTCAGCAAGGCTCAGGAAGCTGAGAGCGTTCAGAGGGACCGAGCCCAGAGTCTCAACCAGAGCTTACAGGAAGCCAGCGCAGCTCACAGCGCCACCCAGGGGCGACTCACCACCCTGCAGAAGAACCTCAGTCTCACTGACCAGGAGCGCAGACAGCTGCAGGTGGGACCTGGCTGGAATATTGTGTATAATATTGTACAGGTTCTTGAACATGACAGAACCGAAATTAGGATTTTGATGTTTGTTTTGCAGGAACGCGTGGATGGATTGAGAGGGTCTCTCAGTGAGAGTAAACACGCGGTAACGACTCTCACTGAGCGCGTGCAGAACCTGCAGTCTGAACTCACGCAGAGCCAAATCAGACGCGAGGAGCTGGAGTCGGAGCTCGCCAACACGCAGGAGGTGTGTGTGGACCTCGTCTTCCTCTGCGTTAGAGGAGCAAACTGTTTTGCCAGTCCTCACTTCTTTCATTTCGGTTTATTTTTTTACAAAAATGCAACTTTTCATTGAAGAAACACCAAGTTATCGAGGTTAAGGTTAAGGGTTAAGTGTGGGGTAGTAGTAATTAGCTACAGTAATCATTGTGTCAATGGAAATTCCTCACAAGGATAGTGAGACAAGTGTGTGTGTGTGTGTGTGCACCTTTGTGTAGCTATACTTATGTGGACCAAATGTCCCGACAATGATAGGAAAACCTGGAAATTTGACTAGTCAGCACAGTTTTTCCAGTCCTCACTTCTTTAACTGCTTATTTACCAACATGGCAACTTTTATTTGAAAAGCCAAAAGAGCCAAAAGGCTTGAAGTTACTGAGGTTAAGGTTAGGGGTAGGTGTAGCATTTATTCGCTTCAGTAGTCCTTCATTGTCATTCATGTCAATGGAAAGTCCTCACAAGGATAGCAAGACAAACGTGTGTGTGTGTGTGTGTGTCTGTGTACGTGTGTGTGTGTGTGTCGACCAAGTTTTGCAAATTTTGAAAAAGTCCATAAATCGGAAAAACACCCAAATATCGCATAAAGAGTCTTACGCAAGGACGAGGTGGAAAATTTAGAATATCGGTAAAGCCGAAGGGTGACGGAAAAGGGTTTTCCGAATAAACAATGACGTATCAAGCTGTGATTGACAGATCAAGTCACATGATTCCGTTCCACCTGATCGGACCAAAAACAAATCAAAATCGGTACTGATGTATTTAGATATGATTTAATAGTCAAGCTAACGGAATGTGATGAATGAGATGAGACAATGAATGAATGAGTGAAGAAATGGGACGTGTTCCCCAATTTTTACTCCTAATCGTGGGAGCCTACACCATCTATATTTTAGTAGCTGTAGTAGATGTAGTAATTTCTGACACGTTGGGATGGAAACCCGGCTACTGATTTCGTCTAATTATTACTGTAGGCACTGCGTTTGCGCACCTCGGCTCTGTGTGAAGCACAGCGCTCCCTGCAGGCCACGCAAACGGAGCGCACGTGTGTTGAGGAGCGCGTGTGTGTGCTGCAGAGGGCCGTCGCTCTGCTAGAGACGGAGAAGAAGGATGCAGAAAGGCAGGCGGTGAGACTGGAGAAGGATAAAAATGCCCTGAGGAACACGCTGGAGAAGGTTACAGCTTAAAATGATTCACTGTGTAGTGCACATGTCCAACATCAGTGAGTGCAGGCATGTTTACTCAGTGTGTGTGTGTGTGTGTGGAGGTGGAGCGTCAGAAGCTGAAGTCGGAGGAGAGCAGCATGCGTCTGTCTGCAGAGAAAGAACGACTGGATCAGTCTCTCAGTACAGCTGAGCAGGAGCTCCAACACACACACAGGCAGATCACACTGTTACAGGTACACACACACACTTCGACATAAAGACGGGTACAAGCTGTTGTGTATATTTGGTGAGCTGTGAGAATAAAGAGTTGGTGTGTGTGTGAGTTTGAAGATGTGCGTATGGTGCTGTTGTGATGTGGATCCAGCTCAGTAATTATTGGTGTTACTTGGTGATACTCAGTGACACTGAATGTACCTCTGGGATACTCTGTTTAAGAAGGAGATAAAGTGACGACTGGGCATCTTTATATAACTCCATGACTGTGTGTGTACGTGGGCCAGGTTTCACCGGGAGGGTCCAATACTCCCACAAAGATAGCAAGATCTGATTTCTAACCTTGTGGAGAAATGTTGCTGGTCATCATGAGGGAAACTACTTTCCCCAAGAACTTTCTTTTTAGTAACCAAAAGAGCCAAAGGTTTGCTTTAGGTTCCCGAGTTTAGCATTAATAGTCTACAGTAATCCTTATGTACACGGAAAGTCCTCAAAACCTATGTTTTACCAAGATTGTGTGTGTTACAGGTCCAGCTGTCTGAGCTGGAGACGTCTCAGAGTGCAAGTGAGCGTGAAGAAGCCCAAAAGGAGGTGGAGCTTCTGAGAGCCAATCAGAAAGAGGTGGAGAGATTGAGGGTCGGTAAGAGAGAACTCGAGCGGACGCTGGCCAATCGGGAGAGAGCTCACCGTCAGAGAGTGAAGGGATTGGAGGAGCAGGTGATGTTATCAACACACAGGTTACAGAGACCATTCAGAGAGTTGAGTCATTTGAGGCGGTTCGGTTAAATGACTGATTTGTTCAGTTAGCTGGGAACTGATCCCAGTCCTACACAGAGACTGAGCCGATGACTCACTGATTTAACTGATGCACTCATGACCACCAAATGATTCACTGATTCAAAACCTGAGAAAGAATCTCCCTCAATAACAAACGATTCGCTTAGTCTGAGGTTCCATCCATTTCTTCTGATAAGGGTCAGGGTTGCAACAGGCTGAGAACATTAGTCTAGATTCTTTCATTCCTGGCCAGAGATTCACACTGCTCCTGAGGGTCCTCCAGATGTCCCAAAACCATGTGTGATATAACCCCTCCAGCTGTTCCGGGGTGTGCCCTGGGGTCTCCATCCAGAGGATCGAGATCTTGTCTTGGTGAAGGGGCTTGTGTGCTACAATGACTCTCAGAGCTATGTCACCAGGAGAGCGATGCTCCCAGTAGGGTCGCCCAATGTGAAAAGGTCTGGTGGGAGAGGTCAGACAAAGTGCAACCCAAAAGTCCCAATGACTTTTGGTACAAATAAGGATCACTGTACCCCATGTGGATCAGGGTTACCAAGATCCACCATTGGTGTGCTCCAGCAAGTGCCTAATGGCCAGGGCACCCACATGACCCAGTCGGGCTCAGGTCGAAATGAAGGTTGTAGGTCATGAGCAGTGTCAGCTGGGTGGGTGACTGTTAATGATTAATAGAGAGAGGAGTGATTTTCAATCACAAACTCAGGATTTGCTGATCTTTAATTTGTTTATAAAGTGGTAGATTGATGCAAATGCAGTTCCACTGTCTGGCCTGCAAATGTTTACTAGACCAGTAACATACAATAGGAATGTATTGCATGATCTTTTGATAAATCAGTGGACCTGCATGTTTTATTTTGGGTTTACTAAGGCTGTGGCAGGTCACAAACCTTTGGGACGTGTGTGTTACAGGTGTCCACGCTGAAGGAACAGTTGCAGCACGAAATTCGGCGCAGACTTCCCTCGTTATCCCACACCAACTGACCTCAGATCAGCTTGTACCCCTATAGCAGTACTGCTGATACTGAGGAATGATCTCAGGTCACATCATACAGGAGCTTCCCTTTCAGGCCACAGTGTAGTATCCTAGGTCATTTATCGGTTCTGTTTGGATTGTGTGACGTCACAGCTATGATGTCACGAGACTGTTACAAAGTTGTGGTTTCTGCATTGTTCGTTATGATGTGCTGTAATAACGTGTTGAGTTCTGCTGTTTGACAGCTGTACCCTGCTTCTGCTTCTCCACATTCCAATTACATTTACATTACATTTAGTCTTTAGCAGACGTCTTCATCCAGAGTGACTCACAACTGATACTACGTTACAATGGACAATTCAAGAAACTATGGGTTAAGGGCCTTGCTCAAGGGTCCAACAGTGGCAGCTTGGCACAGGTGGGATTTGAACCCTGGACCTTCTGGTCCATAGTCCATAACCACTAAACCTCCACATTTCCTGTTCAGATTGCCCGTCCTTCGGGTATACACTGAGAAACCTAAACTTTCTGACCACTCACAGGTCAAATAACCAGTGACGCTGATCGTCTCATTACAACAGCCCATGTTAAGCTCTGGGATATATTAGACACGAAGTGAACAGCAGGTTCTCGTAGTGGACTTGTTGGATGTGGGAGAAATATTCCACGTTAAATATTCTTTAACAAGGAACAAGTCATTATGACCTGATGACTGAGATGGAGCAATTCCTAAATAACAAGGTGCTTCCGGTCAGCATTTACATTTACAGCATTTAGCAGACGCCCTTATCCAGAGCAACTTACAATTGGTACAGTCTTACAATCCAAGCAATTGTGGGTTAAGGGTCTTGCTCAAGGACCCAACAGTGGCAGCTTGGCGGAGGTGGGATTTAAACCCTGGACCTTCTGGTCCAAAGTCCAGTACCTTAACCGCTAGGCTATCACAGTCCCACAAAATTTACATTTACATTTACAGCATTTAGCAGACGCCCTTATCCAGAGCGACTTACAATTGGTACAGTCTTATAATCCAAGCAATTGTGGGTTAAGGGTCTTGCTCAAGGACCCAACAGTGGCAGCTTTGGCAGAGGTGGGATTTGAACCCTGGACCTTCTGGTCCAGAGTCCAGTACCTTACCCACAAGGCTACCACAGTCCCTCAGCACAGAGTTCTGAGGAGGGACAAACCACAAACCAGTGACAGGATTTGTACTTAAGGCTCATCAAGGAGCTAGAGCCACAAATTCGACCTTGATTGGACAGAAGAACTATTCATGTTAAATGTTTAAAACACACAGTACAGCGCCCCCTGCTGAGTAAATTTACAGCATTTAGCAGACGCCCTTATCCAGTGCGACTTACAATTGATACAATCCAAGCAATTGTGGGTTAAGGGTCATCCTCAAGGACCCAACAGTGGCAGTTTGGCAGAGGTGGGATTTGAACCCTAGAAAACACCTTCGAAAACACCTATAAAGTTCATGAGTGGTGGAATTGGACCTTTGAGCAGTTGGAGAAGGTCGTCGGTTCCCGTCACTTTTTTCCACCATGTGCATGGTTGGGTACATGTGAGAAGAAGACAAGGGAATAACCCGTGTCTGGGCATTCAAATGGACATTAATTTGACACAATATGTACCTAAACTTTTGTGGACCAGGTGCTCTTAATGATGTGGCTCATTGGTGCGTGTTGACTGTACCACAAATGTTCTGTTAAATTCTTTTTGACTGATTTCTGTATGCTATTAGTAGCAGGACAATACAACCAGCATGACCTTTCAGCTTTAATAATGATTATTTCATTATTATTAAAGACATACAGAACGTTTTTCTATATATTAGAGCAGATTGATAGTCAGATCAGGTAAAGAATACGTCTTTGTTCCAACCAATCAATGTGACTCAGTGTCAGGGTCTGTTTTTTAAATTCAGGATCAACACAATATATATTTAAAAACAGAAACCTGTGAGTTGATCCTGTACTTATCGTAAAGGTATTTTTAAGAGCTATTTTTAGGAAAATGATTTAGGGGTGAGAGTTCGAGGGCTGCTGTGTTTATTTTTCTGTTCACTGACATGTGATCGTAATGTGTGTAGTTTTTTTCTAACAATGTTTGTCTGACCAAACTAACATTAATAAATCTTACCCTAACAAACGGCAAGAAAACTGCACAGATTGATTAAAGACATCCAGGTACAGCACAGCAGCTTCAGGTTATCTTCACGTCAACCATCAGAATGGGGAGGAAATGTTAGCCTGGTGAGTTTGACCACGACATGATTGTTGGTACCACATGGGCTGGTTTGAGTATTTCTGGAACTGTTATAATCTCCTGGGATTCTCACACACAGCCGTCTCTAGCATTTACTCAGAATGTAATAGAACCCCTGCTGAAACTGCACAGGGTCTCATTTCATCAAGGACAAAAAAAAAGAAAAAAAGTTAACAGCACGTTTATCAATTTGTAAAGGAGAGGTTAGTATTGCCATCCCCATTTTGATAAAGCAACTGTTCAGGTATGTGAAGAGGCTGGAGAGTGATAGCCTGAGAACGTAGCACAACTGGCACCCTTGGGTACAGACGACCTAAAGGGAGGTGTTTAGTCTTTCTTTATTAAAAGTGTACACACTTCCTCTGGTCATTTTTTGCCAAATCCGCCTGCTCCACCCTTCACTAGCCACACAACAACCAACAGCATGTGGTAAACACTTTGCCTCTTGTGTGTGAGGCTGATGGTTCAAATCCATCCATGGTCTACAAAAGCCATCCAGTCCTGCTAATAACAATAAACCAGTTTGTCACACACCTTGTGGTGCTTTGTAGCAGTAGTGTTAGTGAAATGCGTTATACAAATATTTTGAAACACCCGAAATCCGTTCCGTTTCCACTGGAGAATGCAGTATACGAAAAAAGAGCTGATTCATGATAGCGCCCTCTGGTGTCCAAAGACCGCAACATTATTAAAAGTCCATAAGGACAACGCACGTGGTATCTCCGCGATTACATGGTGACATTGCACACGAAGCACTCGTGACATTTGTACACCCCCGGCACTCGTTTGCATGCTACAAATGACACACAGGCTTGTTTGGTGGTATAAAAAGTTTCATTTAGTTATGTGCATTTTGTCTTTTAAGTATAATGTAAGAAGCAGGTGCAGGTTTCTGAGAACGATCGTAACGATCCCTCGCCCCATGTCAGGGATCGCTGATGGTACTGATCAAAAATATAGTCCTGCCGATCACGTCAAGTATCGATTATGCGTGTGGATATGAGCTCAGTGCTAGTAATCCAGTCCTCAGCCTGGGGCTCTCAAAAGCAGAAATGCTTTAAACTGATCTGAGATTCATTATGATCATAAGGTGTAAAAGAGACTGATCTGAGACCTGCATTTAAAACAAACAGTATAATAACACACAACATAAAAGTACATAATACAGTACAGTAGGTTATGAAAAAGCCTGCATCCTCCTCCACCTGTTCCTGTGCTATGCTAGCACGTAGGCGCCAGGTTCTAACTCGTACCACATCACCTCTGGATTTAATAAAAGAGTATAAAAGTAAATATGGGTTCGTATAAAACCATTCACGTACAGAACGAACCGTTCATACAACATCCACATTACCTTGAGGGGATATAACTTTCCAGCAAAGGTGTGTGACGTGTGTGTGTGTGTATGTGTGTGTGTATGTGTGTGTGTGTGTGTGTGTAGTGCGTGTGTGTGTTTAACAGCCTCCGCAGCTCCTTCCGCAGCTGCCTCCCATCGACCCACACTGACCGGTCAGAGCTGCTACTGGACAGCGAGAGAACTGATCCCGACACAGATCCGCTAGAGAGAGAGAGAGGAGAGAGAGAGAGAGAGAGAGAGAGGAGAGAGAAAGGAGAAAGAGAGGAGAGGGAGACAGAAAGGGATAGAGAGGAGAAAGAGAGAGGAGAGGGAGAGATATATACAGAGAGATAGAGAGAGAGAGAGAGGGGAACCGAATAAACATTTCTCTATGAGAAATCAGATTTTTGGTAATAATCTGATCACAAAGTTTATCAACTAAAGGCCTTTTCACACCGAGTCCGATTTTTATGCAAGAAAAAAAACGAATGTGATTTTTAACCTAGTGGGACCTTCATAACAAGTGCGCTACCTTTTTTTTTGTCTAAACACTTTGAAAACTCCATATCCTCTTTTGCTTTCTTTAATTTCCCTTCTCTTAATGTGTCTCACAAAGTCTTTTTCATATTGTCAGCTTAAAAAACAAAGACACGAGCGGAGATTAGTGCAGGAAGCTCTAGTTTGTGTTTTTGTGGGCATGATCAGATTACAATGCACTTAGATAAATAAGAAAACGCTTCCGTCCAGTCACTCTGAGCTTCATCACCATCATTCTCCAGCCTTTCAGTTAGTTTAATGCATCTGAACAATGCAGAAATTGTGCGCAGCATCGCAGTCCGTCAGTTTCGGACACGGTGTGAAGAACGGCGTTAATATACACGTGTTCTTTTTCAATACTCGACGTGCGTATTTTTGTGTGTAAAAAGGCCTTAAGAGGACCCATGCATGCAACATTTGCGTGACAACAATGGAGTGTGTGAGAATGACACACATCGTATAGGACATGATAACAATTGTGATGTTCTGTAGCTGGTTCTTACCTTTCAGCATCTCCTCATGAGCGCACACAGTCCTCACACAGATCTCCTTGTTAATAACGTACACTCTGCGCAGACTGCACACACACACACACACACACACACACACACGGAAACAAGACACTTAACCCACCATTAACCAAGTGTGTAGTTTGTGTTGAAGTGTGTGTGCCCACCTGTAGAAGCAAATGCTGTTGAGACACTGTTTACATGGCTGGTGGACAGAGTAGAGCCTGGTGCAGGGATACTGTTCCTCACGACAGTCTACACACAAACACACACTTACAACAATGTCATATCTGGCTGGCAGTCTCGGGTTCGATCCCAGGTGGAGCCGTCGGGTCCTCCCCGTGTCCGCGTGGGTTTACCCCGGGTGCTCTGGTTCCCTCCCACAGTACAAATACATGCTTTAGGTTAACTGATTCCGCTAAATTGGCCGTAGTGTGTGTATGAGAGTATGTGGCCTATGATGGATTGGTGCCCTGTCCAGGATTAAGCGAAGCTGTATGCATCTCAGGAAACTGGAGTACTCGGAGTAAACCCAGGCGAAGCAGGGATCTCTGGAACTGTGAGGCGATCATGCTAACTGCTTGCACCACCATATGGCCCTCGTCCCAGGAATAAGATCAACAAATGTAAAAGTCTGAAAATATATGTAAATGTCTCACCCACTGGTCCAGGTTCTTCAGGTTCCGCCTGTGGATCCACTACTAAAACACAAATAACACAAAGAGGATAAAAAGATGAATACAGCTGTGGGCAAAATGAGGACGCATGTGATCACGACACACCGGTCCTGGCGAATAGATGCTTCCTTAATAGGGACGTATGCTTGCACTAATGGTGGCCGTGTTTTTAAAGCATGAAATGCGTTGCTAGGAACCGATAAGTTGAATTGAAATTCTGTTTTCTTCACGGGTAGCTGTTAAGAAATGACATTTTAGTTAAACCAACATGTTATTTGCCCACTCAATTGCAGACTGAAGTTGCCGTGTGCTCATGGTAAGATGTGGAATGGAATGTGGATGGCTAAGTGGATCGGCCCTGTCCGTCCCATATCTGATGAGTGAATGACATCAATATCGGACCTAGTACAGGATCAGATCGGGCCCAACTCTAATAAGAACTATCAATACCAAATGGAAGCTCTGTGAATGTGCATGTTTGTGTTTGTACCAGTTTGTCCCCCTTCTGCCCCTAAAACCTGCTGTGCAACCACTGGAACTGCACACAACAAAACAACACATCACCACTGTCGTCATGATTACACAAATCTAATATCTAATCATTACAGAATGAATGATGCCTACTTGTCTCATAGGGATCTCTGTAATAAGGATCTGAAACAAACACACACGAATTATAGCTTTTACTTTAACGTACTAAATCCATAATATGCATCACTTTATTTTACAAAACCTCCTTTAATATGCACACCTTCCATGTTTCTAACTTTTTGGTCAGCGCTGCAAACGGAAAGACTTCCAAGTGAAACAAGTGCAATTTCACTCATTTAACAGGAGATGGCGCCAAACCAATAAAGAACATTATGCATGTTTGGCGCCAGGAAGTGGCTGATAAATGGAATTGTATTCGTCTGTAAGTCTCGCGTTTTCGCTAATTAGTTCTTTTTTTTCTGTTCGCATAAAGTGAGAAAAAAATATATAGCAAATTCAATAAGCAATGAGTGGAAACACCGCAACAATTAATATTAAAGCTAAATCATCCCAATAAAACAATACGACATAAGAGATAATAGTTTCAGAGTGAATGTTCTTACCAAACTGTTCTTCTCTGTAGTCAAACGTCTGAGCCAGAACCACTAGGAACAAACAAAAGGCTACGAGTTACTGTGTGGACACAATCCTTCCAGAGAAGGAAAACAAAAACTAAATCAGAATAACTAACTGTACTATCAAAACAAGATTCAGGTATTATCAACAGAAAACATGAAGATACCCAACAAACATGGCTAAATGTTTAGGTTTTCCCTTCTCTCATTTCTCTTAGTGCACAATAGTGCAGGTAATGTGTGGTGAATTCTGAAAAGTCAAAATAAGTAGAAACTGGATATTAAAACTGTTCTAGGACAATTTCATGAAACATCAGGAAGCCAGGATCATAAAGATTTTAAGCATTGTAAGCATATTTAACCATTTGACCCATAAACAAGCAGATTAATCTTACAAAACACCAGGGGATCATCAGCAAAGCTGCCAAAGCTTCTGCACAAGCCATTCTTGCTGTGTGCCCCATTTAAGTTTGCTCCTGCACAGGCTGTACTTCCTTTCATTTAGAAAATCAAAAAACCATGTCATTTAACCAGGGGTGCTAAAACTTTTAGTCTGAGAGAAGGGAATTCTTAATTCTGACCAGACAGATTGCACAGTACAGAATCAAAATGAGATCAGTATGGGGTTCGATGTGGGAGGAGTTACAGAATCAATATGGACTTATTAAGGGGGCAGAACACATGAGATCAGTATAAGTTTAGGGCAAGATTAGTGAACAGCCCTAGCACAGGGACAGCAAAGAGGTTTAGTGTGAGCGCAATACATGATCATTAAGGTTTAAAACAGGTCCTGTATGGCAGCAGTATCGTATGCTGGTCCATAATCAGATATCTGATATTGGCAGTGAATAATTAAATAATTAAGGTAAGTGTGGATTTTACCTGGCAACGCTAACAGCAGGAGGAAGCAGGATCTCATTTTGTGAAGGTCAATTGCCACTAAAACAAATCTGCAAAAAGGGAGGAGGGGCGGGGGGTTAGATGGTTAGATAGATAGATAGATAGATAGATAGAGAGAAAGACAGATATCGCAGAGGCACACACACACACACACACACACACACACACACACATATATATATATATATATACACACACACACACAGTGGGGCAAAAAAGTATTTAGTCAGCCACTGATTGTGCAAGTTCTCCAACTTAGAAAGATGAGAGAGGTTTGTAATTTTCATCATAGGTACACTTCAATTGTGGGAGACAAAATGAGAAAAAAAATTATAGGAAATCACACTGTAGGATTTTTAAAGAATTTAATTGTAGTTTATGGTAGAAAATAAGTATTTGATCAATAAATTTGGTTCAACTCAATACTTTGTAACATAACCTTTGTTGGCAATGACAGAGGTCAAACGTTTCCTGTAAGTCTTCACCAGGTTGGCACACACTGTAGCTGGTATTTTGGCCCATTCCTCCTTGCAGATCTCCTCTAGAGCAGTGATGTTTTAGGGCAACACGGACTTTCAATTCCCTCCACAAATTTTCTATGGGGTTGAGGTCTGGAGACTGGCTAGGCCACTCCAGGACCTTGAAATGCTTTTTACGGAGCCACTCCTTCGTTGCCCGAGCGGTGTGTTTGGGATCATTGTCATGCTGGAAGACCCAGCCACGTTCCATCTTCAATGCTCTCACTGATGGAAGGAGGTTTGGCTTATAAATCTCACGATACATGGCCCCGTTCATTCTTCCCTCAAAACATGGATCAGTCATCCCCTGTCCCCTCTGCAGAAAAAACAGCCCCAAAGGATGATGTTTCCACCCCCATGCTTCCAGTAGGTATGGCGCAACTCTTCAGTTTTATTAACCAAAAAGTTCTATTTTGGTTTCATCTGACTACATGATATTCTCCAATCCTCTTCTGGACCATCTATATGCTCTCTGGCAAACTTCAGACAAGCCTGGACATGTACTGGCTTAAGCAGGGGGACACGCCTGGCACTGCAGGATCTGAGTCCCTCTCGCCGTAGTGTGTTACTGGTAGCCTTGTTACTTTGGTCCCAGCTCTCTGCAGATCATTCATCAGGTCCCTCCGTGTAGTTCTGGGATTTTTGCTCACCGTTCTCATGATCATTTTGACCCCACGGGATGAGATCTTGCGTGGAGCCCCAGATCAAAGGAGATTATCAATTATCTTGTATGTCTTACAATTGCTCCCACAGTTGATTTATTGACACCAACCTGCTTGCCTATTGTAGATTCACTCTTCCCAGCCTGGTGCAGGTCTACAATTTTCTTCCTGGTGTCCTTCGACAGGTCTTTGGTCTTGGCCATGGTTGAGTTTGGAGTCTGACTGTTTGAGGCTGTGGACAGGTGTCTTTTATATAGGTAACGAGGTCTGACTTAAACAGGTGCCATTAATACAGGTAACGAGTGGAGGACAGAAGAGCTTCTTAAAGAAGAAGTTACAGGTCTGTGAGAGCCAGAAATCTTGCTTGTTTGTGGGTGAGCAAATAGTTATTTTTCACCATGATTTACAATTAAATTATTTAAAAATCCTACAATGTGATTTCCTGGATTTTTTTTCTCATTTTGTCTCTCATAGTTGTACCTACGATGAAAATGACAGACCTCTCTCATCTTTCTAAGTAGGAGAACTTGCACAATTAGTGGCTGACTAAATACTTTTTTGCCCCACTGTATATATATGAGAGAGAGACAGAAAGAGAGAGATATTGTTATCCCTTTAAAGGTCGCCACCGTCAATCTGATCTGTGTATTTGACCTGTCCTCTCATTGACCACAATCTTCTCATTTTATCTGGGCTTGTGACTGGCACTAAATACATTGGCTGGTCACTCACACACAGACACTTCAGAGACACCAACTGACCTAAATGCATATCTTTGGAATGTAAGAGATAACCAGAGTAGGTGGAGAAATCCCTCATGAAAATGGGAAGAACATGCAAACCCATCACAGGCAGAGTACAGGGTGGGAATTTGAACCAGCCATCTGCTGCGCTACTGCGCCGTCCCATCAGTGCTGAGTAGAGGTGTAACGATTCATGGTATTCATGACACTGAGCTCACGATTATTGATTGTACATTCAATAAAATAGTAATCCATTTTTTATTTCTGAAGTATAACAATTCAAAATGTCCCCTGCAATTAAAAGAAATTAGGAGTCTCACTGAGATTAGAGTGTGCGCCTGTGAGCATGATGTATGACTCTGGTGTTCAAAAACTGCAATTGCATTAGATGGCAGAATAAACTAGCACGCATCAAGTATCTTAGTAGCATTTTTGCATCACAGTGCATCGTTACACTCCTAGTGCTGAGAGTAAAATAAAATAATAACTGAGGAACAACAAGCATACAGAACCAAGTATTTAAAATGATTTCTTCTTCAAGAAAGTGAGAAAGCAAAAAAAAAGCTTAACATATTACATCTTCATTGATCTGCAACCTTCGGAAAATGTTCCAACTCAAACCTGTAGCTGGTTTTGGTTGTTTTTTCTCTCTTTTGTCTTTTCCTTCTCTCACTGTCACAACTGATTCTCTTCATCGCCCCAAATAAGATGAGACTCGCCAAGTGGAATGAGTGCAGTACTCTTCTAGAGCCAAACCACAGCAGTGTGTGTGTGTGTGTGTGTGTGTGTGTGTGTAGTACTTCAATGATCCATTTTCAAGATGCAATAAAATCCATTCAACAAAATCACCACTAAATGCACTTTTTCTATTGTGTGTATGTCAGGATTTCCAGTAAAACAGTCACTAAACAATGAAGGCAAACCATCAGCTATTCTATATCTACACAACGTTTTGCCAATACACACAATACACACACTGGAAACAAGTGCTTAAGCGCATATCTATCAGAGAGTGCTTGTGTTCGTTTGTGTGAGGTTTCTTGCATCCATGCCCAAGAAGTAATTAAATCCATTCAACAGAACCACCAAAAAGTACTCTGTGTGTGTGTGTGTGTGTGTGTGTACAGAATGCCCTCATAAACATAGCAATACCTAAACAATGGAGTAATGTCCTCATGTGACTCCTTCCAAACAAAAGCATTTTACACAAACAAAGTTAGTCTTTGAAAACTAAAAGAGCAGAAATACTTGCATTAAGTTATTCATTTTAGTAATATGTATATACAAGTTGTAGGATTTCATTTTATTTACCTATAGTAACACACACTTCATGGAAAGTCCTCACATAGATAGTAACACAAGCATGTGTGAGGCTGAAACTCGACTGAACCATTTAACTGTATGTTACACTACACATACACAACCTTACGCAATAGACAAACTTCAGAACTGAGTGCTTAAGTGTATATAATGCAGTGTAGTAATGTGTGTGTGTGTGTGTGTGTGAGAGAGAGAGAGACCACACATTCCTGTAGTGCACCATAGCGGCTCTCCGTCCACGGAACACATCTGGGAGCTATTATGACCCCCCCATTCTTCTGTGTCCCTTCCCCCAGTAATGAACACACACACACACACACACACACACACACACTTACTTCTATTATTCTCTTTTCTTTCTGTGATGCTCTCAAACTTTTACGAGGCTTTTAGGAGCACAGCAGTTAAGGTACTGCACTCTGGACTAGGGTTCAAGCCTCAGCACTGCCACTAATGAGCCTTTGAGCAAGGCCCTTAACCACACATTTGTTTGGACTGTATCAATTGTAAGTCACTCTGGATAAAAGCATCTGCTAAATTACTACATGTAAAGAAGGTACATACACTTGTCAGAGTTTCCATTGACAAGCTACAAACAATTCAGTCATATTCTCAGCAATACATGAAACAAAAAACGTACACAATATGGAAGTGCAATTCTTTGCAGTTTTTCCACACACTGGGTGGTGAATGAACCATAAATGTCTTTACAGGACTCACCAGAACTTCTCTGTCATTTGGTTCCTACTCTACTGATCTCCCGGAAAAGCAGTCACCCCTCTCAGACACCAAATAACCCCCCTCAACACACACACACACCTTATAGACTTACACCGTGCACCATATGGACTGAACTAACCAAATACGACTGGATCAGGCATCAGATACTTAAACTCCTGACTGCAAAAGGAATCTGTGCTGATGATATGAATACAGCTGTTGTGGATTTTTTTCTGACTAGGATGAAGTCAGTCAAAGAAGAAGCTGCACATATTTAAGAAGACAATACACACTGACAGCACTTAGCAACAAAACAATGATGAAACAACAACAAAACAAGAGAGAGAGAGAGAGAGAGAGAGAGAGAGAGAGAGAGAGAGAGAGAGAGAGAGAGAGAGAGGCAAATCTGGTAAGAGAGAGCATGTCTTGGAAATAGTATGTTTTGGGGACTTTCCACTGACATGATGATTACTTATTAAAAGTTAAACCAAACCTTAACCTCAATAACCTAAAAGGAAGACATTTTCCTCTTTTGGGATATCCTACTGCAACAGTACATCCTCAAATATTTCCTGGAAGCCTTTCACTGAAGAAAAAAAGGTTCCCGATGCTGTTATGGGTGAGACTGCAGATGTTTGTGCGTCAAGGTCATGTTAGCTCAAATAAATGACAATGAGAAGCTTGTTCCATTTCTAGTAGAATCATCTGGGGCATGAGTATACTGAGCAGTTCCACAGGAGACCTAATCTTAGTAACCTAATATAAACCTTTTTGATCTTTTAGTTGCCAAAGCAAAGCTTCAGTTTTGTGAAAGGACGCTTTCACATGTCCAGACACACAAAAAGGTGCAAAAGTGTATGCACATTATTTTATGCTTTTATTTTCTTTATATGTTCTGTTTACTGGAATAAGTTTTAAAATGTAAGCATATTCTCTGTAATTCCTCAGCTCTCACTCACTCAGCAAAAATGTGTCCAGATTTGGTCCTGCAGAGGTCCTCGAACTTCTAGTAGGAATTCCCTACTTTCAAGCAACCAAACCATTACAAATAACATGAGTTCAAGTATTAAATCAAATCCCTTTCATTTAATTTTAAAGCAGTTATTTTAATAAAGCTGCATTTGTACACATCCTAATTTACAAATATAGTTAATCTCTCCAATTTTACAGATAATAAAAGGTCATTAGAGATAATTAAACATAAATAAGAATGTAATAAATGAAGTGCCTTTCCATATAAGCAAAGGAAAAGCCCAGTACATCAGTCATTGATTTTTTTCTTTTTCTTTTATTGCAAACGCACATTCTACTGACTACTAACCCCATATACAGTACATATCGTCTTATGCAAAAGTTTAAGTCCCCTGCTTAAATCACATTTTCTTAACACAACCTCTGCAGAAACTTCACCTGGAGGGGTGCCCAAACTTTTGCGCACGCCACGTCTTTTCCAGCATGTTTTATAATATATGCAAAAAAGTTTTAAATGCAAGTTGTAGTGTAATATAAAAAGCGCTTGATAACAAAAGACCATACATGAGCTGTTGGATGGATGCAGTTCTGAACTGAGCAGAGCTCAATAAACTGATGACCAATTAAATGCCATTAGAATCGGTGTTTATATTCGTTTATCTTAAGCACAGTCCCGAAATCAAACCCATACTGCGGTCATAAAAGCCAACAGTCAGAAAGTGTTAAACATCATTCAAGAGTACGACCTGATTCAACGGTTTAAAAACAGGCTTAAGAGTGAAGCGCGGCATTAAAATCGTCTGTAACTGAACACAAAATGAATTTAAAGCTTTTACCTTTACAGTAAACTTTCTCCTCTGCGACCAGCCTCAGTCTGTATGAGTCTGTGATTGACACTAAGACACCACGCCCACTTGTAACGCTTATGATAAAAACCCCGCCCTGTGTTTGGTGACCACGCCCACCGTTGTCGTTGAGGTTTCAAGACTATAAATACACCCACTGGCTACTTTATTAGGTACATCTGTTCAACTGCTAGCTAACACGAATGTCTAATCAGCCAGCCGCACTATGGTCAAGATAACCTGCTGAAGTTCAAACCGAGCATCAGAATGGAGAAGAAAAGTGACTTAAGTGACTTTGAACGTGGCATGGTGCTAGATGGCCAGAGTATTTCAAACGCTGCTGACAGGTTTAGGCTGCTGCTCCTGGTGTAATGGTGTGGAGGACATTTTCTTGGCACACCAACTGAACATCGTTTATACACCACAGCCTATCTGAGTAATGTAGCTGATCGTGTCAATCCCTTTTCTTCTTCTTGGTTTCTTGAACATGATAATGAGTTCACTATAATCTAACGGCCTCTACAGTCACCAGATCTCAATCTCATTGAGCACATTTGGGATGTGGTGGGACAGAAGATAAATCTCCAACAACTGTGTGATGCTATCATGTCAATATGGAGCAAAATCTCTGAGAAATATTTCCGGCGCCTTGTTGAATCTATGCCATGAAGAATTAAAGCAGTTCTGAAGCCAAAAGGGGGTCCAACCTCGTACAAACAAGTTCTACCTAATAAAGGGGCTGGTGAGTGTATAAGATTTACATAGAAACTCAAATAAAATATGCAAGAATATGATCATTCGAAATCCATGTATAACAATACAAAAAACAAAATGGTATCATAATCGTCTGTTGGAGAACAGGAAGTTATTCAGACTAATTTGATAAAAATTTGCTTTCCTTGCACCATAGGTCTTTATAGAACATCATCACAGACGGTGAAACATACATTATGATGACTGGTATACCTCGTTTAACATCCATTCAATCAGCGTCCGTTCACTTTAACGTCCGAGGTCTTAAGAATAGGACATAAAAATCAGTCTTATACACATCTAATTCATGTCTGAATGGCAGAAAACTAGTACGTGCAAACCCGTTTGACACCTGCCGACAGAAAACAATATGGTAGCATCGATTTTAAGTGTTTCAGAGTTTATAAAACATACAAAGATAATTACTGTACTGTACAGTACTGTACAAAAAGTTTTTATATTGTGTTTTAATGAATGTTATTGTTTAAAAAATACACACAGTGACCACATGCATTTCAGTCAACGGTTTGTTTCACAGAACGTAATGCAGACGTTAAACGGGTGTGTATCTGTACAGCTATCCAGTTATTAATAATAACGAATTCAGCATGATGAGGAACTAACGATAATAATAATAACATTGCACTGCGTCCTTGTTAGTATAGTGGATAGTATCTCCGCCTATCACGCGGAAGACCGGGGTTCGTTTCCCCGACGGGGAGTGTTTTAATGTCTTCACTTCTGTAATTCGCTCTGGATAAGGGCGTCTACTAAAATGCGTCTGCTGCTGTAAATGTTTAGTTTCCCTAGCAGATGTCGCCAATACACACGTGTTCAGTGTGTGACTATTTATCCCCATCTCGTGGACAAACTGTGGCATTGCACTTAATAGCCGCGGTAAGGCCTCCCGTATAGCCTGCCCGTTTACCCGTGCCCATCGGTACACTCCATACAACACGCCTCAACCGCCCAAGCGACACCGACCAGGGTGAAGTCGGGGGTAAAAAGAGAATATACAATAAATAAAATAAGACACTCCAGTTGTGTTGTCATGCATGCGTTTATTACATGTACATCAACACATCCAACGGATACAAGAGTTACAGATCTGCTGTCCTTACACCTGATTGCAATACACCTGTACACTCGCGCTCACACACACACACACACACCTGTACACGTGTATACATACACACACAGAGTTTGTAACAGAGTGTATAAAAGACTAAAGGAATGCAGCTTGGATTAAGCTGAACGTTTTATGTCACTACAATGAAACAGGTTAATATATAAATATGATGATATCTAAACACGGTGTGTGTATGTGTGTGTAAGGAGTGTGTGTACAGCCACGGAAGGCCCATATGAGGAGGCATTAAACTGATCTCCCAGCACAGGTTCAATACTTCAAACCTTCAAACCATAGCTGCGTCACACCTTCACGCAGTCGCTGCTTTCTTCTCCTTATAAGTAGCCATCATCTTCTTAATCTCAGCAATGGCTTTACCCGGATTCAGACCCTAAACATACACAAACACGTGCATGAACACACACAGCTCTTATGATGAACGCACTGATCGAACTGTAGAATAAACCCCTGTTGTGTTTATTAGTTTACCTCTCTGGATCTATTTTGGATCTGTTTGGTTTTCATTTCGTTTGAAATACAGTTAAAGCTTTAAAATGTTCCCATGTAAGAATATGACATCATTTTGTGTTTTCTAGCCCAACTAAACTAATAGAACCTGACCATACTTTATTACACACTATACCCACCACCCAAAACATTAACTACCAGGACCCAGGGTTTCAACACTACCCAGAGCATCACAATCTCAACTATGACACATGATTACCATCTAACACAGGTGTGTCTTGGCCCATTTTAGGAGTGCTCAAGCCCCCTAAACTGAGTCCCAGCAACCCTAAAATACTAAAAAGCTGTTTTTGTTGTTTTGCTTTTTAAAATCTGAAGTCTCTGATAAGCTGAAAACAATGGAACAGAAAGTATATGGTTTAAACCTAAGATTTTAATCACAGAATATACAGCAGTCACCATTGCCTCGCAAAATTGGTGTAGGGATAGAAAAATTGGGCTCAGACTATAGTGGCCTAGCTGTTAAGATACCAGATTATAGACCAGTAGATCCATTTACATTTATGTAATTTAGCAGACGCCCTTATCCAGAGCGACCTACAACTGATACAATCTTACAATCCAAGCAATTATGGGTCAAGGGTCTTGCTCAAGGACCCAACAGTGGCAGCCTGACAGAGGTGGGATTTGAACCCTGGACCTTCTGGTCCATAGTCCAGTACCATAACCGCCAGTTCAAGTCCCACTTCTGCCAAGCTGCCACTGTTGGGTCCTTGAGCAAGACCCTTAACCCATAATTGCTTGGACTATAAGATTGTATCAGTTATAAGTCACTCTGGATAAAGCTGTCTGCAAAACAACTAACTGTAATCTGCAGCAGCGAGATAATGGACGTTATTTGTTCTGTATCTGTGCGAGGTTAAATGTTTGTCTGATCGGCACATAAACCCACCTCACGCAAAAAACACACAAATCTGATAAATAAATTACTCAAAACACAGTGAATGCACACAAGGGATCAGAGTGCAGTACCTTAGGGCAGGTCTTGGTGCAGTTCATGATGGTGTGACAGCGGTACAGAGAAAACGGATCCTGCAGCTTAGCCAATCGCTCCTCCGTGTACTCGTCACGAGAATCCACCATCCACCGGTAGGCCTGCGCAGACACACGCGCACTGACTTTAACTAGACCGTGGGTGAGATCAACGCCTGCTTTCATACTGACTGAATAAAGCTCAAACTGCTCCCTTCCTATACATCTGAGCGAACAGCGAGCTTTGAATGTTAGAGGGTGGTAAGTACCACCCCCTCCACCCACAGTGCAGGGCCAATAATATTGTCTGTACCAGAGCATTTCATTAAATCTTATCAGAGCCACACTGCATCTCACCTGCATGAGAACGGCAGGTCCCAGGTATTTATCTCCATTCCACCAGTAACTGGGACAGCTGGTACTGCAGCACGCACACAGGATACACTCGTACAAGCCGTCCTAACACACACACACACACACACACACACACACACACACACACACACACACACACACACACACACACACACACCAACACACACACACACCACACACACACACACCACACAGAGTAATTTTGACAGCAAATTTGGATGTAGTCTTGGTATTTTGACTAAAACAGAATTGAGTTTTAGTCACAATTTAGTCATCTGAATTCTTTTTAGTTTTAGTCTAGTTTTCATCGACTAATTACAATAACATTACAGTCGACTAAATCTGCAGTAGCTTCAATTGACTAAAATATGAAATGTAAACACTGCAATACGTAAATGCTTTAACATTTCCCTTTTAAAATGAACCATCTACTGCATGCATTGATAATAAAAGCAAACATTAAATTGGTCATTACTCCAAATTTCCATCACAGATCTGCTTCACACTCGGTGTGGACGTTCAGCAGATATTCTACAATAGAATCAAGTTGGAATGGATAATATATTATAAGATTTAATTAAGATATAAGCTCAGGTCTGTATGCATGCATTATAATATCAGTATACAGTAAAGTGGTCACCAGAACTCATCATTTCCATCAAAGATCTGCTTCAAACTCGGTGTGGACACTCATGAGATATTGTACAATAGAATCAAGTTGGAATAAATGTCATATTAAGAGCTTTATTAAACATATAAGATCAGAAGATCGGATATATGTGCATGCTCTATAGGCATTTATTCATAATTGGGAGTATAAAACGGAGTTATGTTACCCGAATACTTCTTAAAGATAGTACGAAGACTTTTTAGACAAAGTCAAAATATATCCATGTCACAAACTGAAAACATATTTTAATCCCTACTTTATTTGCATTTAGGTGCGGGTAGCTTGACCGCAGTTTCAGGACAAAATGCCTGCAAATGTCGTTTAAACTCTGTTGTGTTTTTACTGGAGATGGCGCCCCACACGGGTTACAAAGAGCCTTGTTTTCCTTGATATCAAATGAGAAATGCGTCCATATATGGACTCTCCTCCTTCTCTCAGGTGTTGATATTAATTGTTGAGCTACTACGTTCCTCCCCGGGGTCAGAGCAAATGTGTGGGTCTTACCGCATTACTGATTGGATCGCTACCCAATAGGTCCCGCCTTTCCACATATACTAAAGTTATGATTGGATCTTTTCCTAACTTGGTCCCACCTTCCTAAAACTACATCAGATCTGATTGGATGTCGTCTATGCCAGACATTTGTGTCTCATTTTCAATTCGTTGACAAAAGTGTCCATTCATTTCTTCCTAGTTTTTGTTGTTTTTCATTTTTATTTCGTCTTTAGTCATCGTCTCATTTCCGCTAGAAGAAAAGGGTCGTTCACGAAAACTATGACGACAATCATACGTCAACGAAATTTACACTGCACACACACATAAATGGACACATTCAACACACACGGCGTGCAGGAGTTCATATTAAAGCAGCCGTACTTCAGTTTAAACAAAATCCGGCTTGTAAGTGTTTAATGACGTACCAGTTTCTGCCGGTCCTCCACACTCTGCAGGTACTGCTGCTTCCCCTGCTGACTCTCATCCTTCTTCTTCAGATAAGGCTCGATCGACTTGTACTGTGCGTAGAAGTTGTTCATGTCCTAAAGGAGACAAAATCCAAACCTAGATTTCTTCTCTCTGGTCTACAGTTATTTACAGTTCCTTCCAAACACAAGTCCTTCGATCTGTGTATCATTCATTCATTCATTCATTATCAGCTTGATCCTGAATAAGGTCGCAGGACAGCCGGACCCTAGACAGGTCACCAATCCATCGTAGGGCACACACACACTCACACGCTCATGCACACAAGGGCCACTTTAGAGTAATCAATGAACCTTATGCATGTCTTTGGACTGTGGGGTGAAACCGGAGTGCCTGGAGTAAACCCACACAGACTCAGGGAGGACAAGCAAACTCTACACAGAAAGGACCCAGACTGCTCCACCTAAGATCGAACCCAGGACTTTCTCTCTGTGAGGCGAACATGCCGCCCTTCGAACGGTTTATTATAATGAAAACATTTCCTGCTTCCGAATAAGATCTCCAATAAACATTAATGGAATATTTGGACTTTTGTAAAAAGGATAACGGCGCTGCTTAAATGTACGTACCGGTACCAGATCTTTAACCACGTACATGTGTGGCAGAGGGTAGATCTTGGTGACTTTACTGGTGTTAGTGTCGATTCTGTTCAAGCAGGCCAGCGTGTTTCCACCGTCAATGTTCATCGCACATGAACCGCAGATACCTGAGCATCACACACACAGTGATGACACCCATGTTATCAGCAGTTTGCACTAAGAATATGATTCATTTAGTCTAAACATCGATAAGCAGCAAGGAAAAATTAAGATACATAAAGAAACCCTGAGAGGAACCAGGTTCTAACCTCGGAGTGAGACCTGACAACCAAGTGAAGTCCTAGTCCAGCTGAATATATACAGTACACCAACCATCCAAAACATTCTGAGCACTCACAGATGAAATAATGTTGATTACCCAACAGTTGGTGCTGGATGATGTCGGCTTCAGTTATGATGCATTCGTTTAGAACACACTGAGCCTAAAACCAAACCCCAAAGTTTTCTTTCTTTAAATTGTTTGTTACTTGAAGGACGTAATCAAAACAATATTTATAGTATTATTAAATGTCACATGAACAGTGGTTACAGATCTCATGTCTAACGCCTCTAGACATGGTGAAATGATTCCACACAGCCAACATTTTCACTGGTGATCTGCTGTTTAAACTGAATATGGAAGAACTGACCAGCACAGCGGAGTGAAGCAGAGCATTTTTAATCACTTTCTCATTTTTATTACAGGTAAAATGATTCAAGGGTCCTTCAGACTTTTTCACTCTGATTTATAGAAACACAAACTCATGCTCTCCATTAGAGACAGTAGTTAAACACAGTACACGTGCTTTCATAGTGCCACTGCATTAGTGAAACAAATCTGATTACTGTCTGACTCCTGGAAAGTCTGATTCAAGTTATCTGATGATCGTGTAGATTTAAACACACTCACAAGCAGCCTTCTCTATCCCTCTGTCACATTATAAACAAATTCCAATTCTCGCAAACACACAAGTGAAGCTTGAGAAATGCTTGTCCTTTTTACCAGTGTTACAGGTTATTTGGTCCATCCCATCTATGTGCACTTGCGTGTAAAGATCTAGGGGGGGCGCTACTGAGCAGATGGTTTAAAGTTACGTAATTGCTGTAGGGAAAGTGACTGCTATGCTTTGTGGTTGAGCATGTTTGTAATTATCATACCACAGTCCCGTTATGAACGCTGTGTGTGCGTTTTCTCGCTCTGACCTTCTCTACAGGAGCGTCTAAAGGTGAGAGTGGGATCCATCTCGTTCTTGATCTTAATCAGAGCGTCCAGCACCATTGGCCCACACCTGCGCACAGACAAAAACAAAGAGAAATTAAAGTAGATTTAGACTTAAACCAGGTTTAAAGGAATGTGGTCTTATGTGACTTATTTCTAATTGCAAACCATTTGCTCTTAATTCATATTTCCTCAGAACAAAACATTTCTAATGCCACTGGATGTGGAGAAATAGAAGGAAGTAACTGGCTGAAAGAATTCAGAACTGATCACATGATAAGAAAGAAGCAGCTCTTCTTCCCCTTCCTTCCCTACAGCCAGACAGTATTCTACAGGACTACTGAATACCATTCAAACCTTTTAATATTCCGCATGAACAGCAGACTCCCTTATCCAGAGGGATGGGGCATCTAGTCCATATTTTCTGGTCTCCTTGGCTGTCTAGGCTTGGAACTGCATTGTCTTTTAGGGTGCATCACTAAATCCTCAAACATTATCCTACGCTTTACTCATTTGCACAAGGTCACACACATACACAGGATAGGGAGATACTCCCACTTGCTTTCTTCTATTTTTAATGTTTATTTCATCTGTGTAATACCTCCCCTTACCCCACAACCCAGTACTGCAGTCAGTTCTGTCTATTTACTGTTTAGTTTGCAGCGTCCACATTTCATTTCACTACATTTTGCTACCTGTGTGTGTAACAAAGGGTCTTGAATTCTAATGTTGGTGTTTTTGCTGCCATCACTGCAATGTCACCCAGCATGAAGCTCTGTACTGGACTGTCACGTTGAAAGCCCAGCCTGGGGCTCAAACCCAGGTCTTCATGAACTGCAGTTTCCAGCAGCTGACACCTCTGGGCCGCCACAATTGAAGGCATAAACAGTGGGGAAAAAAAACTAAATACGTGTGTAACTGTGGCCTGACTGATCCTGTTACACATTCAGAGACTTGGAGATGCACTGCTCCTTTTTTAGCATACCAAACACCGCCACAGTCGTGCAATCTAAACCCAAATAACTACGTTACATGAACAGCAGTAACATCTACACTTACAGCACTCAGCAGACGTTCTTATCCAGAGCGACTTGTGGTTGGAATTTGAACATTGGACGTTGGGTCAATAGTCCAGTTATTTAACTGCTGTACGACCACAGCCCTAATCTAACGAACTCCGTAAACTGAACAAGTACTCCCCGATTTATGATGGGGATACATCCCGACAAATCTTTACTTATTTTTTCCTGTTCAACATACTAACAGTCCTACAGAGTAGTGGGACTCACGCTTTGAGGTCGATCTCGAAGGTCTGCATGCGTGGTTTGTCTCCAGGCTTATCAGGATCCCATCGATAAATCTGGAACTTCTTGACGCGTGGCTGTGTCTCTGCAGCCGTCTGAGCATACCTTACTGCCTGCTGCAGGAACCAGAGCACAAAAAATTAACACACAGCTTCATTAATATTAATAATAACATAACAATAACTACACATCTCAAAGTCGAGTTTATATACATTTTAGGCAATAACGCTTGTGGAAGGCAAAGTACTAACATGATTAGACATGGCATTAATGGAAAACTACAGATGTTTAATGATTGATGAAGTGAAACCAGTCCAAACCAATAAGTCTGTGGGGTTAAGAGCTCCAGCAGGTCCCATAAACCTCCCGGCTCTGTTTAGGCTCTGCAGCTTACCATATAAACTTTATTCTGAGTGACAGGTTACATAAGTTGAATTTTACAAACACAACAATAACAAAATGTATTCGTGTGTGGTTACACATGACATTACACTCAATGTATGCTCAAACATGGAGATCAGTAACTGTTTCAAATGCTGTATAAGCGAAGAGCTTCAAAAATAACTAAACACTCATAAATCTGCCCAATAGAACTTTAAACATTATTATAAAATGATACTGTTTAATTACTAATCAGGACATCAGACGAGCTTCTCATCATTCATTATCTCCAGCAAGCAGGTGTTATGTAAATACATGCAGCTTTTAAAAGATATGTAGAGCTTTATTATTATTTATTATTATTCAATTAGCCATTAGTTCATCACCAAAATATTTAAAAAATGCGAAACAAAATAAAACTGCAAAGAACACATTTCAAATTTTTTATTAAAGTTTTGCTTAAATGATTTTGACAGCTAAAATAACTTGTTCTTAAAGCGACCTTACATCATTGGAAATAAGATTTAAAAATGGACTTTTAGGGTAAAAATAAAAAAGAAACAAAATAAATCAATCACTGACAGAAGGCACCTAAGCTAAGCTAACTAGCTAACTTACGCAACAACCAAAAAACGAGACATTCTCATTGAAACTCATTACTGTCTCAAATAAGACAATGTTTACTTAAATAAACGGATAATTTAAATCTTACCACTGTGACTGCAGAAAAGCGCAGAGGAACAGAACCGGAGCGGCCCAAGGAGAAACACACAGCCGCCATGACTGCACTAACATTGACTGACCCTGTTACTCACAACACGCATGCGCAAATGTTCTCCTCCACATTCAGGGATGCTACGGTGTGGTGTTAGTACTAATATTCAGAATATTCAGATTTCGAGAAATAAACATCAAATATTTAAATAATAAGCCATTTAATATCCTTTACCTATAGGCCGTAGTTAATACCCAACCGCAATTGTGCCTACACTCATAAAGTTACACTTATTATCAATTAAAACTTCACTCTCATAGGGCGAGAGTTATCCTGAAACCTCATAATGTACAACTTTTATCAAATAAAAATTAGCTAACGTTTATAGTCTATCATATACTTATTATATACTATATGTGTTCAGTTTCCGCTGATTGCACTGAAAATAAATACATTCTATTTTTATTTTTAATTTTTAATTGTATTTTATTTGATAATAAAATTATTTTATCTACTGAAAATATGGTCATGTTTTAAGGGTGTTTTTTTTTTTTACAAGAAAAAGGTCGTGCCATTTAAGGACAAAGTAATGATTACTAAAATAAAGTTAATATTACGTACGTATCTTATATTTATATGAATATTTCTGGAAGAATCAATTACAAAATTACACAGCATATTATTAAACCATTGCAGGACTTTTACTGGTTTGGCGCATGTGCAGTAGCGGTTCTCAGTCACGATAGCAGTAGCAGCATCAGGCTGGAGGTCATGTTAGGTTCGTTAATGTTGTAAAATTATTTATGTCATTTAAATCATGGTGTTTCTGACATTAGCGTGCTGGATCAGAAGCAGAGGGCCTGATCGATACTGGAAAGTGCAAGAGCTTTTAAAACATGCCCGGGTAAGTTCACAACAGCGCAGTACTTTGGCGTTAGCAACGAGCTTATGAGCGGTGTACTAGTGCATACTACTGTACTAACTAGTGTGCAACACTAACAACGATACTGTTGCTCGGATACTAATCTAACAAAATGGGTAGTACAGTAATGTGTAGTTTGGGACGCGTCCATGTTTTAGTAGTATTAAAAATGTTAAACATTTGTATTGTCGTTCATTATGAAATAATGTTTCTCGATAATGTACTATTTGTTTGTAAATATAAAGGATATAATAATATTATATATACATATATAAAAGAATGATTTATAAATGTATCGTATCATTGGGTAACAGTGCTTATAAATAACTACATGATTATTAAAGGTATTTGCTGTCGTGTTATTTAGAGAGTACAATGTTATAGACTTGTATAAAAAGAATAAATGCCATTTAAATATAATTTTAAATGAATCAAAACACGGGCTGTGTTTGATTCATTTCCATCTATTCCTGTTACTAGCTAAAAAGAAGCTCAAACACTTTGGAAACGAGATAAAGATTACATTTACAGCATTTAGCAGACGCCCTTATCCAGAGCGACTTACAATTGGTACAATCTTACAATCCAAGCAATTGTGGGTTAAGGGTCTTGCTCAAGGACCCAACAGTGGCAGCTTGGCACAGGTGGGATTTGAACCCTGGACCTTTTGGTCTATAGTCTAGTACCTTAACCGCTAGGCTACCACAGTCCCAAGATTATGTTCATATTCCCTTATTAAGAAATGAGAGTGCAGTTGTAGTTCTCTACTTGTCCATGCAGGTCTTTGTTTTCTTTTGTAGTTTATATACTGTTCGTTTCTGATTAACAAGCAGGTCAGCTCTGATTACCGGCTCAGGTGAGTTGAGAGGACTGAGGACCGGCTGAAGTCTAAACTCTCTGTTTATTTAACAGCACTTCCGTGGAAGGAAGAATCGCTGCTACAGTTTGGCTGTACGAGCAGTGCGCAGAGCCTTCGTCTATGCATCCAAGGCAAGGAAAGCGAAGCGGCGCAGCATGAGGACGGTGAGAGGCATTAACATCACATACACGCCCACGGATAATGCCTTTTGATTATCATTCAGGATTAATAAAACAAGGTTAATAATTTCCCTCTCTGTGTTCTGATTATTAGAGCAGAACCTTCCCTTTACCGGCTGATCTGTTACGAACATTAACCCTTGTAGAACCTCTCAGAACTCCCTGTCATATCATTTGTGCCTCTGTGATTACTCTTGTGCAGTTGTGGATCTCGCGTATCGCTGCAGCCTCTCGGGAGCACGGGATGAAGTATCCTGTGCTCATGTACAACCTGGTGCGGGTGAGCATTACACACACAGCATGGGAAAGGGCACAACGTGGTCATAAGGGGTGTTGTAGGGGTGTGCGATATGGTGAAAATATTATATCACGATAATGAAAGACATTTTCATGATACGTGTGATCGCCGACGAAATACAGCAGCAGCGAAAGATTCTTAAAAACTACTATTGAAATATTATCCTATACTCAGTAAAGTGATTTTTATTTAAACTGTTCTGCATTTCATCCCATTAATCAGGAATAATTACACTCTTTATAATAACCTGCAGTTGGTCAGTGTTCTTTAAGCACTGGCGATACCCTCGATATGCTCAGAGATGTCATGATCATGATCACGATACGAAAATATCGTCATATTGCCCACCCCTAGTGTGTTGTGACTTAAGGTGATGATGACGTTGATGATGATGCTGTATCTCCTCAGTGCGATGTGCTGTTGAACCGGCGGATGCTGTGTGACCTCGCCATCACCGAGCCGCGCTCCTTTCAATCTTTGGTGCACTTGGCTCGAGCCCGACAGCAGGAAGGTCTGCGAGCAGCTCTGGGGGATGGGAAGGAGCCTCCAGGTGTGGTCTCTCGCCTCACACGGCTGCAGTGACGGACAGCCTGGCAGGGCAGGCCCATCTCTGTACCGCTCGGGCTGTTCCTCAAAACCACTGAGATCTGAGGAAAGACTGGGACAGAGTTAAATACGCAAACTTGGAGGATGCAGTCTGATTTAACCTGCTGCCAGGACTTGGATCAGCCTGGAGGAGTGTCCTGAAGAGTGTGTGTGTGTATGTGTATGTGTGTATGTGTGTTAAATAAACAATACATTTTCCTACCAGTTTGCTTCCTCTCATTATAAGCATCATTTTCTGATGCTGTCTGTTCATCTGTCTATAAAACAGAACAGTTTACAATTCCAGAGCAGTGTTACAGCTCTAACTGTGCATTACTACATATAATAGAGAACAGGGTTACAGAACACAATTCTCTCATTCTTGTACATTTTAGTACATTAACAGCATTTGGCAGATGACCTAATTCAGATACAGTTTTACAATCCAAGCAACGGAAGGTTAAGGGCCTTATCTTAGCAGTGCTGGGACATGAACCTTGCACCTCTTGGTGAATAGTCCAGTACCTTAAGCTCCTAACAACAGTAAGGATTTTGGCATGAACAATAACTTTGTATTTTCATAAATAATCATATATGTACACTAGTTTGAAATGATTTTTGTCTCACAAAACTTTACCAAATGTTTCATTAGTAACAATTTTTCTCATCTATGACAGATCATAGAGATACTCAAGTCAAGTAGGTCTATGCCCAGTGCAGGACACTCAAAGTGCAACACTTATAAACTCATTGTAACACTTTTTGATGCTCAGCATGCATTCTACTCTTCAAAATAATTGTATACAAGGTTTTTCCCGTGTCCCTGGGCACGTGTTCTATGTCTGTGAGGTACTATTTAAAAACTTCTATATAATATACCGTACTTAAAAAGTTTTGCATGTTTTTTGAATTATAACTAATGTAGGGTGGAAAAGCTCTAAAAATGGTGATGCTGCGGTTTGACTAAAATGCAGTGTCAGTGTTTCAAAGAGTTGATAACTAGTTTGGGTTAAATATGATTTACTACATTACTGAATATTGACTATGAGTGATTTAGCAGCATATATAAAAAAAAACGCTTGAAAATGTTTTTATTCTGTTTTTGCTGTGCTTAGCTACAGATGGTCATGTCATCTGAATTTTTGCAGATGATTCAGGTATTACAAACCATTTGCTTTTTTACTTTTAGTATATTTAGTAGCTTGTATTTTTAGACTTCTACTTCAGTAAAATATATAAGCCATACTGCAAGTTTTACTTGAGTTTTTTTTTTTTTATCAGATTGGTAGTACTTCTGCTTAAGTAAAGAACTTGTGTTCTTCCGGTAGCTGGTAACAATAAATGACATAAAATTAAGACCATGAGTAACAAAACTAAAAATAAACACACTACATAAATACTGTATTTATTTTAGAAACACTACTGTGGTTGAATTACGTTACAGCCGTTACGCCTTCTGTTCCAATGCGGCCTCCGTACATAACGGATGATACAATCAACGGTAAATGTGAGTAGCCAATCTTATAAAAGTGGGCGTGGTTATATGAAAACGGGTGTGTAAACAATATTTCACGAAAGGTCATTCCTAAAATCCCAAAAAGGTGCGGTTACGGTGTCCACGCTGGATCAGAAACGCGAAATTTAAACGACATTACTGAATTAATAAAGTAACATTAAATCACAATTCATGTTTTTTGATATTGGGCAATCAGTTATTTCATATCAATACAAACGTGTTTTGTTGCTAATATATGATATTTAATTGATAATTTAATGTTACTGATCGTCTTTAATGAGAATATAACGCAAAAATCTATTACTGCATTTGCACTTGACATACACAATGAACTATGGGTCATATTTATTTCATATGTGCTGAATTTTGTACCTATATCAATTATTAAATACTAATTTTGAACCTTAAGTCTTAGTCCTTTCCAAAAAGACATTAATGGTGATTCGTCCAGCATTCTTTTGGCTTTCTCATTCTTTATAGAGTTGTACTTATTGTATTTTCAGTATCCTTGGCTGTATAATTATGCTGTATTGGCCTGCTGTATTGGTTCCACTTTTCGTCCTTGCTATCTGGAGATGATTGTATCTGTGGATGCCCCTAAACTGAGTGACTTTTTGAGTGACAAGTGCTTTTATATTAAAAATATTCGTCCATGAATCTTATGGCGAACGTGTGGCTTTGTTCACGTGTTTGTTAAACAGCCAATTACAGTCCAAGAAGGTTTTTCGGAATATGGGTGCGAAAACAAATACGTTGTACCTGCTGTAGGGACGGACCCATCTAGCCAATCGTTGGTATTGTAGACGACGCATGCGCAAGCCGCTCCGGCGTGACAGACGCGTGTTGGTGAAGGAGGAAGAGTCCGGTCCTGTAACACTCACACCGGCAGAACCGGGCCGCACGCGCTGATCTTACATCACCCACCGGAACCATGTCGTGGTTGTTTGGCCTCAATAAAGGACAGAGCGGGACGAGTCCGGACGTCCCGTTACCGCCTTCACCTCCTCCACCACCGGCTGGGGGATCCGGGGGTAGCGGCGGAGATAAACCCAAGGACAAATGGAGCAACTTCGACCCTACCGGCCTGGAGAGAGCGGCTCAGGCTGCCAAGGAGCTCGACAGATCCCGTAAGTGTGCAGACCTTACCGGTCTGGTCCTTAGTGCTCACGTCTTAGTGCTGTTTTATGCTCTTTATAGTGCACTTGGATAAGGAATCATCCTAATCGGCTAGTGCATTATGCAGTGTGTAGGGGTTGTTCATATATTATATATACATTTCTATAATGGAGTAGTGAGCTCATCCTAGTACACTATGTAGGGTAGAGGGGGTTATTGTTCATATACTATTTAGGGAGTAGTGAGCTGATCCTAGTGCACTATGTAGGTGTGTGGGTCATTACCTGTAGCCTACATGGAGCCTTTTTATATGGAGATCCAAATTGGCTCTTTTTTGGACATGTAGTGCACTATGTAGGGTGTAGGGACCATTATTTATACTTCATCATTTGCACTTAGTAATGAGGTGATTCTAGTTCACTATGTATAATAGAGGGGTCATTAGAGAGTAATGAGCTGATCCTAGTGCGCTATGTAGGGTGTAGGGGTCATTACTTGTAGCCTAAATAGTGCCTTTGTAAAGGGAGTAGATCCTAAGTGCCTTTTTTTAACATGTATTGCTTTGTGAAGGGCTCATTATTAAACCTAGTGCATTTGTTTAGGGATTACTGGGACGATCCTAGTGCGCTATGTAGGGCGTAGGGGTGGTTACTCTTCCACTGTAAAGGGGAATTACATAGAAATAAGTGCACTGATCCTACATCACTCTTTCCTGGGCATGTAGTGCACTATGAAGGGTGTTCATGTCCAATATAGGCAGTAGTGAGATGAATTGCTGTTTAGTGCACTATATAGAGTGTAGTAAGCAATACTTGATTTATGTAGTGCATATGCATAAGGTCTAAAGATTTGAATCCTGAAGTGTAGGATATTCACTGGAAATGTAAACAGGGACCATGTTTGAGGGCCCTACAGTGGCCGCTTGACTGTGCTGGACCTTGAACCCTCAACCTACTGGTCAGTAGTCTGTACCCTGTATAGAGCTGACATGCATAGTTCACTACATAGGATGTAGGGAGCTTTGTCTTGTATCGTGCAATCATAGAAAGGACATAGAGCTCTTTCATTTTCTATGTTACAGAGAGAAGGCATCAGGGGTGACACTGGACCCACTTTACATGCCACTCAAATTCACTACATTTCCCATAATGCCCCAGCATCTTTCCAAAGGCTTGAGGGGCTAACACTTAGAGTCAGAGGTGTAGTTTCTTTCGTTTTTTTCTCATGGAGTAATGGACATCTGGAAATACTTAAAAGAAAGTTAGCCAAGATGTAGGCAAGGTCATGATAGCTCATAGCTATTTGCTTAGTTAATGCAAGATTCCTTTAGTGTCCCTTTGAGATTTCTTAGTCTTATAATTAATTTATGGGCTACAGTATTTTCTTTACAAACTGTTTAAGGAAATAACTCATACTCGCTTAAACCAATTCAGAGTTGTGGGCATAACCAGCAACACAGGCTGCAAGGTGGGAACCAACCCTGGACAGGGTGCCAGTTGATCGCATGGCACATGCACACACTCACTCAGACACTTTAGAGACACCAGTTCATGGAGTACCTGGAGGACACCCACAAAGACATGGGGAGAACATGCAAATACTGTTTAAGGCTAATCAGCTCTCAGGATGATCTCAAGTTAGAATTTACTCAGTCAGTCTGATGATAATCTTTGGTTTGGTTTGTTGACGGTTTGGGTGTTGTATGCAGGCCATGCCAAAGAGGCTCTGGAGTTGGCACGCATGCAAGAGCAATCCGTGCAGATGGAACATCAGAGCAAGATGAAGGTGGGGTTCAAGAATAATCCTTAAAGAGTGAATTTTTGTTCGTTGGTTTGTAAGCTGGGTTGTGCTTAAGGACGGACATTGTGATGGCAGGAGTACGAGGCAGCGGTGGAGCAGCTGAAGGGGGATCAGATCCGCATTCAGGCCGAAGAGAGGAGGAAAACACTGGGTGAAGAAACCAAGCAGAACCAAGCGGTGAGGAACATAAGAAAACTTGGAAAAAAATGAGTTTTTTTTGCAAACCTTTTGTAGACGTCATGGACTTTGGGCAAACATATCTAGCAAAGATGGCAGATGGATGCCACGGACCTCTGACACCTCTGTCAGCTCAAGGACAACAACAGTGCCGTTTTTGGCAGAGGTTGGATTGGAATCCTGTTATTATCCTTGAGCTGAGGTACCTCGGACTTTCTGGTCCATAGTCTAGTACTTTAACCACAAGGCTAACGTGGTCCCAGTTCTCTACCAGTGAACAGGTTTTACTGAACTAATTTCTGCCTACTGGTCTAAACACAGGGTCTAGCTTTGTCCTTGTAATGACCCCTTATTGATGTTTTGGTTACGGACGTTACAGTTAGGTGTAGCATTAATTAGCTACAGTAATCATTATGTCAGCGGAAAGTCCAGGATAGTGAGGCTGGTTACCGGTTTAAGTGTTGTTCTATTCTCACAGAGAGCTCAGTATCAGGACAAGCTCGCCCGTCAGCGCTATGAGGACCAGCTCCGACAGCAGGTACTGATCCAACATCCGGTCCAACACCTGCACTGAGAATAAAACCAATAAACCTGAGCAATCACAATAAACACACAACCTCTTCCTGTTGTCCTTCAGCAAGCTCTGAATGAGGAGAACCTGAGGAGGCAGGAGGAGTCGGTACAGAAGCAGGAGGCCATGAGGAAAGGTACAGCTTCATCCTATCACTATATTACTGCAGCAGGACTTGCTAGTACATTAGGTGCAATCAGTGATTGTAGTGGAGCCTCTCAGTAAGTCCCAAACTGCATTCTTTACAGCATTTAGCAGACGTCCTTGTCCTTATCCAGACCAACTTACAACTGGTACAGTCTTACAATCCAAGCAATTGTGGGCAGAGGTGGGATTTGAACCTTCTGGTCCATAGTCCAGTACCTTAACCGCTAGTCCACCACAGTCCCACGTATATGTATGGTATATCTGAATTGTTGTGTTAAGAGTTCACACATTCACTGTGTCAGGTAGGACAGACTACTGCGCATGCACCAACCAAACTAGCGTTCTACCTAAAAGGGAAGGACTGAAGTTAAGAGGAGTGAACAAACTGTGTCAGGAGACAAAAGACAGTCACCACCTGTGTGTGTGTGTGTGTGTGTGTGTGTGTGTGTGTGTGTGTGTGTGTGTGTGTAGCCACCATCGAGCATGAGATGGAGCTCAGGCACAAGAATGAGATGCTCCGAATAGAAGCCGAAGCTAAAGCTCGTGGTCGGGTGGAGAGAGAGAATGCCGACATCATCAGAGAACAGATCCGCCTTAAAGCCGCCGAGCACAGACAGACCGTCCTCGAGAGCATAAAGTACGTACACACACACATGCAGGAAAAAATACACACTGTACTAAAACACGCTTGGAATCACTCCCTCAATTCCTATATCCACTAAACTCCCGTCACTCTGGACATCCAGATCGGGTGCCGGGGCACACGCACCTCTTTAGAGACACTGGTTATCCTAATGTGGGAGGAAACCCATGCAGTCATGGGGAGAACATGCAAACAGGTGGCAGTCGGGATGGGACTCGAACCTGGGTCTCTGGAGCGTCAGGCAAGAGTGCTAACTGTGCCCTGCACACACATTCTTATGCAGAAATAAATCGACACATCTTCAGGGGTGATGAAACACAGCAGCACACACTGTCCGTACTGTACACACACACACCATTAAAGGCTTAGGTTAAGGCTGTATTATACGTGTGAGATTGGGTTTTGTTGCAGAACTGCGGGTGCTGTGTTTGGAGAAGGTTTCCGAGCGTTTATATCCGACTGGGATAAAGTTACCGCTACAGTAAGTCACACTTAGCACTCATCCGCATTCTGCTTTCTAGAAGTCTGTTTAATCTGCACTTTCACCTCTCCACCTCTAGGTGGCAGGACTGACTCTGCTGGCTGTCGGCGTGTACTCGGCGAGAAACGCTACAGCGGTGGCGGGACGATACATCGAGGCGAGGCTCGGGAAGCCGTCTCTGGTGAGAGAGACTTCCCGCATCACGGTGACGGAGGGCATCAAACATCCCATCAAGGTAACCAGTACTACCCTGAACCTGTGGGTGGGGCTTCAGGGCTTAAGCCCCAAATGTTTTTTTTTTTTTTTTCTTCTTCAATGCATTTAGACATGGTCATGATGACCTGCTGAAGTTCAAAAGTAACATCAGATCAGGGAATAAAGGTGACTTTTAACGTGGCGTGGTGGTTGGTGGTAGACGGGCTGCTGAGTTTTTCCAGAAAGTGCTGATCTCGTTTACATTTATGTCATTTAGCAGACGCTCTTATCCAGACCCACTTATAATTGATACGATCTTACAATCCAAGCAACTGTGGCTTAAGGCTCTTGCTCAAGGACCCAACAGTGGCAGCTTGCCAGAGGTGGGATTTGAACCCTGGACCTTCTGATTCAGTCAGATCCTAGCAGGTTCTGGTTGGATTGTGTTCTTGTGCTGTTGCTAACTTGTCCTAACATGAGGTTTTGTCTACTTGGAAGAATACACAGCACTTCTGTAGGTCCCTCTGGATAAATGGCCTTTTCACACATAGTGGGACCTTCACACCAAGTCTCACCAAACTCCCTGTCCGCTTTTGCTTTCTTTAATTTTCCTTCTCTTAATGTGTCTCGCCATGTCTTTTTCACACTGTCAGCTTAAAAAACAAAGACAGATGAGGGCAGGAAGCTCTAGTTTGTGTTTTTGTGGGCTTGAACAGATTAGAATGCACTTAGATTAACAAGAAAACAGTTCCGTCCAGTCACTGTCCTATAAGCTCTTGCACTCTGCTGCACGCTGTTCTGCCTGCCAACCGAGCTCTGATTGGTCAGCTTGAGTTTAACGCATCTGAACAATGCAGAAATGAGAACAGGCTCTGAGAAAATTTTACGCAGTGTCGCAGTCCGAGTTTTTTGTAAATGTGAAATATATGATAAAAAAAAAAACATTCTAACGCAAGAACTGTTTAGCTGGCACACATCGAAATATCTAAACAAACCAATAAGCATGACTGTCTACATTAAATGATCTCTCACTTTGTATTTCTGTCTCTCTCTGACAGATGAGCAAGAGGATGATGAGTAAGCCTCAGGATGCTCTGGAGGGAGTTGTTCTCAGTGTGAGTATTACATCTGTAGCTCTATTAGTGGTAAGATCATCCTTTTGGGGGCTGACCGAGTGGGATGCGATGCTCACTCTGTCATTCACACGAGCTTGTCCTGCTAAACTCCTCTGACATGAACGTCGGAGGCTTCTCTGAGGTTTCCGTAGTCTCCTGAAGATGTGAAACGCTCACGTTGTTTCTCCGCAGCCGTCGCTGGAGGAACGCGTGCGTGACATCGCTATAGCAACACGCAACACCCGCCAGAACCGAGGGCTGTACCGGAACATCCTGATGTACGGACCACCTGGGACAGGGAAAACGCTGTTCGCCAAGGTACACACACACTGAGTAAGAGCTGTTGGATAAGTTCGGACTGATCCTGCTTTCTTCTAACCTGCTCTTTCATTGTGCTGCTTCACTTTGAGCAGAAACTGGCAATGCATTCTGGGATGGATTATGCCATCATGACGGGAGGAGACGTGGCCCCCATGGGAAGGGACGGCGTGACTGCCATGCACAAGGTCTTCGACTGGGCTGGCACCAGCCGCCGGGGGTGAGGATGAACACACGTCACACAAAAACCCTCTGGCAGCACATTGTGATATCAGGACCTTCATTAGCTGTGGTGATTCCGTTCTGTCCTGGTTAGGGTCTCTCTCTCTCTCTGTGTGTGTGTGTGTGTGTGTGTGTGTGTGTGCGCGTGCGCGCGTGCGCAGGTGTGAGTACACCCTGAACGGGACCAGTACATTCCTCTGCCTCGGATGTAGTGCATTGTGCTTGGGTTGAAAACCTGAAGTCATTAATAAGCAGCCACATGTGAAAAAGAAAGATTGTCCTGAAAGGTTAATCCGAAATGCTCCCTGTTCTTTCCCATATAGGTTGCTGCTATTTGTGGATGAAGCCGATGCATTCCTGCGTAAGAGAGCCACTGTGAGTATCGGTTCATTACAGCATTATAACCGAGTGTGTTTACATATACATTTATTTGTGTTTATATTTATCATTTAGCAGACACCCTTATCCAGAGTGACTTCCAATTGGTACAGTTTTACAATCCAAGCAATTGTGTGTTAAGGGTCTTGCTCAAGGCAGCCTGACAGAGCTGGGTTTTGAACCCTGGACCTTCTGTTCCATAGTCCAGTACCTTAACCTTAACCGCTAGGCTACCACAGTCTACCTTGCAACCAGCCAGTAATCTGTCAGAAAGATGGGACGTGAACTTTAATAATGAAATATCGAAATTCTTAATTTCCTCTAGTATAAACTGTGTTTACCGTCTCCCCAAAAAGTGTTATGAAACAAAAATTTTGTGATTGCAGAAAACAGATTGAAATCAGATTAAGGATATACATGGCTGAGAAATCTGATGAGATAAAATCCCAACTCTCTTTATCAGATCTGATTCCTGAGATAAAATCCAAATCCCTTTATTAGATTCATTTACTGAGATAAAATCCAAATTTCTTTGCTTTCTCTCGGATTTCTTCATCTGATTACTAGATCAGAATCAGCTGTTTACATGACCTCTTGAATAATCAGAAAACTGCAGAAACTCGATTATGCTCAGACTACTGAGTGCATGTAAACCAGCTGTGATAACCAGCTGCAAGTGGGTGTTATCTGTGATTGTGATGTTGTGTGTGTCGGCTTATAGGAGAAGATCAGTGAGGATCTGCGAGCCACGCTGAATGCCTTCCTTTACCGAACTGGAGAGCAGAGCAACAAGTATGTGCAGATTCACGTCTGTTTACGTCTACAGCATCACACACAGGCGTCTATTGTCTATTGTAGTTTCACCATATCTTAAATACCTGAGTGAAAACATTCCCTTTATTTCTGAGGAACAGCAATTCAAAATAATCTGTACTTGTATAAAAATGTAAGCAAAAAGAATTTAGTCCCCTGCAATGAAAATATATTTGGAATCTCACTGATAACAGGATATGCAGCTGTATGATTGCGCCCTCTGGTATTCAGAAATGCAATTGCTATAGATGGTGAAAGAACTGATATTAGAACTCAACGATGCACATTATCACATTTGTGTATCATGAAGCATCGTTACATGCCTATTTATGTAAACAACAGCACAATACTGTGGCATTGAGGGGCTTCTAATGTGTCTCGTTCCACATGTTTACTACCCTGTGTGTGATACCATATTTCTTGTTATACAGTAGGACAAAAAAGTATTTAGTCAGCCACTGATTGTGCAAGTTCTCCTACTTAGAAAGATGAGAGAGGTCTGTAATTTTCATCATAGGTACACTTCAACTATGAGAGACAAAATGAGGAAAAAAATCCAGGAAATCACGTTGTAGGATTTTTAAAGAATTTAATTGTAAATTACGGTGGAAAATAAGTATTTGGTCAATAACAAAATTTCAACTCAGTACTTTGTAACATAACCTTTGTTGGCAATGACAGAGGTCAAACATTTCCTGTAAGTCTTCACCAGGTTTGCACACACTGTAGCTGGTATTTTGGGCCATTCCTCCATGCAGATCTCCTCTAGAGCAGTGATGTTTTGGGGCTGTCGCTGGACAATACGGACCTTCAACTCCTTCCACAAATGTTCTATGGGGTTGAGGTCTGGAGACTGGCTAGGCCACTCCAGGACCTTGAAATGCTTCTTACGGAGCCTCTCCTTCGTTACCCGAGCAGTGTGTTTGTGATCATTGTCATGCTGGAAGACCCAGCCACGTTCCATCTTCAATGCTCTCACTGATGGAAGGAGGTTTTTGCTTAAAATCTCACGATATATTTACACCTACTTTTTTGCCCCACTGTAAGCGCATCCATACATGATCAGAGAAATTGTAGACTGCTGTGACTCCGTCAGAGGCCCTGTGTATTCAGATCCACTTTTCCTTCCATAAATGCACCCCTGACTAGAGGAAGAGCTTCATCCATCTCCTGACGCCACACGATTCCTGTCAGCTTAATCATAAGAGCTTATACTTTATTCATTACTTCTGAAACTCTACCTGCACACGTCTGTTGTAGGTTTATGTTGGTTTTGGCGAGTAACCAGCCCGAGCAGTTTGACTGGGCCATTAATGACCGTATAGATGAAATCGTCAACTTTGCTCTTCCTGGTCCTGAGGAGAGAGAGAGGCTCGTCCGGCTCTACTTTGACAGATACGTGCTGGAGCCGGCTACAGGAGGCAGACAGTGAGTAGCCAAACACTTCCACTAGTTCCATGTTGTCGCATCACACAGTGAATGCATTTACATACACTTAATAATCTGATCATAGCTGGATTTCTGCACTTATCTGATTATTCAAATGGTCATGTAAACCATACTCCGATCTACATCAAGAAATCAGACAGAGCTGGATTTTACCCCAATAATCAGATTACTCATAGCATGTATACCAGTTACCCGAATTCCTAACCCGACACGGTTGTTAAGTCTGCCTATTCTAGAGACATGGTTTTATTTGGCTTCTTTTTTCCATTCACGATGATGGCTTGTTTTCTCACGGCATCTGGCAACCCTGTAATTAAACTCCCCATGGAATTAAAGGCAGCGAAATGACTATCGAACACTCACATCGAGGACACAAAAACCTACAGTGACTCTTGTTATTGGACTAACTGTCCCTACTCACTCATTCCTTACTCTATACACTGTAGTTTTTTTATTCTCTATTTTTTGCTTTACTTCATGTTAGCTATATTCTTCTATTCTAATTTTACATAGTGTATTTTCTTTACATACATTCTTTAATTCTTATATTTAACATTCAGGCTGCCAAAGGAGGTTGGGTCCCTATTTAAGGTTTCTTCCCTGTAACATTAAGGGAGTTTTTCCTTGCCACTGTCGCCTCAGGCTTGCTCAACTAGGGCTTTGAGACGATGCTGTGTTGTAAAAAGCACTGTATAAATAAATATGACTTGTTAGAATCTCTGCCCAAAGATATCTAGTAGACCTGCCTAGAGTGATTGCTGCTGTGATGTATTAACCAGAAAAGACAACAAAAAACAAGAGGGAAAATATGAAAATAACATCACTAAAGTGGAACATGTTTACTTTATCGGTTAGATATAGTTCATCGTGCACTGTGTGTGACGTCCAGTCGAATTCTGCAGATATTAGATACCTGCCATCAGGGATTTGTACTATAAAGTAAGTTTCTGATCTCAGGACTGTGTGTAAGACTTGTTTCTCTCTGTGATGCTGCAGGAGGATGAAGCTGGCACAGTTCGACTACGGGATGAAGTGTTCAGGGATCGCTAAACGTACAGAGGGCATGTCGGGACGAGAGATTTCCAAACTGGGTGTGGCCTGGCAGGTGAGGAATCCTTCACCAAACTGACTATAAATTATAGCGCTATAACCCATTTTAAACTGTAATGTAAGGCGCAATCCTGTAAATAATGGAAGTAGGCTCCTGCTGTCCTCATAGTCACTATCCCCTTTCAGGTTTGAGGTTCACTCAGATAACTGGGTTTGACTGGGTTTAGGTTTCGGGCGGGTGCAGGTTGATGTGTGAGCAGCAGTGGAGTGTACATGGCATTACATGTGCCTGCTGTTTTCACAACTGGGAAATGGTTTGGTTTGTTCCAAACACAATCGCTAATCCCTATTAAAAAAAGCATCTCTCAGATTTGAAGCTGTGATCTAAGGAAAGATAAATTTCAACAAAATGTCGTTCTATCGAGAGTCATAATGAATCATTGTGATGTTACATATGATGAATAAAAGTTGCAGCATTTAATGTTTCAGAATTGCATGTAGTGGAAATACAGTGGTACCTCGGTTCTCGTTGATAATTAGTTCCAGAAGGTTTGTCGAGAATCAAACGACAAGCACCGAACAAATTTTTCCCATAAGGAATAATGTAAATTGAATTCATCCATTCCAGACCCCAGAAAATTCACACTGTATAAGGCAGAACGTTGACCAGATGGAGGTTAAATATGCATACGTGCTGAATTTGAGCCCAGATAAGGACCCTGTCCGACAACACCACAGTTCTTCTTCTTCTTTCGGCTTCTCCCTTTATCAGGGGTCACCACAGCGAGTTAAACATTTCCACCTCGCCCTGTCCTCCACGTCCTCTACTCTCACCCCCACTCCCTGCATATCTTCATTTACCACAACCAAATAACTCCTCTTTGGTCTTCCTCTCCGTCTCTTGCCTGGCAGCTCCATCTCCAACATCCTCCTACCAATATATCCACTATCCCACCTCTGCACATGTCCAAACCATCTCAGTCTTCTCTCTGTGGTTATTAAACTCTCTAATGTACAATACCCATTTAATAAGGGTCATATCCGCTGAACACAGGTCATGTTTGCGCCTTTGTTTCACATTTTGTTTACGCTAAATTGTATTGTATTTTCTATAACTGGTGCTGGCAATTAACGACAGAATTTCCTCACACGATGCCAATAAACATAAAACTACTTTATCTGTCTGGCAGGTTTGGGTCATCATTTTAATATTAAGTGTTCAGTCCTGAGTCTGTTTGAATCTATTCTGTGAGAGCTGAAGGAGGTCACGTTCCCTTTCTGATCCTAATGACGCTCTAAGAATAACCAAGTAGGACAGCCTGGGTGCAACAATGAGCATACTGACCAGCAGGTGGCAGTGGCAGTGGCAGTACATCTGACCTGTGCTCTCGTTCCATCTCAGGCCGCTGCGTATTCCTCTGAGGACGGCGTGCTGACGGAGGCCATGATCGACGCCCGCGTGGACGACGCCGTCCGTCAGCACCAGCAGAAGATGGACTGGCTACACGGAGAAGGGGTCCTCGATAACGAAGGGCGTCCGGCTGTGGGGCAGCAGGGGCCGCCGGCGGGGGGGAAAGGTGCCAAAATGGGCTTCGATGTGCCTCCTCAGGCGCAGGAGGTTCTGTGTCCGTTAAATGAGGGCTCTGTAGGTCTGGACTGTACCATTCCAGCTCAGGAGGGAGCGAGAGGTGCTGCAGAAAATAACTCGGGCAAGGGGGTGGAACCTCATGGGGCAGCTAAACACACAGGGCATACAGAAGCGCCGCCTAAAGATGGTACACCAGTTTAACTAAAGCTCACCCGCTGATGCTGGAGCAGGTTCACTGAGCGACGTCATGAATATGAGGGATAACGTGAGCAGCAGCAGCAGCCAGATCCCAGATCAGATCAGCTTAGATCAGATGATTATATTAATTGGCTAGTCTGTCCGTTATGTAATGATACAACAAAGCTCAGTGCGTCTGTACGGATGTTCCTGCTACCAAAATAACTCCCTTTAGGGTGCAGGAGATCCTCCAGCTCGGGTACGACACACTATGTTTATATCAACATGGTGCTATTAATACATTGAGTAAAAAACTGGGAGTCATTGTGGATGATCTGTTATGTGCAGGATGGGCGAGGGGTTAAAGTATTAAAGAAACACACAATGTTGTCATGTGTCTGATGTTTAGTATGTTTAACAAGTCTCAATGTGATTTACACTCTAAATGAAACTGTGTTTTTCACTGAAAATATAAAGTAACTGATTTCTTAAACGATGTCTGCAGTGGTGAGTTTTTATGACCTTATGTTAAGGGTCTAAAGTTGGAGTTCCAAAGGCTAAAAAAATGAACATGTACAAGTAGGCCTGTCACAGTCATGAAACATTAGCTGACGATTCGTTCTCATGTAAATAACCGTGATTAACGATTTTATTGCCTGTTCATTGAACACAACTAATGAGGCACAAGCCTAAAGTGACTGAACAGCCACCTTGCTTACTAGTCGTTTGATTAGCAGCTAATACTGATTACTGCATGTGCGTGCACCCGAAAAGTAACACAAACGCCGACAAATGTACTAAAATGAAAATACAAAGCATGACAACAGTGAAACAATCAGCAAAAAAAAAACTCTTCTAGCATACATGCCAAAAATATACAATTAACGCTTTACTGCAGATGCTCCCCCTAGCGGGCAGTAAAAGAATGCATTTACTGCTTTCTTTTATTCAAACTTATTGGCCTCAACTACGTGCTCCCGATTCACATTCTGCAAATCTACCAATTGTCGACAACTACCGTAGTCCTACATAACTGTGATCAATTCAATTAATTGCTATTATATGATTATGTAATAATTGTGACAGCCCTATGCACAAGTACATATAACATGTATTGGCGTAACTATCTGACCAGACCACAATGTCGAACCACAAACCCTCCATTTACAGGCATTCAACGTCCATTACCATAACTACATAGTAGTTTTTATACTCTGCACGTAGTGTTTTATTTTAAACAACAATATTAAACACAACGTGAAACACAGTCATTCTTATTCTTCTTTTATAAAATCTGAAACACGTGCCGAAAAAGAAAGCAGAACGATACCACGTTTCTTCCTGACTTTCAAAGCTGCGATTCTCCATTCTGTCAGCAGGAGTCGCAAGGATTCGCTGTCATTCAGACATTAATTAGTTAGTTTGTTTATTAGTTTATTTAACGACGCATCAGCAGACACAAGGTTATATGACAACACTAGTCATGGTAGCAGTTAAGGTACTGGGCCATGGACCAGAAGGTCTAGGGTTCAAATCCCGCCTCTGTCAAGCTGCCATGGTTGGGTCCTTGATCAACCCCCAATTGCTTGATTTGTAAGTTTGTATCAGTTGTAAGTCTGCTAAATGCTGTAAATGTAAATTAAGTAAACCCACGCAGACATGGGGTGTCCGGGGTCATGTTCGAACCAGGGATCTCAGAACTGTGAGATGACAGTGCTAACACCTGCACCACCATGCCATAAATTGCATGTATATAAGACATGTTTATTTAATATTATGTTTCAGATAAACTGCACATACTTGTATAGTTGAAATGAATTATATTCCCTAATTAAACATTGGCATGGCACTAAAACCTCAATGCAAATCTCCCTGTTTTAGTCCTGCTTATCCTGGTCACGATTGTGGTGAAGATCCAAATGCTTAACCCAGACTTCACTGAGCAGACACAGTGGTACACCTGGACAAGGTGCCAGTCCATCACAGGGTTCTGTAAATACACCGTCCGACCTTCACGGTGCTAACCCAGCTGCTGGCTCTTACCAGCAAGCCACCTGCGCTAAAACGTCATACTATATTATATTTCATATATTATTTGGACCAGAGGTGACACAGTCCAGTTCTGGAAGCTTACTGTTCTGATTGCGGGGAGTTGGATCAGGTGTTTTGAACCTTTACAGAGTGAGTACATGCAGATTTCAGATCATACAGCATGTAGTCTAGAGTGAGCAGCAGTTCATTGTTCACCCACTAGAGGCACAACTCCTACAGTAATATTGTAGCAATTTAGTAGCGTTAACATTCGTATTTTAACACAGCGTTTACATTCAGGAAATGGCTCCATCAAGTTAGATTTGAGTCCACTAACCTGCTACAACGTGGGACATTGCAACATTTTGATCTAAACAATTAATTTCTGTGCGGAGTAGTTACTGTAGCAGAAATACAGCAGATGTTGTTCTGAACTTCCCTCCTATCTGTAAGTAACTTTTTATTTTATTCAGTAATTGAAGGGATGTACCAAAAATAACAAATAGTAGCTGACACAGGAAGGTTGGTTTGTTTATTTTCTTTTGTGTTTTTTAATTAAACGTTTTTAAATAATGTTGTTATTATTAATGTGTTACATGAACAGTGATTACAGACCTAGGGTCTATTGTGTCTGGATTTGGTGAAATTATTCTCACACGCCCGACATTTTTACTGTTGATCTGCCACTGCTCAAGCTTTACACTCTGCACTGATCGGCACAGGAGAGCGATTTAAATCACATTCTCATTAAAAAAAAAATTTAAAGACTGGCTACCTCATTCCCTCACATGCCCCTTTACAATTTTCTATTATTTTCCATGAACTAAGCCCAAAGCCCAAATAGAGCAAGTTTAAGGTGACAGTGGCAAGGAAAATCTCCCTAAACATTATAAGAAGCCTTGGGAGGACCAAGACTGAAAAAGGGACCGGTCCTCCTTGGAACACCCAGATTTTCTATATGTAAGAATTAAACTTACTTACCTAACTAATACGTTTATAATAATAGTTTAAATAAATGAAATAAATATTAACAGAGAGAACATATTTAAAACTATAATTAAAATAAAATATATAACAATACGCAGAATAACTGAAATGCTCCAGTTTGCAGAGTACTTTCTTCTCCTTCTCACTGATTCTTACATCTCACTCGTGACTGAGCTGATTACTGCGATAAGAGGAACGCCTTCACTTTTACTCTCATGAGGATGTAGTAGTGAGAAAATGCTGAACACCAGAATGTGTCACAGCTTCACTGCGCTGGTACACTGATTAGAACAGCAGCTTATGTTCTGTTAAGATTCTGCTCTCTTCCAATAATATAAATTATTATAAAAGCCTCGAATGAGCTCGAGTAGCAAGAACACTTGCATGTACCACTCCTCAGTGCTCTCATGCTCTGAAGCATCTCTTCATGCTTGCTTCACTGCTCTGCGCTCATGAATGCCTTTCTGAAGGCTCTCTCCATTAAATATACTATTGAGACACCTAGCGGTTAAGGTACTGGACTATGGACCAAAAGGTCCAGGGTTCAAATCCCACCTCTTCCAAGCTGCCACTGTTGGGTCCTTGAGCAAGGCCCTTAACCCACAATTGCTTGGATTGTAAGACTGTACCAATTGTAAGTCGCTTTGGATAAGGGCGTCTGTTAAATGCTGTAAATGTAAATGAGACACCACTCACATGCACAGAGTTCAATTTGTTAGCCATCTGTGTTTGTCTCTGCTCTGTAGCCCAACCTTTCATGAACCTTAAGTCTTGTTTCTGTTTACACTGGATAAAATTTAAGCACATCTCTAATAACTGTTTTTGTGTATAACTTTATAACAGCTGTAAGACATTAAAGAACATATAGTGGTCATTTTCCCATTAGAAATAATTAAAGTAGGCTCACAACCAAATCTCTGTAAGCCTCCAACCCTCCAGAGCCACAGTTTAACACCTCTTGATTAATAACATCCATTTAGGCTACAGTAGTGGTGCAGCGTAGCACGATTTCGTCGAACAATTCATCCAGTTTACTCATCTGTAAAAATGACTGTTTTTTTATATTTGACGCTGTATGTTTGTTTACTTTGCATGAGGTTACTTGTACTTATTTGATTTATATCTTGGTTTGGATCCTCAGTGAACAAAGGATGCAAGTTATGACACTTTAATGGAGAAACACAAAGTGTGGCATGTGCAAAAGTCTGGGCACCTTTCCAGATGGTCCAATCTGCAGAAACAGGTCATATTTAAATTTTCCTGAGAGAAAATGAACACCAGTTTGCATAAGACGGTGGATGCTGTTATAGTTAGTGCTGCCGGAGTCTTGTGCCATTTTTGCAAAAATGTGTTCTGTTAATAGACTCTGTTTATAACATCGCTAACTACATATTATGGTTCTCTCCAAGTTCTTCCTCACTCTAAGGTGTTATTTCAGTTCCAGTTCCGGCTCCACTCAAGCTGTTCTTTTGTCATCAGTTCCAGTCCTATTTTGTTAAACTCCATTATACTGTATTATATTTCATTTATTGTAGTCTATATATTTTATTTATTGTAATTTATTTAAATATATTCTCTATTCGAATGATTATTTTTAACTGCTGTGTGATTAAACTCTTACTATAAACGTATTAGCTGGGTAAATTTGTTTTTTACATATAAAATCTAGGCTGCCCAAGCAGGTTGGGGTCCTTTTTACGTATTGGTCTTTCCAATGGTTCTTCCTTATCACATTTAGGGAGCTTTTCCTTGCCACTATTGGCCTAGGCTTGCCCAGTTAGCTCCGTTGTAAAAAAAGGGCAGTGTAAATAAATATGAATTGACTCGACTAGACAAATGATCAAACACTGACCTTAAATCATGTTATCATGTAAAATACTGTTTATATTTAATAAACGTGTTTGAGTCTTTTGAGGTGAGTGAGAGACAAACTACACTGCTCAAAAAAATAAAGAGAACACTCAAATAACACATCCTAGATCTGAATGAATGAAATATTCTCATTGAATACTTTGTTCTGTACAAAGTTGAATGTGCTGACAACAAAATCACACAAAAATCATCAATGGAAATCAAATTTATTAACCAATGGAGGCCTGGATTTTGGAGTCACACACAAAATTAAGTGGAAAAAAAAAACACACTACAGGCTGATCCAACTTTGATGTAATGTCCTTAAAACAAGTCAAAATGAGGCTCAGTATTGTGTGTGGCCTCCACGTGCCTGTAGGACCTCCCTACAACGCCTGGGCATGCTCCTGATGAGGGTGGCGGATGGTCTCCTGAGGGACTAAAGCATCCGCCCAACTCCTGGACAGTCTGTGGTTGCAACGTGACGTTGGTGGATGGAGCGGAGCGGGACATGATGTCCCAGATGTGCTCAATCGGATTCAGGTCTGGGGAACGGGCGGGCCAGTCCATAGCTTCAATGCCTTCATCTTGCAGGAACTGCTGACACACTCCAGCCACATGAGGTCTAGCATTGTCCTGCATTAGGAGGAACCCAGGGCCAACCGCACCAGCATATGGTCTCACAAGGGGTCTGAGGATCTCATCTCGGTACCTAATGGCAGTTAGGCTACCTCTGGCGAGCACATGGAGGGCTGTGCGGCCCTCCAAAATAATGCCACCCCACACCATTACTGACCCACTGCCACATGCTAAAGGATGTTGCAGTCAGCAGATCGCTCTCCATGGCGTCTCAAGACTCTGTCACGTCTGTCACGTGTGCTCAGTGTGAACCTGCTTGAGCACAGGGCACCAGTGGCGAATTTGCCAATCCTGGTGTTCTCTGGCAAATGCCAAGCGTCCTGCACGGTGTTGGGCTGTGAGCACAACCCCCATCTGTGGACGTCGGGCCCTCATACCATCCTCATGGAGTCGGTTTCTAACCGCATTGATCCATCATGGATGATCTGCACTACCGGAGCCACTTGTGTGGGTTGTAGAGTCCGTCTCATGCTACCACATGTGTGAAAGGACCACCAACATTCAAAAGTGACCAAAACATCAGCCAGAAAGCATAGGTACTGAGAAGTGGTCTGTGGTCCCCACCTGCAGAACCACTCCTTTATTGAGTGTGTCTTGCTAATTGCCAATAATTTCCATTTCACAGAAGTTTGATTTACTTGGAGTTATATTGTGTTGTTTAAGTGTTCCCTTTATTTTTTTGAGCAGTGTATATAATTATAAGGTGCGTAGAGTAAACTCGTCTCATTGTACAGTGTGAGGGCACCCCTGGTCTGGTCACATGACGAGTACCCAGCAAGTTTAGTACTAGGATGGCTGGCACCTTTTAAAGATCAGGCGGCATTCCATAGAGTTTCTGGTCTCTGTATATGCTACCAGATTACCTCTAATATCTCCAGGGGCAGGTTCCTGAGTCCCAGTGCTTCTTGGTGCTGGTGCTGGGTCTGCACTTGTCACGTAACCAGACCAGGGGTGCTCAGACATTACACAGTGTTTGTAGCTGAAGGATTCCTTTCAGCAGCAGAATGTGTATTCTCAGGAGGGATCAGAAAAAGGCGAGTGAGTTCACGATTCGACTCAATCGTTTAATCGGACACACAAACATCTGCACAAGAACTGGAAGAAGACAAGGAGGAGGAGGAGGAGGAGGAGGAAGAAGTTTGTCTCCCCGCAGCTTACACTAATATCATCTTGTTACAGGTTTGTAGATGCAGACATCATCATCGTCCCACGAAATCACGCCATTTTACTAAAAAACAAAACTCAGAAGACGTCTCCATATCCAAATACAACAAAACCATGTACAGAAACAGATCTACCCCCTTAACCACCCCGCACCCCCCACACCCCAGTACCCCACCCCTGCCCCGCCCATGCTGATGAGATCTACCCCACCCACATGGTTTCTATTACAGATAAAACTGCACCACAGTACTAAAGTGTGTGGGCATGCGGTTCCTAAAGTTCGACACAAAAACGTATCCCTGATACACAAAAGATTCGACTCCCTACAAAAAAATGCGAACGCACACGTTCGTACAAAAAACCGAGCACGTCTGCACAAAACCCGTAAAAACACACCAGCAAGCAAAATAAACGTCTAATCATCAAAGGACGGAATACCTCAGGCAGGGAAAAAGTGCAAGTCTGGTCCGAGACGAGGCTGAGGAGAGTGTAGTTCAGTCCTGCTATACAAAATGACACGAGTGTGTAGAACATCCTTCCACACAGGAGACTTCAGGAAGCATCAATACCAGTGTGTGTGTGTGTGTGTGTGTGTGTGTGTGTGTGTGTGTGTGTACACATTAGAGTCTGCGTGGGCTCAGGTGCCCGTTGTGGTAATGTCTGTGTTTGACGTGTACCACATTGTTGTCTCCCGTGCTGTCGTTCCTGCGCAGTTGCAGCCGCCTGCGAAGCTCCTGCACGTTACACACGCGCGTCACCCACTTCCACATCTCTGCATGGACAGCATACAGAGAAATACAATCAGCATATTTATGAAACCCATCAACAAAAGCCTAATATCAGATCCACAGCCCGTATATCTGCACAGACACACAAACCCAAATCCCAAAAGATTGGGACAGTATGGAAAATGCAAATTTAATAGAAATGCAGTGTTCCCTACATTTCCTTTCACTTCTACTTCATTGCAAAGAGTACGAACCCAGGATATTTCATGTTTTGCCTCAACTTCATTTCATTTGTTAATAAACATCTGTTCCTGCATCTCAGGCCTGCAACACATCCCAAAAGGAAGTTGGGATGGGGACAATTTAGGGCTAGTAATGAAATAAAAAAAACTAAATAATGATTGGATAACAAACAGGTGATTACAATCAGGATTTGGTTCAAAAGCAGTATCCACGAAAGGCTGAGGAGTGAAAATGGGCAGAGGATCTCCAGTTTGTCAACAAATGTGTGAGAAAATGATTGAAATGTTTAAAAACAATGTACCTCAAAGAAAGATTGGAAGGGATTTACATATTTCTTCCTCTACAGTGCATAATATTATTCAACAATTCAAGGAATCTGGAGGAATTTCAGTGCATGAAGGGCAAGGGTGAAGAGGCATGATCTCCAATCCCTCAGGCGGCACTGAAGAACCGTCATTCATCATTAACTGATAGATCCACATGGACAAGGGATTAGTTTATCAAATCTTTATCAACTATTATTACATTTTCTGCATTTAGCAGACACCCTTATCCAGATCGACTTACAATTGGTACAGTCTTACAATCCAAGCAATTGTGGTTTAAGGGTCTTGCTCAAAGACCCAACACTGGCAGCTTTGGCAGAGGTGGGATTTGATCCCTGGAACTTCTGGTCCATAGTCCAGTACCTTAACCGCTAGACCACCACAGTCCCAATATGAAGTTACATTCATAAATGCCACTTAAAACGTGGAAGTGGCGGCGCCAGAAGCGGTGTCAACTTCTCTGGGCTTGAAGGCATCTGGAATGGACCATCACACAGTGAAGTGTTTATTGTGGTCAGACCAACCAGTATTCCAGATCTGTTTTGGAACAAATGGACGCCGTGCGCTCTAGCCCGAAGACAAAAAGGACCATCCAGAGTGTTATCAGCAACTCCAAAAGCCAGGCTCTGTCATGGTATAGGGTCGGGCCAGTGCCCTTGGTAAAAGGTCATTTACACTTCTGTGATGGCAGCATTAATGCAGAAAGTGCACTGAGATTTTAGAGCAACATTAATTCCTTCAAGATGACTCAGAAGTCAAAGTACATGTAAGGAGCACTGCGTGTTTTTTTATATTTGCATTTTCCATACCGTCCCAACCTTTTCTGATTTGGGGTTGTAGGTTCATGCACACAAATTTAAGACCTGGCTGAGAAACCTCTAAGATATCCTGTTCAACCAAGCAGGAGCTACATCTGATGCAACGGACTGTAATGCAGAGGGCACCTTGGTTTGGTCATGTGACAACTGCAAGGCCTGCAGAAGGTTGAGGGTTCAAGTCTCAGCACTGCCAACAGGGGCGTTTCTAGGTTGTACAGTGTCACACACACCGAATTTATAGGGGCACAGCTGTACCTCTCGGCTTGCCAGTCTGTTGTAGGGGCACAACTGTGCATATAAATAAGCCTGTTAAACTCTAAATAGATGAAGTGATTAAACACTAAAGTGGGCGTCGCTCTGTCGTGGATGAGCAATGAAGAACAAATTAACACTAAAGATTTTTTTATTCATTGAACTAACAAAGCATTTTGCTATGAGCTATCTTTACCTTGGCTGACTTTCTTTAAATATTTGCCTATGTCCTTTACACCATGTGAAAAAACAAAAGACACGTTCTGACTGAAAGCATTAGCCGATCAAGCTTCTGTAAAAATGCTGGGGCATTATGGGAAATGTAGTGCCTTTAGTGAATTTGCATGGCACGTCTTGTAGTTCTGCTTAGCTATTCAGGATAAAATGGACTTTTTACCACTCTAACTTTACTGGGGCATGTAAGTGGGTCTGATGACGCCCCTGACTGCCAAGCTGTGGGCCCTTGAGCATGGTCCTTAACCTTCAGGGGCTAGATCTGGGTTGTATGCTGTTAGACTGTATCAGTTGTATGTTGCTCCGGATAAGGTCTGCATAACTGCTGCAAATGTAAATAACAGCCAGTGTGAAGACGAAGGAAGGAGAAACACACTGCGACAGACGACACACTCTGATTATACACAATGCGTGATTTTACAGCATGGCTTGCAGCTAAATTTAGCTCCTACAGTGAAGTGAGGACAGAGAGCAGGACGACAGGGTTTGGTTAACCAAGCCCGATTTCATCTCTTTGTGATCCTCATTCATTCAGAAGGCTTCACTTTCATTTCTTATTCAGGAATGTAAATTATACATGATCATTCCCGAGTGGGTGTGTATCGGTCTCTGGTTTGAGGATGACTCGTTTGTCTCGAGGGTGCAGTGCGCCGAGAAGGAAGCGTGAAGGAAGAGAAGGAAAAAGGAAGAGACACTGAGAGGACGAGACAGTCCTGCAGTCCTGATCAATCTCATTCCTAACGTTCCCAGACAGGCTGAGAAACATCGCACATACTGATACTGAGGGCTGAGAGGAAACGAGGACAGAGAAACATGACATCGATTCTATTCTACTATCGTCATTGATGATAGAGAAAATCGCACGAACACCAAAACCATAAGTAAAACCAAAACAAACACACACTGGTGCATTAAGCCCTGCTTCTATTAAGTCTTTGCAATTTGACCAGGTGTCTCCAAACTCACTCTATAATCCAAGTGCTGGTCTGAACATGTTACAACCACAGACTCAACCATCACCAAACCATCACTTAGACGAGGCAAGAAGCCCCTAGCAAAGGGAACCTGAACAATGAAAACCCGCAAAAAAAGGAAAATGCATTTGCAGCATCAGAGATAACTTACACTGCCCATGAAATAAAACATGAGACCTACAATGCAAAAGAAACCAGAGCTTACACTGACAGATCTCACCTCACCAAAGGCAGGATATGAACCAGAGTGGCTCAGAAGGTATAGCACTGGTTCTCAGTGCTGAGCCTCTCTAGTACATATTCCACCTCTGGGGATCTGAGGTCGGTCAATGTAAAACGAAACCTTATTTTCCCCAAACTTTGTAAATCAACCTATATTCCCCCAAATTCTGGCAGGTCCTATACCTCGGTCTATTCTACATCTCTCACTGTGTGCATGATCCCCCTCCAAAGGAATAGCCCTTGCTCACTGAAGATCTCCTCTGAAACATGCAGACTCCACGCAGAAGGTCGCTCCACCTGGGATCAAACCCAGGACCATAAGAAACAATGGAAATGGATTTCTGATATCCAAATATCAGAATTAGGCAAATCTGGGGAACAGAGTTTAACTTTAATTAAAGCTGATCCTGTTCCTGTTCTGCTGACAGCTGGCTGATTTGCAAATTCCACCTTATGACAGCTAACTTGTTCAATAAAAAGAAGTACCAGTATCTGATCAAAACACAAACTGCAGAAAATCAATTTTTTGTCAGTGATCTGATCAACGAGTCAATAATCTCACAGAAGAATGTAATGTAAACTTTAAACTTTAATGATTAAATAATGAAATTCTTCATATCCTTGAGCATACACTGCGTTTCAAAGTCTTTCACGGATGCAGCATTCAATACCTGGGTTGCCAGATCCCGCAAGAGAAACAAGCACCAGATATATGGAAACAATTCCAAAAGAAGTGAAGTCTCTTAGAATAAGCGGACCAGGGAACCATGTTTGAATCCACTAGCCGCTTCCGAGCTTTGTTCGCGTGCTTGCACGGACTAAGAAACCGACTGAAATCGAAGTAAGGGTATCATTCACTGAGAAATCTGATTACTGAGCTTAAATCCAGCTCTAGTTATATGATTTCTTAATCTGATTACTAGGCCTTAATCTGATCTGAGAAATTGGAGCTTGCGGGTCGACCACTTCGAATAATCAAATAACTGCAGAAATCTGATTATGATCGTATTACTAAGTGCATGTAAATGCACTCCACGTGTGAATGAGAGAGTTAGGTCGGATCAGTGACTATAACCGGACACCATGTGTTAAAGCAGGGTGGTCATGCAGCCTCAGTGTGTCGCTATGCTGATCTCACCTTGCTGTGGGTGAGCTCTCCAGGAGCGCAGAACCCGGTGCAAGACTCGGTCCAGCCAGAGCAGAACCCAGCTGATACAGAAGCCCAGGAGCAATCCCAGAACAAGGTCCACTTCCTGCTTGGTCACACTGCCGCCCCCTGTTGGACCATCCCGATCCGGCGAGCTCGAGCCCTCGTAGGGGATCACATACTGCACACGGTGTCTGAGCAGCAGAAAAAAAATTAATATCTTCATCCAACACTGTCACTCTACGTGTGATTGACTTATGCCTTATCCAGGATACACATCCCGTGAATTCCCCACCCCGATCCCGACCAGCGGGGATAAAATGGGAAATAATGACTAACACTAATATTAAACATTCAAACTGAGGCACAGCGTTCTTACTAATCCTTACCAGACTAAATATTGCTCCTGCATTCACATCTATAAGACCTTACTGTTCTAAATAGATCGAATCACACACACACACACACACACACACACACACAGCAGGAGAGGATTGAGCTGCAGGGAGAGATGTGTGTGTGGGAGTAAAACTGTTCTCACACTGCTGAAAATGCCACAACACACCCCCGAGCTGTAGACTAGATCTCACCCCCCCAACACACACACAGACACATACAGCCATTAAAGCTTTACAGCCTCTGAACAAACAAGAAACCCAATGTTTCTTCTGATTCATCATGCTACCCCCTCACAGGCAGCGTTCAGACTGCAGATGCACAACTCTGATCTTCGTCCTTATATTTCTCTCCTTCAAGAGCAGCAACCACACAGACTGATTTATAGTTCTTTGAGTACATTTAGCGATGGCATTTATTTTAACATGGTTTCGAGAAAAACAGCCCCAACTTCACAGATCCTCCACCACACATGACAGTGGGGATTAGATTCTGATCTGTAGATGTGTTATTCTTTTGTACAGCAAACCCTCCAAACACCCTCGATAGTTTCAAAGATGGTTCTGCCTCATGTGCTGACAGAGATCAGTTCCAGTCATAAATCCAGAAGAACTCGTGCTTCTTATGTTTGTGGTTGGATTAAAGTAGGCAGCACAATGGTGCAGTGGCAGAAACTGTCGCCTCACAGCTCCAGAGATCCAGAGATCTATATTCCAGGACATAGGTCAATGGGAGTCTCAGTGTGACTGAGAGTGCAAGTGTGTGTGCTTGTGCCCAGTGATGAACTTTCGATTAGGGTTAGTCCTGCCTTGCTCCCTGTGCTACTGGTGAGTCCCATCTTCTTCAGTCTCCACCCATGATGCTTTTACCTCTCTAATCCTCCTCCTGACTGTGTGGGAGTAAAATATTCTCAGTATTCTTCCTGCAGCTTCACTGCATCTCCATTTCTTCACCCTTTTAACAGCTTTGGACCTGGAGCTATTTTTATAAGACAATCAGCACACGTTAGCTTCATTTTCCCCAAGTGTATGAAGGACTGAGAGAATATGGGACATGAGACCTGGGACATGGTGGCTGAGCAGTTAAAGTACTGGACTATGGACCAGAAGGTCCAGGGTTCAAATCCCACCTCTGCCAAGCTGCCATTGTTGGGTACTTGACCCAGACCCTTAACCCACGGTTGCTTGGATTCCAAGACTGTCAGTTGTAAGTCGCTCTGGATAAGGAATGTGCTACCACATATATATGTAAATATGATAGCTATTAAAATATAATGAAACATGCTGGATTTTTGGGGACGTACCTGCCACAGGTGCAGTGACAAACTCGCTCCGGGCCCCGCACGTGAGGAAGGATGTAGTTGTGGAAGCGATCGAGCAGTGCGTTCATGTCCACACAGCGCGCGATCACCTGCAAACAGCCAGCACGGTGACATGGGTTATTCTATTCTTACTAACATTTTAGTTATTATTGTTCTTTTTGGTTTTACCCCCACTTTATCCTGGTTGTGTAGGGGTCCAGAGGTTCTGCTGGTATTCACGAGACGCAGGACTCAAAAGGGTTACTGATGCAGTACTAAGGTTTAATCCCAAGCTCTCCCTTCCCTCTCTGTGACACACAACCCAGTTGGAAGGCAGAGCCAGGACACCACCCAAGCCTCCTGATACAATGAACAGGTCCATAAATATGTAACATGTAATAATCGATAAGACACCCGAGTGCCGCATTGGCTATTATCTAGCCCACCACTTTGGTGACCTGAGTCCTGACAGTGTCTGTCAGCCGAGTCAAGCTTCATACAGGCCGCATTGTTAAAGCGGGAAAGCAGAGACCATAATTTCTGTAGACCAGCCTGACACTACTGTACAGACCTTATACTGGACAAAGCAGAAAAATCATAACACTACACATTTCACATAATTTCTTTTCTCTTCTGTGCTTCCATGTATAACATTCCTGAACAGTGAAGTTGACTCATGAATCGACTCCCTCTTTTAACAACATCTGGAATCAGAATTGACTCGGGGACGAATTAACAACTCCCAGACTCAACCAATACAGTTTACAGAGGATCAGATTTCAAGCTACTAAATGTAAAAACATTACAACTCCAATTGCTCAGAAGTTTAGCATTTGAGTGCATTTTACAAGCCAATAATATAACACTAAAAAAACAAAGACCAACATGCTGTGTTTTAGACCAGCAAGACGCAAATTAAATCCATTTTTTAATAATTTCATCATGAATTCCAATCATCATGAGATCCAAGGTATTTAATTTGGGTTCAGAAATATCCCCAAATAAACACAGTAAGGCCATGTCTCAAATGACTGTTTACTACATATTCTCACTACATAGCCTACTACTGAGATCCTAGGTAGTGCACTACAGGACTCAAGATATGGCCAGGGAAAATGTAGCCTGAAGAGCGTGAACAAATGTTAAAATACATTTTTATTTCTTGGAACCACTCAAGTTTCTCGAATGTACAGTGGTGCTTGAAAGTTTGTGAACCCTTTAGAATTTTCTATATTTCTGGATAAATATGACCTAAAACATCATCAGATTTTCACACAAGTCCAAAAACTAGATAGAGAACCCAGTTAAACAAATGAGACAAAAATATTATACTTGGTCATTTATTTAATGAAGAAAATGATCCAATATTACATATTAGTAAGTAGCAAAAGTATGTGAACCTTTGCTTTCAGTATCTTGTATGACCCCACCTGTGCAGCAATAACTGCAACTAAACGTTTCCTGTAACTGTTGATCAGTCCTGCACACCGGCTTGGAGGAATTTTAGCCCATTCCTCCGTACAGAACAGCTTCAGCTCTGGGATGTTGGTGGGTTCCTCACATTAACTGCTCGCTTCAGGTCCTTCCACAACATTACGATTGGATTAAGGTCAGGACTTTGAATTGGTCATTCTGAAAACATTAACTAACTTTATTCTTCTTCAGCCATTCTTTGCTACAACGACTGAGGGTCGTTGTCCTGCTGCATGACCCACCTTTTCTTGAGATTCGGTTCATGGACAGACGTCCTGACAATTTCCTTTAGAATTCATTGTTCCATCAATGATGGCAATCCGTCCTGCCCAGATGCAGCAAAACAGGCCCAAACCATGATACTACCACCACCATGTTTCACAGATGGGATAAGGTTCTTGTGCTGCAATGCAGTGTTTACCTTTCTCCAAGCATATCACTTTTCTTTTAAACCAAAAAGTTCTCTTTTGGTCTCATCCGTCCACAAAACATTCTTCCAGTAGCTTTCTGGCTTGTCCTCGTGATCTTTAGCAAACTGCAGACGAGCAGCAATGTTCTTTTTGGAGAGCAGTGGCTTTCTCCTTGCAACCCTGCCATGCACACCATTGTTGTTCAGTTTTCTTCTGATGGTGGACTCATGAACATTAACATTAGCCAATGTGAGAGAGGCCTTCAGCTGCTTAGAAGTTACCCTGGGATCCTTTGTGACCTCGCCAAATATTACAGTAATCTTTGTTGGTCAACCACTCCTGGGGATGGTAACAATGGTCTTGAATTTCCTCCATTTGTACACAGTCTGTCTGACTGTGGATTGGTGGAGTCCAAACTCTTTAGAAATGGTTTTGTAACCTTATCCAGCCTGATGAGCATCAACAACTCTTTTTCTGAGGTCCTCAGAAATCTACCATGATACACTTCCACAAACATGTTGTGAAGAGCAGACTTTAATAGATCCCTGTTCTTTAAATAAAACAGGGTTCCCACTCACACCTGATTGTCATCCCATTGATTGAAAACACCTAATCATTAATATATAATATTGGATCATTTTCCTCAATAAATAAATGACCAAGTATAATATTGTTGTCTCATTTGTTTAACTGGGTTCTCTTTATCTACGTTTAGGACTTGTGTGAAAATCTGATGATGTTTTAGGTCATATTTATGCAGGAATATAGAAAATTCTAAAGGGTTCACAAACTTTCAAGCTCCACTGTAAAGTGTTATGTTACTCAGAAACTTAGTCTAAGTAAATGTTACTACTTCTCTCTTCATTACTTCATGCAGAATGTACTAATTAGTATGTGAGAATAGTAGGAATTAGCATAGCTGCTACAATTGTCTTACTATTTTTGCATAGTAATGAGTATTGTAGTGTACACGGGCTTGTTTTCAGGTGTGACTACATATCTGGTTGCCATATACAAACGATTAAACCTATTAACTGCAATTTGTAATCAAACTATTGTAATTTTTTAACTGTGTAAATGATAGATAACACTATTGAATGGATTGGTAAGTCTGATAAGTTCCCAGGGTTACAGGCAACAGCGCTATGTTTTATGTGTTTGCTGTCTTATTAATGCTGTTAATAACAAACTTGATGACAATCTATTTTAGTTCTGTTTACAGTAATTATTATGTATGTAGTGTTTGGGTTATACTCATTCACTGATTAGGAATTCAAAAGTCAGTTTAGTTACCCCAGCCCTTATTTCTATGCATTTTAGTTCTCTGACTGAACCTTTTAAGAGCTTTTCTTGGTTCTCCTGATTCGCTCGCACTGGTGTCAGAAGTGGTATTGACAAAATATGGAGCAGCTGTGAGGTCAACGGAGCCCTGGAGGAGGTAGAATAAAGGAAGCAGACTAGCTAGCAGAAAACCGATGACAGCACTCCATGGGGTTTATGTACCAAGTGCTACACCTGCCCAGTCTTGCCAGATGGAGCCAGCCAGTCTCGCCAAGAAAGGTGGCTAGAGGTAGCCGTTCCACATGTCAACGCTGGAAGCCAGAATCAGAGGGAAATGACGGAGGGAGCCAATCAATGAACGCTGGCTGGCTCCCCACACCAGCACCCCTCACACAAAGCTTCATGCTTAGCTGGCTAGACCATCAACGAGGTCTCTGGTTAACATGTATTATTAACTTGCATTAACTGATTTAAGCAACCAAGACATGCCTTAAAATCAGTGACAGGCAAACTGTGCCTACACTGGAGAAGCAATTCTTGACTGTTACTCAAACAAGTTGTGTTTAGCACTCACACATCATTGAGTGCATTTACATGCAAGTAATGATCTGATAACTGCAGAAAATCAGATTTGGTCAGTAATCTGATGAATGAGTTTACACGCACTTGAGTAATCAGATAATGGGAAAGTTCTAGGTTTACATGACTCCGTGTTTCAGAGTCTCCACGAAGTGCTCAATAGCCATTCCTCTGCCTTTAATTCTGTGCCAGATCCCTCGAGAAAACGTAACAGTCAATGAAAACAAGAGGCCAAATAAAGCCAAGTCTTTAGACTAGGTGGACCTGGCAACCTTGTCAAGCTAGGAAATAGGGTAACTGGCATGCATGCTATGAGTAATCCGATTACTGGGGTAAAATCCAGCTCTCTTTATCAGATTTCTTAATCTGATCTCTAGATTGGTGTATGCTGTTTACATGACCACTTGAATAATCAGATAACTGCAGAAATCCGACTATGATCGGATTATTAAGAACATCAATGACCAGTGCACCATGGGGCTCCTGACAGTGGCTTGACCAACATTGGTCTTAAGCAGCAGCACCCTCTGCTTGAATGGTCAAAAGATTTAATTCGCAGACAGTGGCGAGGGGCAGCAAAAGGAACCAACACCAAGGCGATGAGACACCACTATATAGGAAACTGCAGTGTAGACCTGACAATAAGGAGAGTTTGAAATTCTTCTCCCATGGGAACTCTGTAGTGAACCTGGCCAATCTGCTGGTGCATGGCCCTGGCTCTGATGAAGCACTGCATGGCCTGAAAGTGTTCACCACCATCAGAACTGCCAGACTTGAGCTTCATCCTAAGCTTAACGCTCCACTCACTTGGCTTACAAGGTTGAAAGAGCCAGCGGGGACAGGTTGTGTGCTGAATCACTATACTCCAAAGCTTTCGTTTGAGCACTCAGCATTGAGCCAGTGTTTGGAAGAATGCTGTCAGTACTGAAAGTGGTCAGAGACTGTGAGAGAGCATGCGACAAGGTGTACAGTGGTGATCGGGACCCCAGAGATGGCTGGGTCATTTCAGGTCAACCAAACCTGACTGCGATAAGCACAAGAGAGTGACCCAGCGCTGGTGTTGCTATGTGAGTGGTGGAAGCTGGAGTGGTCATCTGTAGCACCCCACAGTCTGACCACGAAGGCTTACTATTTCCGATGAGACTGTTTGGCCTAACGCAGAAGCCTGCTGTATGTTGCCAATGCATCAGGCCCAACCCTAAACTCTGTTATATGGCAGCTGCTTGTGCCCTGGAGTCTACAAAAAAGATATGTTCATGGACCAAGTCGCTGTAGTGGAGCCTGCTGCATTTCTACTGGTCCACTTGTTGAACCCCAACAAGCAAACCAATCATACCCCACACCAGTCACTGTAGTCCAGCGAGCTGATGGAGATCGTAGCCATCAGTGCTCTTGACCTGTTCCAAGAGACAGACAGTGGGAACTGCTATGTCCTTGAGGCCATGGATTGTTTCACAAAGTGGCCCAAGGCATGCGTGGTTCCCAACCAAAGTGTCAGGACTACCAGCAATTGTCTGCTTAAAAACTTTTTCTGCTATTTGAGGCTGACCGAGGAATTACATAGTGGCCAGGGATATAACTTTGAGCTTTGCATAGAGCATGGCTTGTCATAGACAGACCCGGACCAAACCAAACCAAGAGTGATGGACTGGTGAGGCAACTGAATCACACCCTCACCATGCAGCTAGCCAACATGGTACACGTGGTCTTGCGTCATACCGGCCAAAGGAAGTAGATCCAGGGTGGAAAAAATAGACACTCACAGAGACTTTGGTTTGGACACCCCTTCTTCGGTGCACCCCGAGGCACATACTGGATTACATGTGGGATTAACACTTTTCTTCCAGACTTTTTGTATCCTGGTTGGGTCTCCAGAAAGGTCAACCCTGAATGGGGGGGGCTGTGTAGCAAGCCAAGGGGTGTGCTCAGCCTGCAAGCACTCAGGGTGCCATGCGCCATTGGTGCTCTGTGCATGTTGTTTTATTAATGCTTATAAAAGCTATGTTACTGGGGAGGATGATTATGTTAGTTCCGCTTTCAATAATTACGCACAATGTTTTGTGTAAAGAAAACCACAGTTTAGTTAAACAGTCCGTTTAGTTATAGCTCTTATTTCTATACTTTTTTAGTTCTGCAACCCACCTAGTTTTAGGTGTTGTAGTTTTAAGAGTTGTAGGTGGGTGTGCAGTCTTTTTAATACAAATGACCAGATTACATTTTCCTGGTCCTTGATCCTTCTAAGCCATAACTATACTAAGAAACCAAAATGTATAACAATACTGTAACACTTTCACATTTTCTGTGAAATTAGTACCATTAGTAGATGGCTTAGTAGAGTAGCAGGATAGCTTAACAATGAGTACACATTGTGACATAACTCATGAAATATGAGAACCAGGTAAACTAGTGATGCAAATCCAGGCTCTGTGGAGGTAGAGACTTCAGATAGCTGAACATGCGCATGTGAACCCCAATTTATGTTAAATCCATAGACAAATACACAAATCCGCACTTAATTTTCCAAATTAAATATAGGAATGACATGTAAATAAGGTGCTGCGGACGGACCTACCATCACCAAAGCGGCGCCAACGGCCATAAAGATCATCGTCTTCCATCAGAGTCCATCAGGAGCAACTTCCAGCAGCAGGTTCCATCAGCTAGATTCTTCACTCGCTCGCAGGCACTCACAGCACCAGGCTCACGAAGAACATCAGCAGTGGATCAGATTAGCATCCTCATCACAGCTGGACAGGCGCGTGCACACATCCCGAACGCCTTCATTCCAATCCTAATTGATGATAAATCGGGTTCGGTGGCTACTGATCCTCCTTCTGCACTGCGATTGGTCCAACAGGGTGCACACGCAGTTATTTACCTTATTAAACTCCGACAGCGCTGCTTCATCTTCATCATCGTCGTCGTCATCGTGTTTGCGGTGTAAATCGGAGCTTAAAGGTTTGGAGATTCAGAGACTCTCGAACCTGCGGTGATCCAGGAGCTCTGACTGGGTTTCTGAGTCTCTCTCTCTCTCTCTCTCTCTCTCTCTCACAGACACACACACTCCCTCTCTTTGCACCAGTGTGTTATGAGCGAGACTGACAGCCTCACCCCCATTAGCTTAATTGGGAGCAGCACGGCCTGACACACGACACGGATGCAAAACCCACACCCACTGCTAAAGCTTTAAACACTCACATTACCCCTCAACACGTACCCTTCCACGTGCATTTAGTGCTGTTGTGCTCCCAAAAGTGCAAACTGGTGCTTGTTGCCAGGACAACCAGCACTGTTACAGGTACAGCTTCAGTTTCGAAAGGACAAATAAATATTATAAACCGAGTTATTATACGAAATCAAGAAAAATACCAGTGGATTCACGACTTAATCTTGTTTTAATGCATTTTTGGTGGACATTTAAGATGTATATTGGATTCATTCCGCAGTCATCATCATGCTTTTGCATTGAATTTAATACCATTTTGAGTTATGCATTGATAATATGGGGACCAGTTCTACTCAGTCAAAACAAATTAACTGATTCGAGCAATGGAGCATGGAGCATGGCGGCTTATGTCAACTTGTCAGTGATGGGACTTGAAATATAGCGCAATATACACTTTATTAGGTACACCTGTTCAACTGCTCCTTAACACAAATATCTAATCAGAAAGTCACATGGCAGCAACTCAATAGACATGTAGACATGGTCAAGAGGACATGCTGAAGTTCAAACCACGCATCAGAATAAGGAAAAAGGGTGATTAAGAGACACTGAATGTGGCATCGTTGTTGGAGCTAGACTGGCTGGTCTGAGTATTTCAGAAACTGTTGATACTGGGAATATGACACACAGCCATCCCTAGGACTTACAGAGAATAAAAAAAAAGACTTGTCAGTGATGGGACTTGAAAGAGTCTCAGTTTCACGGGAGAGCCAGTTCCCAGTCGGCAGCACTCACGCACTCATGCGACTTTAGTAATCAATGACTCTAAAACAGATTGAGGACATGCAAGCTCCACACAAAAATGACCCAGACCACTCCATCTGGGATCAAACCCAGGACCTTCTTGCTGTGAGGTGACAGTGCTACCCACCAAGCCACACCATGATATGCTTTGGGTGTAATATTAATGTCATTAAAATAGTAAGAATCAAATTCAGTTCTGCTTCTGTATCTTTAGTATCAAATCTATTTTAGATCTGTAAACATAAGCACACATAATACCCAAGTTAGACAGAGCATAAAATACATATTCTTACTGTGCCTTGGTTTAAAGAATCATTGAAGTGACCAGAAACTATTCAGACTTTTAACTGAATCACTCATTCAATACTAATTAATGAATGAGTCGACTCTTGAATAAACAACAGAAAAAGCTACTTGCTACACCAGATCATAATATATTGGAACATGAGAATGAGATTGGTGTTCGAAAAACAATTGAATTCAAATAAATGGAGACATTTTTTATTACATATAATAAATTATGTAGCGCACGATTCAGAAGTTTGCTAATTAGCTACATTTGATGGCAAGGCTAATGTTAACAGTTAGTGGGTCTGCTAACAATCAGCTAAACCGGCATCTTAAATGTATCCAACTTAGGCAGAGCAACAAAAAAAAAAGTAATCTTTTTGTGCTTTAGTTTAAAGAATCGTTGAATTGACTACTGGATCTACTCAGATTTGACCTGAATCAGAGTTCAAATAATTAATAGAACGCAAAATGAATCAAGTCGACTCCTGAATAAACGACTCAAAATGCTACTTGTTACACCAGATCATAACATATCAGATCATGAGAATGAGATCGGTGGTAGAAAAACTGTTTCATTCCAATAATGCTGTATAATGGAATATGTAGTGCATGATTTGACAGTTACCATTACCTCAAAAGTGGTCTTAGATTTAAGTTGAGAGTTTATTTAATTTTAAATACTATTATTTTAATGGATTTGAATTAGAGATCTTTGCGGAATGCTGGCTGAGCTTCCTGCATCTACAGACCACACGGAAGTTTAGCCAAAAGTATGTAGACACCCTTTCTCTGAACAGGTTCATAACATGAAGCATACAGATATGGAAGCTTCTGAGACAAACAGCAGCACTTGAATAGGCTGCTTGAGTCCTGGGCTTTAACTCCATTACATACCTTTGAGATTAATGGAATGCCAGCTATGAATCATGGTATATCAACATCAGTCAGTCAAGTCTCAAAATCTTCTCAGAAGAATGAACAGAATTAGTAGCCCAAGACCCATTTTCGGGAATTTAATTTTGGGTGTCCACATACTTTTGGAATTACAGTGAGTCTCTGAATCCTCTCCCTGCCTGTTTGACTCAGCCAGATCCAATTTCTTATCACTTGGCTGTCCGTACATAAAACAGGACTGAAAGTGAGACGCCAGCCTTAGCAGGTCTTCCCTCTTTAATTATAAATCGTTGTAATGAACACAGATACCATGCGGTTCAACCACTCCAGAGCCACAATACTCAAGAGAAAGGTATCAAACGTCCAAAATGAACCCAGTTATGGCCATAATGCAGCTTTTTTAGGTTTTCTTAGGATATGTGAATACCTGTGCACATAGTGTTAACAGGCACCCTTATCTAGAGCAAATTATAACCGATATAATCATTGAATGTACAATCTATGGGGGCAAATGTGGGTTAATAGACTTACTCAATGGACCAACTGCGGCAGCTTGGAGAGTGAGGGCCTCGAACCTGAATACTACCTGCTGCACTACCACAATCCAACAGCACTTATATTAAAACATCATATTAAGGGACAACCGTTTGCATCTGCATCACTCCATTGTGTGATTTATTTATTTATTTTTTCCAGAATAGTATTTACACAAACTTTCAGGCACTCTGGACTGACAGTCACTCACAAAATAAAAAAATCTGATATTCCAAAGAGGGAAAATAAACTATATCCTGAAGTATCAGAATCAAATGAGGATGAAATAACTTTAAGAACAAACAAAAATTACATCATGGACTCAAGTGTGGTGCATCATCATTGGTATTATTCAAGTAAAAACATCCATCCTATTTTCTTACACGCGTTCTCTTCTCATTCAGCCATTTCAGCGCATCTACAGTCACCAAAACTGAAGCACAAAAAAAGATCATATTCATATAATAATTATAATTACAGAAAACTCAATTTCATTCTCAAAGGGAAAAGTTCTGAATGAATGAAATTCATATATAGGATTCAAACAGAAAGAGGAACTGAAGGTGATTGTAGATCAGAATGGAGGTTCGTATGCATGTGAGAGAGAGACAGTCTTATTCTGGAGGGGGATTTGTCTCATGATTGTGGATGGAAAAAAACAACCAAACAAAAAAACTGCATGCAACAGCTCTGACATCAGAATAATGGGAAAGTGATGTCAGTATGACCAGTCCAGCTGGGCCTCATAACGTATTGGGGGTATGTGTGAGTGAGAGAGAGACACACTGATCAGTAGAAGCAGACTGTATGGAGGAATGGGCGGCTGCTTTTCTCCTCAAACTCTTGCAGCAGCTCATCAATGTCATTCTCCATATCATCCGTGTGCTGGATCTGAGAGAGAGACAGAGGGAGAGAGTGAGAGAGAACATTTTACTGAAGGGACACACAAAATGGGAAACTGTGAAGAACAGAATTACTTAGGATTACAAAAAAACTTTCACTACTGCAGTCAAAGAACTGACAGAGAAGCCAGGCAGGGCATTCAACACAAACCACTTATTCCTGTACAACTACCATCCCCCAGCTGTCTATAATTCTGTGAATTGGTTCTAGAACCTCTCATTCTATTTTGTAGTAAAGTGTGGGAGAAACTCGCCAACCAAAATGTTCACCAATGGGACAAAGCTGAAATCATACGCACTTAAAAATGTTTTCACACAATACAAGTTCATAAAAATACCACACAACGCATGTAGGGCACCCATGCCATACTACATGCAAATTAGCAAGAACTAAGACAATGCACTCCTGAGACCCGAGTCGCAATTTGCCCATCACTACTCTTGCTGCAATGAACGGTTAGGAGGAAAAGCTGGAAACAAGGAAATGCACTTACATAATATACAAGTATACAGTAGTGAAGAAACAAATGCTTGAGCTAAAACTAAGATCTTGTGTTCAAAACCTTCCATCTTACTTTCTTAGAAAATTAGTCATTAGTGTGCCACAACTGATACAGCCCATCACAACCGTGAAACCAAGCTCTTACATAGACCCAGGAGTGACAGATCTCTACATCTAGATACCCACAATATACAATCTTATAATATAACCCCCTCCAAAAGAAACCCACACAACTGCAGTTGGCCTGACAAAAGTCCAGCTATTCTGAAATTACAAGACCCTAAAGAACAGAGGTACCATGGTGTGAGGAGCCTTTTCAGCTGCTGCTACTGGAGAGCTGCTTCGCTGTGAGAAGTGAAGAAATGCTTTGAAATAGGGCAAAATATTGCAAAAAGGCTTCCCACACCTGCAAAGTTGTTTTCTAAAGAGAAATGCTCAGAGCAAGACGATGCTCCTGCTCACGCTGCGAAGACCAAGAAGTGGCTTGAGAACAAGACCATCAGGCTCCTGTTTTGGCCTGGTCAGAGATCAGATTTAAATCTCATATAGAATATTGGTCTCATATAAAACACGTTTGAATCCATTACCACTGAGTGAAAGAACACTGACTCTTTCTATAAAATAAAATACCCATAAGACAAACCTAAGGAAATCAAAGGGCAAACCTATACTAAGTTACTCTGTGTATTTGTTTCATTCTTACTAATTTCCTGACAAATAATTTACTGTTGGTATCACTGAAAGCTTAATAATTTGCAGAGTGGGCTGTTTCTTCCACAGGAGTGTACACTAATTAACCTGAGCAGCATGGGGTGTGTTTAATCACTGCAGCACTTACACACTGGCACAGTTCACAGATGAGAAAAGCTCCGAGAGTGGCCTCCTCGTGGTTGTCCTGAATGTCCACATTGATTACATGTACCGGCTGGAACGTCTCCTGTTCACGGGAGTTGAGGTCTGTACGGAAAGCAGACACACTTGGGTTAGATCACTTCATTTTCAATCTAGCGACACGGAGAAACCGTTAGCAATACACGTGTCAAAAATAACCTAATCACCTGGTGGGATTTGTAACAAATATCATTTCTATGCATTTATTTTAGGGCTCACATAACACTAGCTGTGCAGTCCCTGAGGTCTGAGCCATGGTGTGTGTATATGAAGAAGCAGAGGCTCACCCTCCAGCACTTGGTCGTACACCCTCTCCTCACAGGTGATGACCAGGTCGAACTGGTCTTTGCAGTTCTGGAATCGCTCCGGCCTTGCCTTGATACGCTTGTTCCGCTCCAGCATGTGCAGGATGCCGTTCTGTGTGTATCTGAGGACGAGCTGGGGTCAAGGAAATGTCAAGAGTGGATGCAAAAACAATTGTGGGGATATGGACTAATGCAGAGCATTTGACATAACTGACTGAAATATTCAGGATTTTGGTTGGTTAAAAGTATCAAAAACAAAAAGGCTTACTTATATAAGCCATACACTGACTTTTTTTTATATATTATATATTATTAGGTACAGATCACTGGATACTAGGGTGATGAACAAAGAGGTAGGCCAATACTGCAGAAGTCACACCAAATACATGCATATAATATATGGTTTCATCAAACATCAGTCTTATTAAATAACCCTGAACAAAACGATTAAAATGGAAGTGTTTCATCAGCTATGCTGGGTCAGATTATTAATATACTAATGCTTCTGTAATGCATAAAATATGTATTATCATCCATTGTCGTCCTACGATACACTAAAAATGCACCGTCATAGTGGAAATGCTGCGTTTGCGTATCTATGTGGTTGGTGTTACTAAAAACGTTCAGTGCTGGGGTTTGGTTATGCTTTACTGATCCTACACCTTCCACCCACAATCCCTTGTGTTGTTCAGACTAAACAACGCCAGACGGCTAAGAAAGGAACCGGAGCGCCTCCTACTGGATACAATAGGGACATAAAATGTGATGGGAGAGGGAATGCAATACATACAGAAGCCAGTGCTCGAGGAAAAAAAACCTAGACCAGCCCCTGAACACATCACGCATTTGAAGAAAACAAAACACAGTTGTTTGTTCTGCGTTGCATGTGCACATTGTAAGAGGCTGCTACGCCCAGACCACGTGTTGCTCTGTACCAGGTTACCATCACTGAAAAAATTACCTGAGTGATGGATTCTGTACAGCAGTGAGTGGATGATACTCTGCAAGGCAATAGCTGGAGTACAGTCACCTACAAAGCACCCGACTAACTGGCCAAGGTGTAGCTATAAGCAATAAAATACATCTATTCAATATCATCATTTAAAAAAAGGCCAAAGTTAGTCCAAGCGTAGGATGACTTGTTCTGAGCAAAAATTAAAAGGATGAGTCTTCTCAATCAAAGCACTACCTGGGCCAGTGTTATATTAAAATCTACATTTTGGAAAATCCTCAGAGGTTATTTATCAAAGATGGATACACACATCTGCATAAACTTCACACAGTGCAAGTATGGTTAAAACAAACCAGTGCTGCAAATTGTTAATAGTTACACTGACCATGCATAAAGAAACATAAGCTAAAAACCCAGTAGTGGTTTCATTTTCCTCTATGCTACACAGACGCTGTGACTTTTTTCACAGAATTAGAATTAAATATTTCTATACTTTAGGCATAGATCAGAGTACACAGTCCATTAATAAATAAGCTATATATTTAAATACTCTTAGAAAACAGGCATTAATGTATAAAATAGTGCCAAATTCGGCAACACTTGAGAATAATTTTGGGAGCAAACTCTATAAAGTTTGTGAGAATTTGTTCAGCATCTGTAAATACATTTAACCTGAATTAAATGTCTTGTCTAAAATATTAAAATCCTCACTGCTGTAAGGAATCTTTAAAGTTGGAACTGTAACAATCGTTTCTCTTAACCCTGACATTTGTATATGAATTGATTTAAAGGAAGGCGATTTAAATCCCAAGCGTTGAATTTGCATGTATCCTAACCTCAACCTAACAACACAATACAGATTTCGCCTGCAATTTAAACCCTGGTCAGTGGTAATCCAGTGCCTACCCCAGAATCCACTGAGTGAAGGTGCAAGTGAATTGCATCACAGCACTGTGGGATGATCCCCCTTTTCCAGCCTCTCCTCCCTCAAGACAGTCACCTGTGTCAGTGTGGTGCTCGAATTGTGTGCCAATAACCAGGGTGGTAGAGCTCAATGGACCTGATTCAGGCAGATGAGCAACAGCGGGAATAATAATTTTATAGAGCTATTTTGTCTTTTAATCGTGTCTTTAAAGTTAGAATTGCCATGTCTTCACATGGGGATTGAATCACGACAAGTTCCACTGTGTAAAACTGTGGTTAGGAGACAAAAGGACAAATAAAGCCATTTTTGCCTTCTACGGACAAATCGATATCTGGCCTGGTCAGATCAGGTCGTGGTCTCGCCTCCTAGTGGTGACTTACAGCAGTTGCAATCTTCCTGTCTCCATTTTGACTCGTACGACTGTAAATACGAAACCTCAAGATTATTGCTTTGCCTAGTTAAACTCTAGATGTTTCTGCTATTAAAAAGAAAAGTAATATCAGTTATGCACTAACGCTGCTCTTAATTTTAAAACGTCGCAGTGTTTCCATCTATTTTTGTTTTCCCTAAGGAGGGCGTGTTTGCTTCCACTGATCAGTGGTCTGTGCTAATCCTCATGCCAAGAGAGCATTCTTTGTGAGCTACCCTCTGCCTGCTCCAGTTTCTCCAGCAGAAAATCACTGTACCGGCATTCTGATTTTAATACTAATGCAAGGGTGCACAGCTGTAACCACATCAGTCAGGTAATCCCTAAAAACCTGCTGAAAAGGACTTTGGTTTCTGTGTGAAATGTGTATAACAGATAGCTTGGTAGCTTAAACTTTACTTTCAAGGTCACGTTTTCTTACTAGAGACTGATTTTATTAACAATACTGCATATATAATTATTGAACGATATCTGGTATAAAACGCTAACATTTTTTACACAATTAAGCAGATGCCTTTATCTTTACAACCGATTTAAGGGGGTACAACCCAAGCAATTAAGGGTTAAAAGCCTTGGTTAAGAGCCCAACAGGCAGCAATACCCTCATCTTCCTGCTCAACAGTCCAGGACCTTAACCATTGAGAAACCACTGCCCTCTAAGGAAAGTGATGTGTAGAAAGCTGCAACGTCTATCACCATTTTAAATAAAAACCGTGTCTAACACCAGATTTAAGAGTACCCATCAAACGTGTCCTATCCATAAAGCTACCCTGTTAAATGAGTTGTAAAGTTATTTCCTCTCCATAGAGAAGTTTGGAGGATTACCATTCACCATGGATTCGATATCAGAATAACTCAATCTCTAATAATAAGAGAGAACCGGAAAGAATAAGTATAGCAGCCCAATGAAGAAACGCTCCATGTACCTCAATATATACTGATGTACCTACAGATTACTGCTGTGTAAAGGAGTGGAACGTAATGATCTGTTGGAAGATGCTACTCTCTTCCCAGTGACCAGTCCTCCCCATCCCGCCCAAAAAAAACAAAATCTGCACCTCTTAACTGCAATAACGCTCCACTTAATGCTGAACCTATTTAGTGGATCAAAAAAAGGGGTCAGGTGGTGCTGGCATGGTACAAAATCTGTGTGTGTGAGTGCTAGGGATACAGTTCCTTGTCTTTTCGAACCAGGTCGCTGTACATCTGTTCATAAGTGGTTTTAAAGTCATACACATTAGGCTTGTCTGGAGCAGGTCCGGGAAGTTTCACGTGGCTTCCGGTGCCGAATGATCGCACATCGAAACCGCGCTTGCTGCAGAAACATGGAGAAACAGTGAACATCTGAAGGACAAACAATCAAGCAGGCAGATTAATACAGACACAAGGAGGAATAAGAACTCCGGAAGTATTAGTACTTACCCGAAACACACAAGAGACACTGAAATGCCTGAATATTTGTTTTGAATTAACTAACCTTACACTACCAACAATTTCAGAAAAATCTCCAGGTTTAGTACAACTCAAGTTCACTAAAGTTTGTAGACATCTGATAATCCTAATTTTGTCCTGACAAGCCAAATATCTTAACCTCAAACCACTTTCTAATCTTTACAAATGTAGGTATAAATCTAAACAAAACCCTTAAAATGTTTTATGGCGACATCCACCCAGAAGCAATACAGCTTTTGTTAACTTTTGACTGTTCAAAATTACATCTTGTCCATTAAATAGTGCCCATGCTTGGGGTTGTAAGCAATGCATCCTCCAGAACGGTTCTTCATTTTGTCACTGTGACTGTAAACGGTGAAACCCTTACATGAGAAACCTTTCAAGAGGTTAAGCTTAACGTATTTACTCAAAGAAACCCAGAGGAATAGTTTTCTTCTAGGTGTAGTGCACTTTGTTGGCTGTAGGGGGAAAAACTCCCACAGCTTCCGGTTTGACATAGCAGCGCTGATTTATTAAAAGAAAAATAACTACTTAAATCCATAACCCTAAGGTTTTATTAATTTAGTCGAGATCTGATGTATTAAGCAGGTTTTGTTTCTCGTCTGTCCCTAGATCTCCAGCGTTCTAGAAATTTCCTCGGACAAAAAAAAAAGATCAAAAAGGTCCGGCCGGCCGGCGTTGTTGTTCCTCTTCTCCTCCAGACCGTATAGCTTTTATTTCTCTCTTTCCTCTCTCTTGGTGGTTACTTAGACTTGTTTTTCTCCATTTTTCGGTGTTTACCTGAGGATGTTGTGAGCCTCCATGCTGCGGTTCTGGTTACTGGAGCACACCACTGCTACACGGAGCGGGTGGCTGGGCATTATTGCGATTTCTTCAAAATACTACCAATACAAAAAGCCAAATCTCTCAACAAAAAGTTACTCCAATGTCAACCTAAAGGAATAAACCCCAGATACGCATATCTACTCGATAAAGTACGGTTAAATTGCGTAATTTAAACGGCGCAGTCAGAAACGTACACGCCGGGATATCCCTATTGTGTAGAATGGAACAAAATGGCTGTCAGACTGAGAAGAACGATGACGTGAGGAAATAGTCGGTAGGACTGAAGCAAAGGGGCGTGGCATGACCCGTCACAGCGTTCTCTACCGTAGCTTAGCTTTAAACTAATCATGTTCACTTATTTCACATAAAACTCACGTTTCACAAAATAAAAATTGTAATGTTTCTATTACACGTACACTATTGCTGCTGTAAACTTATAGACTACCATAGTTTCCTAACCAGGAAAAGAAAGTCATATCTATTTACCTGCTCCAGTGTTTACGCTAGCTGTGGTGTTGTCCTGTAATGCTACACTGCGACTACAAAATACTGCTTATGTGAATGCTAATTCATGTCAGATTTTACTTACATCCTGAAGCAGTATAGCCCATCCATCAGCATCTCATTTAATTCAGGTATGTTTTCTGTTAATCCATAGCACTACTCACAGCAACTGTTGTAGAATATCTCACACACTAGTTCCATGTCACAGTGTGTTTTTAAATGCAAATTAAACAATTGTTTAACGTGGAATATTTATAATTCTTATCTTTTAATATTGTTACATGCTGCTCTTTAAATGGTGCTATTATCATAGATTTGTGGATATCCCTTAATGTCTGAGCATTGATTGTTCTAAATCATGAAATCTCTATGTAACGCAGTTAGAGTTTAGCCTCAAAATAAAAATATAATATGCTATATAAGTAACAATTATTATTAATTGACCACGTTATACCCCTTTCTGTAATGTGGAGGCACCCCTGGTCTGCTGCATCCACCACAGACTTGGCCTCCACCATAAGGAGCACTGAGAACTCAGAAACCCACCTGTGGTGAAACTGGAGAGGAAATCCAGTGAATACATACTAACACCAGAAACTGTACAGGCATGGGTTCCCTCCCACATTCCAAAGATATGCATTATGGTCATTTGGTGTGTGTGTTTGCCCTGCAGTAAAGTGGCCCCCGATCTAGACTTGGGTCCCATCTTGTGACCTGTACTGCCAGTTAGATCTCTAATTTGGACTAAGTAGAATTTATTGTATTTGCTTAAATTAGAAATTGCAACTCATTATTTCCCAAGATGAAAACAAAGTGTAATAACTCAGTATTTCTACCAAATAATAAGACTTTCCTATTTTTATTAGTCATTTTGCTAAATTATGAGATGATGGTATAAAGTTATTTTAATTTTATAGAAATAATGTTTTAACCTAGCTTATTTTGTATACCATATTTTTAGAACAACATAACTTCAAATCTTTCAACTCAAACACACAATTATAATCAGACAAAGTATTCTTTTATTTAGATGAATTTAGTTTAACAGAGAGAAAAATAGCACAGTATTCGTAGCAGTCTGTGTTCCCATTATCACAGATTATTGTGAACTCTGTAACAGCTATCAGGAAAAAGAAATAAGGCATTTAATCTTATTGGGACCACCACAGAGGTGGTATTTGTTAATTGAATATATTACAGTAAAGACAAACAGCATCACTCCAACAGAGGAAAAACAATAACATGTTTCTTCCATCCTCACAGCAGGACTTTACCTAAACATGCTAATCGGCTAATAATAACTGAAAGCTCAATTCAGTTAGCATTAGCTAGGATAAAATAAGTCTGCATCAGCTTTTATTTATTCTTAACAATAACATTTAGACAAACTTCTTCCATTAAAAATAGTTTGGGCGAAAATGAAAAGACAGGTGTCCGTAGTGTTTAATGTGTAAAGCTTGCTTCTACAAGGCTAATGTAGCTAACAAGTAATGGAAGCATAGCTGCCAGTTAGCTAAGCTTAGCTGAACTGCACCTTAAAACAAATTATCTGGCTCAGTAAAAGCATTTATACACAACATAGCAGAATAAACATGTAGCTAAAATGGTACACAAAGCTTATTTGAACTGCATTATCACATGGCAAACTTTTCAGAGGAAGAAAATTATTCAGCTGCAAAATGCTAATGGTGCTACAACTGGTTTTATCTGCAAGAGTTTCTTTAATATTTATTGTATAGATAACAGTGTGCCATTCAGTGTCAGTGTTTGAGATTACTGACACAACAGTGTCAAGTGACTATGTGATGATTTTCTTAAAAATGTGACTGTAGGCCAACTTGTTAGCTACATTAGACTACAACACCAAAGCCAACTTGACACAGCTTCAACCACATAGAATGTGACAGATTAACATTATAAACGTCATTTTTGGCCAAGCTATTCCTTTGTTTGCACATACATCACTGAGTAGACACTGAGTGTTTAACAACATGCTCATTAAACTACCTGACTAATCTAGATTTTTTTTAATCCATGTGCACAGTTCAATGGTAAACAAAGATTATTACTAATAGGAGATGTTTCGAGGTCAGTCGACACAGTCAGAGGCTTTAGTTTAACAGCTTCTTAGTGAACACTAGGACGGTGGGTTGACAGCAGAACTCAATTCTGATTTATTTGCTTTTCTACCTGATCTGTGTGTCTACACACACTATTAGATATGATATGATGATATGATATGGCAAAAACACATAGAATGCTCTGTACTCATCTGTGATGACCACATTTTATTTGGTGTGGGCTTCACCACTTTGTCAGCAGCCAGGAGGGATACTTGTGCGCGCGCGCTCGTGTGTGTGTGTGTGTGTGTGTGTGTGTGTGTGTGTGTGTGTGTGTGTGTGTGTGTGTGTGTGGGCTGTTGTACTGGAGATCTGTGTTTGACTGCTAATAGCCTCTTTTGAGTGTGCTTGATTCACATGGTTGTAGGTCTGTGTGTATCTGGGTTTAGAAGTGTGTGTAGGTACAGAGGAATGAACATCATGTCCTCAAGCTGGACACGATTCTGGATCACCCTCCCTTTGACCAATCACTGCCATCTGAAGTCATCAGTGTGTGCCTCCCACACCACCAACAGCTACATCGTCTTGAACCCACTCTACCTTACACCAAAGCTGCTGTGCTGCTTTGAATTTCATTTCATTTGTTGGAACTGTTGAAGCTTTGGAGGTAGGTGAGTTTAAATGAGACCATGCAGAAAAACCCTTTTAAAAAGTCTCTCCAAAAAGGCCAAGTTGGTCGGCTGTGTCTGAGCGAGGGAAGGCCAGACGGGGGATGCCTAGTGCTGCAAAAGTGACAGCTAGCCTGGAACTGTGCTGGACTCTTGTCCTATCCAGGGCATGCTTCTCCACCCTCTACGTTTAAGCATTTATTGGTGTCCTATAGCTGCTTTTACCAAATTCAGGGTTGCAAAAGTCAAGGGTGAAAGGCAGTAATCTAACCTTAGACAGAACACCAGTTCATCACAAGGCACACACACACACATTCACATGCACACACTAGAGTTCCAGTGAAATATTTTTTAGTGACACACACACATTCAAAATTAAATTTAATTCATTTTAGTTCTAAAGTTAAGACAGAACAGTTTATTGCAGAACAATTCTTTAAACTGGTGGCTCAATCACCAAAAATGTGCCAACTGAGTAGACACAAATTAAAGTGTTTCAGTTCCAGCAGCTGCAAATATGACAACACACCGTTCGTTTTGTTTTTACTTCAGTAGCTTTACTGGTGTTTGGAAAGTTCTGAAGATGTTTTTCCACACCCTGAAGGTTAAATTGCTTCTGTTCCTCAGTATTGCACTGAAATCCTCCATAAGCCCAATGCCTTTTTTCTCGGACTCGTCCATCACCTTCAGTCAAGGGACTCTATTTATTTACTTATTTATTTAATGGCACATTAATATAATGGCTATATTCCTGACAGGAAGAAGTTTCCAAAATACTTGTCAGAAATTGTCCAATTGACCGATCGCATGTCTTTGGAAGACATGAGGCGGTAGCCCTAATCACTTTTGCCACCGTGCCATCCAACTCTCAATTGCTTTGATGTAAGCATCATTTTTTTGCCCCATACTAGGTTCTAGAAGTAGGAAGTCTTGGTTTACACCCAATACAACAGTGTTGTGGTGATATTTTGATGATAGTCGTTCAGCTACTTATGTGGCACAGGTTCATCATCCACTCACAATCATTGAAACAGGAATTAGTGGTAAGAATCAATCTCTTACTAGATTGAGCATTCTTGGCATAAATAGGCTGAATATATATACATATATATATATATATATATATATAAATATAAATATATATATATATATATATATATATATATATATATATATATATAAATAGACAGAACATATGATGTTTTTTTAAATGCTGAGTTAATTATTTGGAACAGATTGAGGAGATGAGGCGTGAGAAATAAGAATCGTTCATTTTTTCCATATATCTCTGGCACCCTAACACGAACACAATCACACACACACACACACACACACACACACACACATACAAGCAGTGATACAGGGACACTTTTTTAGAGACATCAGCTGACCTAACAGGTCTTAGGAATCCAGGAGGAGACTGGACAACCCAAAGGGAATCCACACAGACATTTGAAGTTCAAACTCCACACAGTCAGCAGCCAGACTTGGACTTGAACCAGAGTCTCTGGAGCTGAGAGCCAACAGCTCTAACTACTGCACCACTGTGCCAGCCAGAACCAATGAATAAAAAAATATATTTTCCTTTCTTGAGTACCCTGTCCTTTTCATCTGGTATGATCAGTGCTTTACATATGGTGTGCATTGTTAAAATGGATGAACATCCTACATGCAACGAAAAACTCCGTACAAAGCCTACTGTTATACATTTATAGTAATGGTTAGTTAACACTAGCTAAATGTTACGTAGCTTGGTGAACAAAAATGCAGATCAAACTACTTCAACTATTTTGCTCATAAGGTAAAGGTTTGTTTTTGTGCCTTTGACGTCCTCACAGGGCATCTTGGAAAGGAGCATGATTAACTAGTAACGTAAACTAGAGTAAACATGTCTTCCAGTGTAAAGCAGCCCATTGGTATGACGAGCTTGGTCGTTAGCTAATAGGGGTGGGAATTGATAAACACCTCACGATTTGATTCGATTATGATTCAGAGGGCTGCGATGCAATTATTAAGCGATTATCGATGCATCTTTTTATACTATACAGGATTAATGTTTTTCTCACAGTGATTCCATGACTTCGGTGTTGGTGTTTTTGTAGATTGTGGGGATCGCTGTGTCAGAAATGTCTTACACCGAATAACTTTTCAAGGGATTTCACTGTCGCAGACAAATTCCCAATGTCAGAATAAAATCATGAGAGTCATCGTGCTCGTTTGTTGTAAGGTGGTCAGGATTAGCTGTCTTAAATCAGTCTTTTCTACCTCTTGACGTTCCAATAAAATCAGCCGTGTTTAATATTATCATAAGTCTTAAGGCTTGGCTCATGCAAATAGTGACCATGCAGGATCCCCAGCCTTTGCAAAATCCTAGTCTGTGACTAAAAACAATGACTTGTCTTTAGATGTGAGAAGATGTCATAATTTAGTCTTAGTAAAAGACTTTCAGAGTCTTTTGAAAGTCTTCTAATTTATGGATAGCTCAAAATATCATTGAGACTGAACGCTGTATCTCGGGTCCAAGTTGCGCAACATAGCGCGAAAGCCCTGGTTCTCAGCGACTAAACACGGATGCACAACCCTGCCAACAGAATTTGAGATGGAGTTTTTAATTTGTGTCGCCCTTTCTTCTGTTGAGTTTCTGTTATGTGCACCACAGATGGTCAAGTGCTTTGGGCGGTGCTGCATTTGCGCACTTCAGAGTTCCGCCTTTTGCGTTTGTTTGTTTGCCTACATTACCTTATCGATTAACATTTAAAAAAGTCCTGAACTGAATCTAGGCAGAATCGTCCACGTTTGCATCACGATGCATCTAAGAACTGATTTTTTCCCCTACCTTATTAGCTAAGTACGTTACTAGCTAACATAATTTATCTGACCTATAAATCATCTTCTGTCTTAATCCATAAAGAGTTGAAAACATGTGATGTCATACCCACGCTGAAGCTGGCGCACTAATGACATCATACAGCAGTGATGTGTGTTTAGAGGTACGTGTTGTGCGAGCGGCGCGAGTGCTGCACCGCCAGCGCGTGTTGTACCGACGAGCTCATGATGTTCTCCGTGATGTACGCCACCAGCAGGCAGATGATGACGAGCATCACGCAAATGGCGCCGCCCACCGTCATCATGGCGATCACAATGTCCCTCATCCCGCTGGGCGTCACGCTGAACTCCACGCATTCACCCGGGCCGTCCCAAACCGCCGGCTTCAGGCAGATCCTGTAGGGCACGTTCTCGTGGAGCTCGGTAAGCAAATAGTCTGTGCAGCTGCTTGCTAAGTGTACGCTGGCACACTCGAACTGCGTGTAGCTCCCGTTCCACCAGCAGCTCATCCTGAACCCTCCATGAGGCTCCCGCTTCTCCGTTCTTCGCGAGCTCTTTGGTGGAATGTCCTCCAGAAATTGTCCTGATCTTCCCAGCGTCATTGGGTAAGCCCACTGGAGAAGCACAGTGCTGTTTGAAAGCAGGTTGGCCACTAGGTGGTCTCCACTTGACCTCACCTGCCTGCAGGTGCTGCTGGGACAGGTGAACTCCTCCCAGGTGTGTCTGAAGCACAGCCGTCCTTCTTCTCCTCTATCCATAACTCGATATGCGCACACATCGGTGATGCTGCCCTGCTGCTTCTCTGAAAACTCATTGTCCCTGACCTGCTGGACTGAGGAATTGGTATCTACCTGAGCATGATGGAACGACGGGTCACTGAGCTGCCAGGCATCACTCAGGCAGCACAGCAACGTCCACAGGCAGGTGAACAGCAGCGAACCTCTCAGCCTCCTCATCATTTTATCTCTGCATGAAGCTGGAGCATCCGGTCATGGCACAAGACACGGTCACATCGAGAGCATCACGAGCCATCAGTGCAAACGACCTGCAGCCACAAACAGGCGTCAGGATGCACCAGATTCCACCTCTGCCTCGTTTATTGATCTGGTTTGATGTTGCAAGCTCCACCACAGAAGCAGCCAGGTGCATCATCAAAACCACGAAACCAGATCACCGTGTTTATTCATCTCAACACAACAACCGCATGTAATCTGCTTACGTGATTCCCGGTTGGTCCTCTTCATCTGGTCGCCTCGCGCTTGCCGTAAAGAATGCGTCCTGACGCGCTTACGTCAGTGAGTGTTTGTAAGCACGGATGGCGTCATGACACCCCGTTTACGTCTACAGGTTTCGGATCTGTAGTCACGCAGCGGTCCGCAGTATCCCTCAAGCTGTCAGTGGAATCGTTTCTGACTTGCAGTAGCTGCAGGATAAGCTGAGAGGGAAATGAGATTGGACGTTATTGGCGCTCCATAAAATCCCATATATGAAATTAAAAATCTCGTCTTTTTGAATGAATCTGACCGCACAGCGTTCACAGAGATACTGAGTAGAGCGTCGCTGCGGATTATTAACATGCTTTTGTCTCTATCTAGTGGTCGATATGAGCATTGCACAACCCGAGTAATATAACTAGGTCAGCGCGTGTTTCTGTGTCGGTGTCTATTTTAAGATTAGTTTTAGGTGACCTAATTTAGGTCGTCAGTCCACAGCAGGACAAACACACACACACCTGGTAAACATGTTTTGGGGACATAACCTTAACCTCAGTCATTCAACAAATATTTCGCCTCTTTTAGATTTTTCAAATATTTTTGTTCCTTAATTCTTTGTGGCATAGATTCAACAAGATGAGATTTTGGTCCATATTGACATGATAGCATCACACAGTTGCTGCAGATTTGTCTGCAGCACATTCCTTGATGTGAAACTCCTGTTCCACCACATGCCAAAGATGCTCATGAGATTGAGATATTTTGACTCTGGAGGCCATTTGAGTACAGTGAACACACTGTCATGTTCAAGAAACTAAATTGAAACGATTTGTGCTTTGTGACATTGTGTGTTATCCTGTGGAAGTAGCCATGTACACGGTGGTCATTAAGGAATGGAAATGGTCTGCAACACTGCAACAATACTCTGGTAGGTTGTGGTGTTTAATCAATGCTCAACTGGTATTAAGTGGTGTAAAGTGTGCCAAGAAAATCTCCCCGACCATTTCACCAACAGCCTGAAATGCTGATACAAGTCAGGATTTATCCATGCTTTCATATATATATATATATATAAATTGTGACCCTACCATCTGAAGCAGAAATCGAGACTTGATGCAGAAGCCACAACACATGAGTCAGATTTGGAAAACAACACTGATTTATAATAACTGGTAATCATCTGACAAAAAAGACAGAATTAAATGTGGGACTTAGATTTGTCAAAAGCTAAAGCAGATTATTAATGAGTTTCAGTTACAGACATTTCTTTTTAAGTTTCTTCAAATTACTGTGTGAGACAGACAATTGGAAATTGTTTTTATGTTCAGGTTTACATTTGAAAAATTTGTTGTCCAGTGTCATCACCTGTCCTACAGCAGGTGAGCATATCAGCATGCTCTTAATGATGGAAAGTGTTAAGTCAGATTAATAAGTCTCGGGGGTAAACATACACTGATTCCTCTCTCTGTCTCTCTCACTGTCTGTCTGTCCATCTGTCTTTTTGTCTCACACACACACACACACACACACATTGTATGCCGCTATGTGAGGTCAGAGCAGGATGTTCATTAGTCACCTGTATTATTTAGGAGTAACTAAATAATACCACAGTAAATAAAGGTGCTCGGCTTTAAAGTCACTAAATAATAATCACAATTTATGTTGGTTTGTGTTGTGTTCTGTTAAATTTCTTTTAGATTCTGTTAGTTTAGGTTGGGTTGGGTTGTGTAAGATTGTGTTATATTCTGTCATATGTTGTTAGGTTGTGTTTTGTTCTATTATATTCTGTTAGATTCTTTTTAGATTATGTTAGGTTGGGTTGTGTTGCGCTGTGTTAGGTTGTGTTATTTTATGTCACATGTTGTTAGGTTGGGATAAGTTGTGTTATTTTCTGTTACATGTTGGTAAGTTGTGTTATGTTCTGCCTTTCTGTTAGACTAGGTTGTGTTAGGTTGTGTTATTTTCTGTTATATTTTGATAGGTCCTGTTTTGTTAGGTTCTGTTTGGTTCTGTTATATATTTTTAGATTATGTTAGGTTAGGTTGTGTTGGGTTGTGTTAAGTTGTGTTGTATTCTGTTATATTCTTTTTAGATTATGCTAGGTTAGGTTGTGTTATTTTATGTTATTCTGTTAGATTCTATTAAGTTCTGCTATATTTGTGTAGGTTATTTTAGGCGCACATGAACAGTCCATCTAAAAATTAAATGTATGAATTATATATTTTTAAAAGACCAGTAGAAGTGAAGCCAGATTAGGGTTTTACAGAACACTTCCAGAATGTTTCTGCAGACCTGAACGCTTTATCTTCAGAATACTGTACCAATAATCGAATATGCAGTCACCAGACTGTAAACATCTAGGATGACGTAAATAAATGACTGCACCATTGGTGCCATGACCCTTTAGGGATGGAGGGCTGGGATATGGTCGCTTAGCCACTAATGGTAAGATTAAATTGAGCCTGAATTGTGACCGGGTCAGCACTGATGCTGCTGACTGAGAGTAGTGTAGTGCGTGTGTGTGTGTGTGTGTGTGTGTGTGTGTGTGTGTGTGTGTGTGTGTGTGTGTGTGTGTGTGTGTGCGCGTTTAAAACAGATTTGATGTGTTAGGAAGTCACAGGATGTTCCACACGTGTGATGGAAGGAACAGATCAGAAGGAAGACATTAGCAGGTTGGAACTGGTGTGAAAGTTGAAATCATGTCTGAGGTTCTCACCGTGGACGCCATTCTGTTCGGCGTCCTGGTCTTCTCTGGAATACTGGGAAATCTGCTGGTGATCTACACGGTAAGAGAGAAAAGAACAAAAACATGCATTTCTCTTTCTGTCGTTGTGTATACCAGCAAAATGTTCCACATGGTAAAAACGTCAGATATTTCTATCCTTGTGGGGACATTTGGTCTGTTATTCTGTAATAGCTTCTGTTCTAACTGAGGCTGTCAGGGTAACTATACAGATGATATTTCTAATGAAAATGAATTCTGATGAAAGTGGGTTCTATGATCAGATGAGATTCCATAAGGGTTTGATGTAAAAATAATTATTACCCACAATTATATACAAACCTAAATTAGAAAAAGTTGGGACAGTATTGAACATGAAAAAAAAACAAAGAAACAAGTAAAAAACAACAACACAGTGTTCCTTACATGTACTTTGACTTTTATTTGATTGTAGACAGTATTTTTCTGGTCCACTTCATTTCATTTAATAAACATCTATTCCTGCATTTCAGGCCTACAACACATAAAAAAATTGAACAATTCCCACTATCACTATTTAAGCCTTTCAATAACTTTCTCACACATTTGCTGACAAACTGGAGATCCTCTGCCCATCTTCATAGATGCCGCTTTCGTACAAAATCCAGATTACAATCTTCTGTTGATGTCACCTCTTTGAACTCATTGTCATGTTCAAGAAACCAGTTAGAGATGATTTGATCTTTGTGACATGGCACTTTATCCTGCTGTTAGCAGACATCAGAAGATGGTACGCTGCGCTCATAAAGGGTTACACATGGTCAGACACAAAATTCAGGTAGGCTGTGGTGTTTAAACAATGCTCAATTGTTATTAGGGGCCTAAAATGTGCCATGAAAATATCCCACACATGGTTACACCACTGAACTATTACACGGAGGAGCCTGAACTGTTGATACAAGCCAGGATGGATTCACCCTTTCATGTTGTTTACTCCAACTTCTGACCCTACCATCAGCAGAAATCAAGACTCATCAGACAAGACAACATTTTTCTAATCTTCTATTATCCAGTTTTGGTGAGCACGTGTGAACTGTAGTCAGTTGCCTGTTGTTAGCAGACAGGAGTGGTGTGGTTTTTCATTTCATCTTCCCTGACCTCAGTTTCATATCTAAAAAGCTATTGGGACTAAGTTACCTTTAAAGTTCTCTCTCTCTCTCTCTCTCTCTCTCTCTCTCTCTCTCTCTCTCTCTCTCTCTCTCTCTCTCTCTCTCTCTCTCTCTCTCTCTCTCTCTCTCTCTCT